>CM038724.1:40253804-40266304 GCA_021613375.1 Megaleporinus macrocephalus | reverse complement strand
GTATGGGAGCCAAATGGGCTCTCGGAGACGTTCAGAGTGCTTGTTGCTGGGGCCCCAGACAAGCTGTTGGCAGGCGGCGGTGCCAGGACAGAACAGGGAGGAGGCCGTTTCTGGACTCGGCTGAGCGGCGGAACCTGCTGGAACGCTTTACAGGTCAGGCCTTCGGACTCGATTTCAGAGGTACATGCCACGTACCAGTGCTGAGCCGTGACGGTCACCCTGTGTTCAGGTCAACAGCAGTGTGAGGCCACAGAGTGGGCGGAGGTCTGTTTTCAGTGGGAGTTGCAGCAGGAGGCGGCGAGTGGAGTAGGCAGATCAGGAGTGAGGCAGTGGGAAGACGGGAGACGCAGCGGTCCAGAGACAGAATACTGACTGACTGAGTGAGATCTGTGGTAGGAACCGGTGGCGGGTGGGTGGGGGGATGGCAATATCTGACCTGTGGTAAGAACCGGTGGTGGGTGGGCAGTATTTGATCTGTGGTATGAGCCAGTGAGGAGGGGGCAGTATTCGATTTGTGGTTAGAACAACTGAGGGACGGACAATATCTGATCTGTGGTAAGACCTGGGGGGGCAGTATTTGATTTGTGGTTAGGACCTTTGGGGGCAGGATATCCGATCTGTGGTAAGAACAGTGGTGGAGCCGACACCATCTGATTTGTGGTAAGAACCGGGAAGGGGGGGGTTGTGATTACTCTGTCAGGGCAGAACCCAAGCTCCAGTCCCTCCAGCTTAAACTCAGCCCAACCCTAGGCCACCTAGCCCTCCCCAGAGCAACCCCAGCCCTTGTTGAGCCAGAGGACAGGGTGGGATACGGTGCTGGTGATGGGTGTTGATGGTGGATGATCTCACTTACAGTAGTTCCTAAGCCTGTACATTACATGATGGTTTGAAGGTAATACTAGTAAATTATTAGTATTGATCTTTTTGCTCCCTCGTTGTTCTCTAAATGCTGGTTTGTTTGTTTGTTTATTGTGGTGCTTGTTGGTTCCGCTTAAAGTAGCACACAGAAACACCCTCGTCCCTCTGACACCCGCGTCTGCCAACAGCTTGTAATTAAACATGTAATCCAGAGGCCTTAACCCTGTAAACGCCAGCATTCCCTCAGCTCCACACCAGCTCCACACCAGCTCCACACCAGCTTCACACCAGCTCCACACCAGCTCCACACCAGCTTCACACCAGCTTTACACCAGCTCCACACCAGCTTCACACCAGCTTTACACCAGCTCCACACCAGCTTCACACCAGCTTCACACCAGCTCCACACCAGCTCCACACCAGCTCCACACCAGCTTCACACCAGCTCCACACCAGCTTTACACCAGCTCCACACCAGCTTCACACCAGCTTTACACCAGCTCCACACCAGCTCCACACCAGCTTCACACCAGCTTTACACCAGCTCCACACCAGCTTCACACCAGCTCCACACCAGCTGCACACCAGCTTCACACCAGCTCCACACCAGCTTTACACCAGCTCCACACCAGCTCCACACCAGCTTTACACCAGCTCCACACCAGCTCCACACCAGCTCCACACCAGCTCCACACCAGCTTCACACCAGCTTCACACCAGCTTTACACCAGCTCCACACCAGCTTTACACCAGCTTTACACCAGCTTCACACCAGCTTCACACCAGCTCCACACCAGCTCCACACCAGCTTCAAACCAGCTTCACACCAGCTCCACACCAGCTTCACACCAGCTCCACACCAGCTCCACACCAGCTCCACACCAGCTCCACACCAGTTTCACACCAGCTTCACACCAGCTTCACACCAGCTTTACACCAGCTTCACACCAGCTCCACACCAGCTCCACACCAGCTTCACACCAGCTCCACACCAGCTGCACACCAGCTTTACACCAGCTCCACACCAGCTTCACACCAGCTCCACAACAGCTTCACACCAGCTCCACACCAGCGTCACACCAGCTTTACACCAGCTCCACACCAGCTTTACACCAGCTTCACACCAGCTCCACACCAGCTTCACACCAGCTTCACACCAGCTTTACACCAGCTCCACACCAGCTCCACACCAGCTTTACACCAGCTCCACACCAGCTCCACACCAGCTTTACAACAGCTCCACACCAGCTTTACACCAGCTTCACACCAGCTTCACACCATCTTTACACCAGCTTCACACCAGCTTCACACCAGCTTCACACCAGCTTTACACCAGCTTCACACCAGCTCCACACCAGCTCCACACCAGCTTCACACCAGCTCCACACCAGCTCCACACCAGCTTCACACCAGCTTCACACCAGCTTTACACCAGCTCCACACCAGCTTCACACCAGCTTCACACCAGCTTTACACCAGCTCCACACCAGCTTCACACCAGCTCCACACCAGCTGCACACCAGCTTCACACCAGCTCCACACCAGCTTTACACCAGCTCCACACCAGCTTCACACCAGCTTCACACCAGCTTCACACCAGCTCCACACCAGCTCCACACCAGCTCCACACCAGCTGCACACCAGCTTTACAACAGCTCCACACCAGCTCCACACCAGCTTTACAACAGCTCCACACCAGCTCCACACCAGCTCCACACCAGCTTCATAAATACTCCGGTGCGCTAGGTTTCCAAGCAGCATGTGCGCTAAACTAAAATCTGTCTGACACTGAACACTGAATGAGTCTTTATTCTGTAGATATGAGTCTTTATTCTGTAGATATGAGTCTTTATTCTATAGTTATGAGTCTTTATTCTGTAGATATGAGTCTTTATTCTATAGTTATGAGTCTTTTTTCTGTAGATATGAGTCTTTTTTCTGTAGATATGAGTCTTTATTCTGTAGTTATGAGTCTTTTTTCTGTAGATATGAGTCTTTATTCTGTAGATATGAGTCTTTATTCTATAGTTATGAGTCTTTTTTCTTTAGATATGTCTTTATTCTGTAGATATGAGTCTTTATTCTATAGTTATGAGTCTTTTTTCTGTAGATATGAGTCTTTATTCTGTAGATATGAGTCTTTATTCTATAGTTATGAGTCTTTTTTCTGTAGATATGAGTCTTTATTCTGTAGATATGAGTCTTTATAGTTATGAGTCTTTTTTCTGTAGATATGAGTCTTTATTCTGTAGATATGAGTCTTTATTCTATAGTTATGAGTCTTTTTTCTGTAGATATGAGTCTTTATTCTGTAGATATGAGTCTTTATTCTATAGTTATGAGTCTTTTTTCTGTAGATATAAATCTTTATTCTGTAGATATGAGTCTTTATTCTGTAGTTATGAATCTTTATTCTGTAGATATGAGTCTTTATTCTGTAGTTATGGTCTTTATTCTGTAGTTATGGTCTTTATTCTGTAGTTATGAGTCTTTATTCTGTAGATATGAGTCTTTATTCTGTAGATATGGGTCTTTATTCTGTAGTTGTGAGTCTTTATTCTGTAGATATGAGTCTATTCTGTAGTTATGGTCTTTATTCTGTAGATATGAGTCTTTATTCTGTAGATATGGGTCTTTATTCTGTAGTTATGTTCTTTATTCTGTAGTTATGGTCTTTATTCTGTAATTATGAGTCTTTATTCTGTAGATATGAGTCTTTATTCTGTAGTTATGAGTCTTTATTCTGTAGTTATGGTCTTTATTCTGTAGTTATGGGTCTTTATTCTGTAGTTATGGTCTTTATTCTGTAGTTATGGTCTTTATTCTTTAGTTATGGGTCTTTATTCTGTAGTTATGGTCTTTCTTCTGTAGATATGGTCTTTATTCTGTAGATATGGTTTTTTTCTGTAGATAAGAGTCTTTATTCTGTAGATATGGGTCTTTATTATGTAGTTATGGGTCTTTATTCTGTAGATATGGTCTTTATTCTGTAGATATGGTCTTTATTCTGTAGATATGGTCTTTATTCTGTATTTATGGGTTTTTATTCTGTAGATATGAGTCTTTATTCTGTAGTTATGAGTCTTTATTCTGTAGTTGTGAGTCTTTATTCTGTAGTTATGGTCTTTATTCTGTAGTTATGGGTCTTTATTCTGTAGTTATGAGTCTTTATTCTGTAGTTATGGGTCTTTATTCTGTAGTTATGGTCTTTATTCTGTAGTTATGGGTCTTTATTCTGTAGTTATGGTCTTTATTCTGTAGATATGGTCTTTATTCTGTAGTTATGGGTCTTTATTCTGTAGTTATGGTCTTTATTCTGAAGTTACGGGTCTTTATTCTGTAGTTATGGTCTTTATTCTGTAGTTATGGTCTTTATTCTGTAGATATGGTCTTTACTCTGTAGTTATGGGTCTTTATTCTGTAGTTATGGTCTTTATTCTGTAGTTATGGGTCTTTATTCTGTAGTTATGGTCTTTCTTCTGTAGTTATGAGTCTTTATTCTGTAGTTATGAGTCTTTATTCTGTAGTTATGAGTCTTTATTCTGTAGTTATGGGTCTTTATTCTGTAGATATGAGTCTTTATTCTGTAGATATGGTCTTTATTCTGTAGATATGGTCTTTATTCTGTAGATATGAGTCTTTATTCTGTTGTTATGAGTCTTTATTCTGTAGTTATGAGTCTTTATTCTGTAGTTGTGGGTCTTTATTCTGTAGTTATGGTCTTTATTCTGTAGTTATGGTCTTTATTCTGTAGATATGGTCTTTATTCTGTCGTTATGGGTCTTTATTCTTTAGTTATGGTCTTTATTCTGTAGTTATGAGTCTTTATTCTGTAGTTATGGTCTTTCTTCTGTAGATATGGTCTTTATTCTGTAGATATGGTCTTTTTTCTGTAGATATGAGTCTTTATTCTGTAGATATGGGTCTTTATTATGTAGTTATGGGTCTTTATTCTGTAGTTATGGTCTTTATTCTGTAGATATGGTCTTTATTCTGTAGTTATGGGTCTTTATTCTGTAGTTATGGTCTTTATTCTGTAGTTATGGGTCTTTATTCTGTAGTTATGGTCTTTCTTCTGTAGATATGGTCTTTATTCTGTAGATATGGTCTTTTTTTCTGTAGATATGAGTCTTTATTCTGTAGATATGGGTCTTTATTATGTAGTTATGGGTCTTTATTCTGTAGTTATGGTCTTTCTTCTGTAGATATGGTCTTTATTCTGTAGATATGGTCTTTATTCTGTAGTTATGGGTCTTTATTCTGTAGTTATGAGTCTTTATTCTGTAGTTATGGGTCTTTATTCTGTAGTTATGGGTCTTTATTCTGTAGTTATGAGTCTTTATTCTGTAGTTATGGGTCTTTATTCTGTAGTTATGAGTCTTTATTCTGTAGTTATGAGTCTTTATTCTGTAGATATGGTCTTTATTCTGTAGTTATGGGTCTTTATTCTGTAGTTATGGTCTTTATTCTGAAGTTACGGGTCTTTATTCTGTAGATATGGTCTTTATTCTGTAGATATGAGTCTTTATTCTGTTGTTATGAGTCTTTATTCTGTAGTTATGAGTCTTTATTCTGTAGTTGTGGGTCTTTATTCTGTAGTTATGGTCTTTATTCTGTAGTTATGGTCTTTATTCTGTAGATATGGTCTTTATTCTGTAGTTATGGGTCTTTATTCTGTAGTTATGGTCTTTATTCTGTAGTTATGAGTCTTTATTCTGTAGATATGGTCTATATTCTGTAGTTATGGGTCTTTATTCTGTAGTTATGGTCTTTATTTCGTAGTTATGGTCTTTATTTTGTGGTTTGGGTCTGTTGTTGTTGTAGTTTATTACTGTGTGCTGGTTACTGTACTGAAACTAAAGTCTGATCAGTCTGATGGTGAAAGTCTGATAACTAGCTGATGGACTGCGTCTAGGCTGAGCAGTAAACGTCAGAGTTAGCGACGTGGCTACGTTGTGTGGATTTAAAGAAATCTGAAATCGACTTCCAGTCCTGCTCGTAGTTCTTTGTTTGAGGAGGAATCTTGTTGCTGGGCAACTACAGACCTAACCAGTGCTGGCTGAGGGTGACTGCGTGAGCGGCGCTCGAGCTCCGACTGTACATGAGGTGGTTTGTGTTTGAGTGTGTTTACGTGGTTCTCCAGGCGTGAGGACCCCCCCCACCCCACCTCCCCCCACAACCAAAACAGTTTAACTGTCCAACTTCTTCAGTTTAGAGTTGGAGCTGCTAGGCTAATGTCGCTAACATGTAATGGAAGCCTATGACTCACCAGTTAGCCGTGAAGACCGCATGCCAAAAGCATCCCAGCCAACACGTCCATGTGGGCCCCATATGTGTTTAACTGGGTTATATAAGTTTTACGTGGGCTTGTAGCGGCTTTTTGATTAGTCATACATGCTCTACAGTAGGGTTACAACATTGGGCCCCATTTGGGTTATAACCTTGTGCCCCATTTGGGTTATAACTCTGGTATCCAGTTGGGTTATAACTCTGGTTTCCAGTGGGGTTTCAACTCTGCTCTCCAGTTGGGTTATAACTCTGGTCTCCAGTTGGGTTATAGCTCTGGTCTCCAGTTGGGTTATAACTCTGGATGGATGGGTTATAGCTCTGGTCTCCAGTTGGGTTATAAGTCTGGTTTCCAGTTGGGTTATAACTCTGGTTTCCAGTTGGGTTATAACTCTGGTTTCCAGTGGGGTTTCAACTCTGCTCTCCAGTTGGGTTATAACTCTGCTCTCCAGTTGGGTTATAACTCTGGTCTCCAGATGGATTATAACTCTGGATGGATGGGTTATAGCTCTGGTCTCCAGTTGGGTTATAACTCTGGTTTTCAGTTGGGTTATAACTCTGGTTTCCAGTTGGGTTATAACTCTGGTTTGATGGGTTATAACTCTGGTCTCCAGTTGGGTTATAACTCTGGTTTTCAGTTGGGTTATAACTCTGGTATCCAGTTGGGTTATAACCCTGGTTTTCAGTTGGGTTATAACTCTGGTTTCCAGTTGGGTTATAAATCTGGTTTCCAGTTGGGATATAACTCTGGTTTCCATTTGGGTTATAACTCTGGTATCCAGTTGGGTTATAACTCTGGTCTCCAGTTGGGTTGTAACTCTGGTTTCCAGTTGGGTTATAACTCTGGTTTCCAGTTGGGTTGTAACTCTGGTTTCCAGTTGGGTTATAACTCTGGTTTGATGGGTTATAACACTGGTTTCCAGTTGGGTTATAAATCTGGTTTCCAGTTGGGTTATAACTCTGGTATCCAGTTGGGTTATAACTCTGGTTTCCAGTTGGGTTATAACTCTGGTATCCAGTTGGGTTATAACTCTGGTTTCCAGTTGGGTTATAACTCTGGTTTTCAGTTGGGTTATAACTCTGGTTTCCAGTTGGGTTATAACTCTGGTTTGATGGGTTATAACACTGGTTTGATGGGTTATAACTCTGGTTTTCAGTTGGGTTATAACTCTGGTTTGATGGGTTATAACACTGGTTTGATGGGTTATAACTCTGTTTTTTAGTTGGGTTATAACTCTGGTTTTCAGTTGGGTTATAACTCTGGTATCCAGTTGGGTTATAACTCTGGTTTCCAGTTGGGTTATAACTCTGGTATCCAGTTGGGTTATAACTCTGGTTTTCAGTTGGGTTATAACTCTGGTTTCCAGTTGGGTTATAAATCTGGTTTCCAGTTGGGTTATAAATCTGGTTTTCAGTTGGGTTATAACTCTGGTTTCCATTTGGGTTATAACTCTGGTATCCAGTTGGGTTATAACTCTGGTTTTCAGTTGGGTTATAACTCTGGTTTTCAGTTGGGTTATAACTCTGGTATCCAGTTGGGTTATAACTCTGGTTTCCAGTTGGGTTATAACTCTGGTCTCCAGTTGGGTTATAACTCTGGTTTTCAGTTGGGTTATAACTCTGGTATCCAGTTGGGTTATAACTCTGGTTTGATGGGTTATAACACTGGTTTGATGGGTTATAACTCCGGTTTCCAGTTGGGTTATAACTCTGGTTTGATGGGTTATAACACTGGTTTGATGGGTTATAACTCTGGTTTTCAGTTGGGTTATAACTCTGGTTTGATGGGTTATAACACTGGTTTGATGGGTTATAACTCTGGTTTTCAGTTGGGTTATAACTCTGGTCTCCAGTTGGGTTATAACTCTGGTTTTCAGTTGGGTTATAACTCTGGTTTTCAGTTGGGTTATAACTCTGGTTTTCAGTTGGGTTATAACTCTGGTTTTCAGTTGGGTTATAACTCTGGTTTTCAGTTGGGTTATAACTCTGGTCTCCAGTTGGGTTATAACTCTGGTTTTCAGTTGGGTTATAACTCTGGTTTTCAGTTGGGTTATAACTCTGGTCTCCAGTTGGGTTATAACTCTGGTTTTCAGTTGGGTTATAACTCTGGTTTTCAGTTGGGTTATAACTCTGGTCTCCAGTTGGGTTATAACTCTGGTTTTCAGTTGGGTTATAACTCTGGTTTTCAGTTGGGTTATAAATCTGGTTTCCAGTTGGGTTATAAATCTGGTTTTCAGTTGGGTTATAACTCTGGTTTCCATTTGGGTTATAACTCTGGTATCCAGTTGGGTTATAACTCTGGTTTTCAGTTGGGTTATAACTCTGGTTTTCAGTTGGGTTATAACTCTGGTATCCAGTTGGGTTATAACTCTGGTCTCCAGTTGGGTTATAACTCTGGTCTCCAGTTGGGTTATAGCTCTGGTCTCCAGTTGGGTTATAACTCTGGATGGATGGGTTATAGCTCTGGTCTCCAGTTGGGTTATAAGTCTGGTTTCCAGTTGGGTTATAACTCTGGTTTCCAGTTGGGTTATAACTCTGGTTTCCAGTGGGGTTTCAACTCTGCTCTCCAGTTGGGTTATAACTCTGCTCTCCAGTTGGGTTATAACTCTGGTCTCCAGATGGATTATAACTCTGGATGGATGGGTTATAGCTCTGGTCTCCAGTTGGGTTATAACTCTGGTTTTCAGTTGGGTTATAACTCTGGTTTCCAGTTGGGTTATAACTCTGGTTTGATGGGTTATAACTCTGGTCTCCAGTTGGGTTATAACTCTGGTTTTCAGTTGGGTTATAACTCTGGTATCCAGTTGGGTTATAACCCTGGTTTTCAGTTGGGTTATAACTCTGGTTTCCAGTTGGGTTATAAATCTGGTTTCCAGTTGGGATATAACTCTGGTTTCCATTTGGGTTATAACTCTGGTATCCAGTTGGGTTATAACTCTGGTCTCCAGTTGGGTTGTAACTCTGGTTTCCAGTTGGGTTATAACTCTGGTTTCCAGTTGGGTTGTAACTCTGGTTTCCAGTTGGGTTATAACTCTGGTTTGATGGGTTATAACACTGGTTTCCAGTTGGGTTATAAATCTGGTTTCCAGTTGGGTTATAACTCTGGTATCCAGTTGGGTTATAACTCTGGTTTCCAGTTGGGTTATAACTCTGGTATCCAGTTGGGTTATAACTCTGGTTTCCAGTTGGGTTATAACTCTGGTTTTCAGTTGGGTTATAACTCTGGTTTCCAGTTGGGTTATAACTCTGGTTTGATGGGTTATAACACTGGTTTGATGGGTTATAACTCTGGTTTTCAGTTGGGTTATAACTCTGGTTTGATGGGTTATAACACTGGTTTGATGGGTTATAACTCTGTTTTTTAGTTGGGTTATAACTCTGGTTTTCAGTTGGGTTATAACTCTGGTATCCAGTTGGGTTATAACTCTGGTTTCCAGTTGGGTTATAACTCTGGTATCCAGTTGGGTTATAACTCTGGTTTTCAGTTGGGTTATAACTCTGGTTTCCAGTTGGGTTATAAATCTGGTTTCCAGTTGGGTTATAAATCTGGTTTTCAGTTGGGTTATAACTCTGGTTTCCATTTGGGTTATAACTCTGGTATCCAGTTGGGTTATAACTCTGGTTTTCAGTTGGGTTATAACTCTGGTTTTCAGTTGGGTTATAACTCTGGTATCCAGTTGGGTTATAACTCTGGTTTCCAGTTGGGTTATAACTCTGGTCTCCAGTTGGGTTATAACTCTGGTTTTCAGTTGGGTTATAACTCTGGTATCCAGTTGGGTTATAACTCTGGTTTGATGGGTTATAACACTGGTTTGATGGGTTATAACTCCGGTTTCCAGTTGGGTTATAACTCTGGTTTGATGGGTTATAACACTGGTTTGATGGGTTATAACTCTGGTTTTCAGTTGGGTTATAACTCTGGTTTGATGGGTTATAACACTGGTTTGATGGGTTATAACTCTGGTTTTCAGTTGGGTTATAACTCTGGTCTCCAGTTGGGTTATAACTCTGGTTTTCAGTTGGGTTATAACTCTGGTTTTCAGTTGGGTTATAACTCTGGTTTTCAGTTGGGTTATAACTCTGGTATCCAGTTGGGTTATAACTCTGGTTTCCAGTTGGGTTATAACTCTGGTCTCCAGTTGGGTTATAACTCTGGTTTTCAGTTGGGTTATAACTCTGGTATCCAGTTGGGATATAACTCTGGTTTCCAGTTGGGTTATAACTCTGGTTTTCAGTTGGGTTATAACTCTGGTTTTCAGTTGGGTTATAACTCTGGTATCCAGTTGGGTTATAACTCTGGTTTCCAGTTGGGTTATAACTCTGGTATCCAGTTGGGTTATAACTCTGGTATCCAGTTGGGTTATAACTCTGGTCTCCAGTTGGGTTATAACTCTGGTTTTCAGTTGGGTTATAACTCTGGTTTCCAGTTGGGTTATAACTCTGGTTTTCAGTTGGGTTATAACTCTGGTTTCCAGTTGGGTTATAAATCTGGTTTCCAGTTGGGTTATAACTCTGGTATCCAGTTGGGTTATAACTCTGGTTTCCAGTTGGGTTATAACTCTGGTATCCAGTTGGGTTATAACTCTGGTTTCCAGTTGGGTTATAACTCTGGTATCCAGTTGGGTTATAACTCTGGTTTTCAGTTGGGTTATAACTCTGGTTTCCATTTGGGTTATAACTCTGGTATCCAGTTGGGTTATATCTCTGGTTTTCAGTTGGGTTGTAACTCTGGTTTCCAGTTGGGTTATAACTCTGGTTTGATGGGTTATAACACTGGTTTCCAGTTGGGTTATAAATCTGGTTTCCAGTTGGGTTATAACTCTGGTATCCAGTTGGGTTATAACTCTGGTTTCCAGTTGGGTTATAACTCTGGTATCCAGTTGGGTTATAACTCTGGTTTCCAGTTGGGTTATAACTCTGGTTTTCAGTTGGGTTATAACTCTGGTTTCCAGTTGGGTTATAACTCTGGTCTCCAGTTGGGTTATAACTCTGGTTTGATGGGTTATAACACTGGTTTGATGGGTTATAACTCCGGTTTCCAGTTGGGTTATAACTCTGGTTTGATGGGTTATAACACTGGTTTGATGGGTTATAACTCTGGTTTTTAGTTGGGTTATAACTCTGGTCTCCAGTTGGGTTATAACTCTGGTCTCCAGTTGGGTTATAACTCTGGTTTGATGGGTTATAACTCTGGTTTGATGGGTTATAACACTGGTTTGATGGGTTATAACACTGGTTTGATGGGTCAGCTGGTTGCCTGGAATGTCCAGCATAAACAGCTTGACCATGTGGTCTACCAGTTTAACAGGAATAGTTTAACTGGTTACCAGCATAACTAATACTCTTCAGCGCTCCTCTTCAGCGCTCCTCTACAGCTCTCCTCCTCTTCAGCGCTCCTCTACAGCTCTCTTCCTCTTCAGCGCTCCTCCTCTACAGCTCTCCTCCTCTTCAGAGCTCCTCTACAGCTCTCCTCCTCTTCAGTGCTCCTCTACAGCTCTCCTCCTCTTCAGTGCTCCTCCTCTACAGCTCTCCTCCTCTTTAGTGCTCCTCTATAGCTCTCCTCCTCTACAGCGCTCCTCTACAGCTCTCTTCCTCTTCAGCGCTCCTCCTCTACAGCGCTCCTCCTCTTCAGCGCTCCTCTACAGCTCTCCTCCTCTTCAGCGCTCCTCTACAGCTCTCTTCCTCTTCAGCTCTCCTCCTCTTCAGCTCTCCTCCTCTACAGCTCTCCTCCTCTACAGCTCTCTTCCTCTTCAGCGCTCCTCCTCTACAGCTCTCCTCCTCTACAGCTCTCCTCCTCTTCAGCGCTCCTCTACAGCTTTCTTCCTCTTCAGCGCTCCTCCTCTACAGCTCTCCTCCTCTTCAGCTCTCCTTCTCTACAGCTCTCTTCCTCTTCAGCGCTCCTCTACAGCTCTCCTCCTCTTCAGCGCTCCTCTACAGCTCTCCTCCTCGTCAGCGCTCCTCTACAGCTCTCTTCCTCTTCAGCGCTCCTCCTCTACAGCTCTCCTCCTCTTCAGCTCTCCTCCTCTTCAGCGCTCCTCTACAGCTCTCCTCCTCTTCAGTGCTCCTCCTCTACAGCTCTCCTCCTCTACAGCGCTCCTCCTCTACAGCTCTCCTCCTCTTTAGCGCTTCTCTATAGCTCTCCTCCTCTACAGCTCTCCTCCTCTACAGCTCTCCTCCACTACAGCGCTCCTCCTCTACAGCTCTCCTCCTCTACAGCGCTTCTCATCTACAGTTCTCCTCTTCTTCAGCTCTCCTCCTCTTTAGCGCTCCTCTATAGCTCTCCTCCTCTAGAGCGCTCCTCTTCTACAGCTCTCCTCCTCTACAGCTCTCCTTCTCTACAGCTCTCCTCCTCTACA
>CM038724.1:40236304-40246304 GCA_021613375.1 Megaleporinus macrocephalus | reverse complement strand
TTACAGCCACAGTGCTACAACCACAGTGTTACAACCACAGTGTTACAGCCACAGTGTTACAGCCACAGTGCTACAACCACAGTGCCACAACCAGTGTTACAGCCACAGTGTTACAACCACAGTGTTACAACCAGTGTTACAACCACAGTGTTACAACCACAGTGTTACAACCACAGTGTTACAGCTACAGTGTTACAACCACAGTGTTACAGCCACAGTGTTACAACCACAGTGTTACAGCCACAGTGTTACAGCCACAGTGTTACAACAACAGTGTTACAGCCACAGTGTTACAACCACAGTGCTACAACCACAGTGTTACAGCCACAGTGTTACAACCACAGTGTTACAACCACAGTGTTACAATCAGTGTTACAGCCACAGTGTTACAACCACAGTGTTACAACCACAGTGTTACAACCAGTGTTTACAACCAGTGTTACAGCCACAGTGTTAAAACCACAGTGTTACAACCAGTGTTACAACCAGTGTTACAGCCACAGTGTTAAAACCACAGTGTTACAACCACAGTGTTACAACCAGTGTTACAACCAGTGTTACAGCCACAGTGTTAAAACCACAGTGTTACAACCACAGTGTTACAACCACAGTGTTACAGCCACAGTGTTACAACCACAGTGTTACAACCACAGTGTTACAACCACAGTGCTACAACCACAGTGTTACAGCCACAGTGTTACAACCACAGTGTTACAACCACAGTGTTACAGCCACAGTGTTACAACCACAGTGCTACAACCACAGTGTTACAACCACAGTGTTACAACCACAGTGCTACAACCACAGTGTTACAACCACAGTGTTACAGCCACAGTGTTACAACCACAGTGTTACAGCCACAGTGTTACAACCACAGTGTTACAACCACAGTGTTACAACCACAGTGCTACAACCACAGTGTTACAACCACAGTGTTACAGCCACAGTGTTACAACCACAGTGTTACAGCCACAGTGTTACAACCACAGTGTTACAACCACAGTGCTACAACCACAGTGTTACAACCACAGTGTTACAGCCACAGTGTTACAACCACAGTGCTACAGCCACAGTGTTACAACCACAGTGCTACAACCACAGTGTTACAACCACAGTGCTACAACCACAGTGTTACAACCACAGTGTTACAACCACAGTGTTACAGCCACAGTGTTACAGCCACAGTGCTACAACCACAGTGTTACAACCACAGTGTTACAGCCACAGTGTTACAGCCACAGTGCTACAACCACAGTGCTACAACCAGTGTTACAGCCACAGTGTTACAACCACAGTGTTCCAACCAGTGTTACAACCACAGTGTTACAACCACAGTGTTACAACCACAGTGTTACAGCTACAGTGTTACAACCACAGTGTTACAGCCACAGTGTTACAACCACAGTGTTACAGCCACAGTGTTACAGCCACAGTGTTACAACAACAGTGTTACAGCCACAGTGTTACAACCACAGTGCTACAACCACAGTGTTACAGCCACAGTGTTACAACCACAGTGTTACAACCACAGTGTTACAATCAGTGTTACAGCCACAGTGTTACAACCACAGTGTTACAACCACAGTGTTACAACCAGTGTTACAACCAGTGTTACAGCCACAGTGTTAAAACCACAGTGTTACAACCAGTGTTACAACCAGTGTTACAGCCACAGTGTTAAAACCACAGTGTTACAACCACAGTGTTACAACCAGTGTTACAACCAGTGTTACAGCCACAGTGTTAAAACCACAGTGTTACAACCACAGTGTTACAACCACAGTGTTACAGCCACAGTGTTACAACCACAGTGTTACAACCACAGTGTTACAACCACAGTGTTACAATCAGTGTTACAGCCACAGTGTTACAACCACAGTGTTACAACCACAGTGTTACAACCAGTGTTACAGCCACAGTGTTACAACCACAGTGTTACAACCACAGTGTTACAACCACAGTGTTACAGCTACAGTGCTACAACCACAGTGTTACAACCACAGTGTTACAGCCACAGTGTTACAACCACAGTGTTACAACCACAGTGTTACAACCACAGTGTTACAACCAGTGTTACAACCACAGTGTTACAACCACAGTGTTACAACCACAGTGTTACAACCAGTGTTACAGCCACAGTGTTACAACCACAGTGTTACAACCAGTGTTACAACCAGTGTTACAGCCACAGTGTTAAAACCACAGTGTTACAACCACAGTGTTACAGCCACAGTGTTACAGCCACAGTGTTGCAACCACAGTGTTACAACCACAGTGTTACAGCCACAGTGTTACAACCACAGTGTTACAACCACAGTGTTATAACCACCGCTCATTTGCTGAGAGCATTAAGAGCCTCGATCACTCGCAGTATTAGCCACTCACATCCCTTCACCTTCTCTTCACCAACACCGGTTCTCGTTCCTTTCTCGCTCTTTCCTCCCTCTCTCTCTCTCACTCTTTTCTTCCCCCTCTCTCTCTCTCTCACTCTTTTCTTCCCTCTCTCTCTCTCTTTCCTCTCTCTCGCTCTCTCCCTCCCTCTCTCCTCCCTCTCTTTCTCTCTCTCTCTCCTCCCTCTCTCTCTCTTTCTCCTCCCTCTCTCTCTTTCCTCTCTATCCTCCCTCTCTCTCTCTTTCCTCTCTCTCTCCTCCCTCTCTCTCTTTACTCTCTCACTACTCCCTCTCGCTCTCTTTTCTCTCTCTCTTTCCTCCCTGTCTCTCTCTTTCCTTCCTCTCTCTCTCTCTCTCTCTCTCTCTCTCTCTCTCTCTCTCTCCGTCCTGACACAGCTTTTCCTGAATTTGCATGGAGCCGTTGTGCTGATGGGATTCATTCAAATAAACTGATGTGAATACTCAATAACGGCGGGGACACTGTCTCTGCCTCGCACCGCGGCAGCCAGGCCTTCCGACAGACACAAGCCCCCCAGCCCAGCCCAGCCCCCCCCCCCCCCAACATACCCCCCACCCCCCACCCCCCCCCCGCTCTGTTATCCTACACATGTCCATCCCATAAATCCAGAATTTTACTTTTTTATATTTAACATCTATAAATAAGCCCATCGTCAGATCTGACCAGATTCTGTCTTTTGGCTCAGATGGTGGTCCGACACTCCTTTACCAGCTGGAGTTTTGGTCCAGGCAGGTGTGAGAGCGTCTCCTTCCTCCTGATTTGTTTGCGGAGGTCTGGATTTGGATCTGAACAGGTTTGCTCCTGCCCCCAGGTCAGCTGAGCGTACTGGTTTGATCTGGCTTGTGTTTTGATCGCTCTCTGGAGGTCTCTACTGGCTTTACTGAGTTTTCATTGTTTTGTTGTTGGTGTGGACCAAAGCCTGAGATTGGACTGTGAGTCTGAACTGCCTCAAAGCGTCTGATATATTCAGTTTGATCATATATATATATTTACATTTGACCAAATTAGAGGAAGTGTTAGTGATCATGGTGTGTGCAGAAGTGTGGACACCCCACAGTAAACCTCAACAGCCAAACAGTTCCACGTTTACTTCATTACTTCACAGAACTTCAGACGTGTTCAGAAGATCTCCAGAAGGTTGACAGACCAACAGTTTGAAGAAACATGCAGATGGATTGACAGACTAACAGATGAATTAGGCAACTGATGAACAGATGGATGGACAAATGAATGAACGGAAAGAAGGACAGATGGACAAACGTTTGTCGGACAGACAGACTGACAGATGAACGGATGGACGGACAGACATATGGACAGACTGATGAACAGACAGACGGACGCACAGTTGAACAGACGGATGGACAGATAGACGGACAGATGAACGAACAGTTGAATGGACAGACGGACAGTTGAATGGACATACAGTCAGACATACGGATGGACAGATGAACAGACAGACAAACACATGGACGGACAGTTGAATGGACATACAGACTGACGCATGAATAGATGGACGGACAGACAGATGGACAAATGAACAGACATACCGACAGATGAATAGACAGGTGGACAGACGGACCGGTTGAATGGACAGATGGACAGACGGACAGATGGACGTACGGATGGACAGACGGACGGATGGACAGACGGACAGATAGATCAACGAATAACACGACGATTGAAGAAACATATGGACAATCAGGAAGCAGGAAGGTACTGAAAGACGTGTGGGCGGAGCTACGATAGGGACGAGGAAATGGGGGCGTTCCCAGTTCAGAGGGACATCCAGTGACGAGTAGGGTCAGTTACTGGTCAGAGAGACGTTACTCACAGGTACAGGTACTGGTTACCTGCGGGAGCAGCAGAACCGGCTCTAGAGCTTTAATAGATCATCACTTATTGATTATTAGTCCTGCTCGAGCCTGAGCGTGTAAATTAGTGTATGCTAATGAAGGGGCGTGTGCTGACGTCCTTAATGCTGATTGGCTCGTCTGCACTCCCAGTTCACCACTACTCCCTATCTGCGCTACTGACCAGTTAAACAGCCTGTCAGTGATTGGCTGTAAAACCCAGCGCTGGTGAACAGTCATAGTTCGCTGGTGGAGGTTTACTGGTGGAGGTTTACTGGTGTATGTTAGCTGGTGCAGGTAGGCTGGTGCAGGTTTACTGGTAGAGGTTTACTGGTAGAGGTTTACTGGTGGAGGTTTACTGGTGTATGTTAGCTGGTGCAGGTAGGCTGGTGCAGGTTTACTGGTGGAGGTTTACTGGTGGAGGTTTACTGGTGTATGTTAGCTGGTGCAGGTAGGCTGGTGCAGGTAGGCTGGTGCAGGTTTACTGGTGGAGGTTTACTGGTGGAGGTTTACTGGTGTATGTTAGCTGGTGCAGGTAGGCTGGTGCAGGTTTACTGGTGGAGGTTTGCTGGTGAACAGTCATAGTTCGCTGGTGGAGGTTTACTGGTAGAGGTTTACTGGTGTATGTTAGCTGGTGCAGGTAGGCTGGTGCAGGTTTACTGGTGGAGGTTTACTGGTGGAGGTTTACTGGTGTATGTTAGCTGGTGCAGGTAGGCTGGTGCAGGTTTACTGGTGGAGGTTTGCTGGTGGAGGTTTACTGGTGTATGTTAGCTGGTGTATGTTAGCTGGTGCAGGTAGGCTGGTGCAGGTTTACTGGTGGAGGTTTACTGGTGGAGGTTTACTGGTGGAGGTTTACTGGTGTATGTTAGCTGGTGTATGTTAGCTGGTGCAGGTAGGCTGGTGCAGGTTTACTGGTGGAGGTTTGCTGGTGAACAGTCATAGTTCGCTGGTGGAGGTTTACTGGTAGAGGTTTACTGGTGGAGGTTTACTGGTGTATGTTAGCTGGTGCAGGTAGGCTGGTGCAGGTTTACTGGTGGAGGTTTACTGGTGGAGGTTTACTGGTGTATGTTAGCTGGTGCAGGTAGGCTGGTGCAGGTTTACTGGTGGAGGTAGGCTGGTGGAGGTTTACTGGTGTATGTTAGCTGGTGTATGTTAGCTGGTGCAGGTAGGCTGGTGCAGGTTTACTGGTGGAGGTTTACTGGTGTATGTTAGCTGGTATATGTTAGCTGGTGCAGGTAGGCTGGTGCAGGTTTACTGGTGGAGGTAGGCTGGTGCAGGTTTACTGGTGGAGGTTTGCTGGTGTATGTTAGCTGGTGGAGGTTGGCTGGTGGAGGTTTACTGGTGGAGGTTGGCTGGTGTATGTTAGCTGGTGCAGGTAGGCTGGTGCAGGTTTACTGGTGGAGGTTTGCTGGTGTATGTTAGCTGGTGGAGGTTGGCTGGTGGAGGTTTGCTGGTAAAGGTAGGCTGGTGGAGGTTGGCTGGTGGAGGTTTACTGGTGGAGGTTGGCTGGTGGATGTTGGCTGGTGGAGGTTTACTGGTAGAGGTTTACTGGTGTATGTTAGCTGGAGGAGGTTGGCTGGTGGAGGTTGGCAGGTGGAGGTTTGCTGGTAGAGGTTGGCTGGTGGAGGTTTACTGGTAGAGGTTTACTGGTGGAGGTTTGCTGGTGGAGGTTTACTGGTGGAGGTTTTCTGGTGGAGGTTTGCTGGTGGAGGTTGGCTGGTGGAGGTTAGCTGGTGGAGGTTTACTGGTGGAGGTTGGCTGGTGGAGGTTGGCTGGTGGAGGTTTACTGGTGGGGGTTTACTGGTGGAGGTTTACTGGTGGAGGTTTGCTGGTGGAGGTTGGCTGGTGGAGGTTGGCTGGTGGAGGTTGGCTGGTGGAGGTTAGCTGGTGGAGGTTTACTGGTGGAGGTTGGCTGGTGGAGGTTGGCTGGTGGAGGTTTACTGGTGGAGGTTTGCTGCTGGAGGTTTACTGGTGGAGGTTGGCTGGTGGAGGTTAGCTGGTGGAGATTTACTGGTGGAGGTTAGCTGGTGGAGGTTAGCTGGTGGAGATTTACTGGTGGAGGTTGGCTGGTGGAGGTTGGCTGGTGGAGATTTACTGGTGGAGGTTTACTGGTGGAGGTTGGCTGGTGGAGGTTAGCTGGTGGAGATTTACTGGTGGAGGTTGGCTGGTGGAGGTTAGCTGGTGGAGATTTACTGGTGGAGGTTAGCTGGTGGAGGTTAGCTGGTGGAGATTTACTGGTGGAGGTTGGCTGGTGGAGGTTTACTGGTGGAGGTTTACTGGTGGAGGTTTGCTGGTGGAGGTTTACTGGTGGAGGTTTGCTGGTGGAGGTTTGCTGGTGGAGGTTTACTGGTGGAGGTTGGCTGGTGGAGATTTACTGGCGGAGGTTTGCTGGTGGAGGTTTGCTGGTGGAGGTTTGCTGGTGGAGGTTTACTGGTGGAGGTTGGCTGGTGGAGGTTTACTGGTGGAGGTTTACTGGTGGAGGTTTGCTGGTGGAGGTTTACTGGTGGAGGTTTACTGGTGGAGGTTGGCTGGTGGAGATTTACTGGTGGAGGTTTGCTGGTGGAGGTTGGCTGGTGGAGGTTGGCTGGTGGAGATTTACTGGTGGAGGTTTACTGGTGGAGGTTGGCTGGTGGAGGTTAGCTGGTGGAGGTTTACTGGTGGAGGTTTGCTGGTGGAGGTTTACTGGTGGAGGTTTACTGGTTGAGGTTGGCTGGTGGAGATTTACTGGTGGAGGTTTGCTGGTGGAGGTTGGCTGGTGGAGGTTTACTGGTGGAGGTTGGCTGGTGGATGTTGGCTGGTGGATTTGGACAGTTTCAGACCAAACCACTCAGAGTTACTCAGGAAAATTTTAAGAATGGGTGGACTTCCCCTTTAACACGGACAACATTCCAGTCTCCTCCCAACAGCTGGATGCACCTCCTCCTCCTCTTCCTCCTCCTCCCTTCAGTGTGGAGCTCCGCTGTGTCCCTGAATAAGCGCGAGCTCTTCAGACTCACAGCGGCACGTTAACACGGCGCGCGCTACTTCACCCGCACACCGGATGTGATACCGCGAGGGGGGCGCGGGGCGCGGGGCGGGGGGAGAAGAAAGGAGGAGGGATTAGCAGACCGGATAGCCCGGTGACATCAGCCCCCAAAAATGTGTGCGCGTGTGAGCGGCCATGTATTTAAATCTTTCTGGGGACCCAGCGTCCCCGGAACGCCCGGAAAACCTCCACAGTTGGGTGTTTCACGGTGACACACACATTTTTCAGTGAAGCGCGTGTAAATATTTCACAGCTCGCGAGTTCAGAGTAACACACGAGTCGTGAGGGCGTTTGTATTCCTAGCGTTACGGGCTCTGTACGTGTATTTAGCTCTTTGTGGGGACCAGATGTTCTCAGGAGGATGGTGTAAACAGAACTCTTTGATGTTTTTGAAGTAAATATTTTTATATTTTTAAGCCAGTGGGCCCAGTCAGGCTGGGGGTCTGGTTTGGGGGGCGTTGGTGAACATTCGAGTAATTAATACAGAATTCAGTGCAGTGTCCCCGTAAAGATAGGAATACAAACCCAACAGAGAGAGCGAGAGAGAGAGAGAGAGAGAAGCAGTGCGTGTGAGTGGAAAAGAGGAGAGAGAGAGAGAGAGAGAGAGAGAGAGAGAGAGCGAGAGAGCGAGAGAGAGAGAGAGAGAGAGGGAGGGAGGGCGGGAGCGTGCGAGCAAGAGAGAGAGAAAGAGAGAGAGCGCGCGAGCAAAGAG
The DNA here is from genome assembly GCA_021613375.1 of Megaleporinus macrocephalus. Taxonomy (NCBI): domain Eukaryota; kingdom Metazoa; phylum Chordata; class Actinopteri; order Characiformes; family Anostomidae; genus Megaleporinus; species Megaleporinus macrocephalus. The sequence continues at coordinate 40,238,308 of CM038724.1, read as the reverse complement.
AGGCGTTTCTATTCTCAAGCCGGCGAGACGGTGCACGAGCACGCGCTGCAACTTTGCTGGACCGTAGCGCGAGCACACGCCGTTCACGACACGCTTCCTCGTGAGCTCTTCTCCTCCTCCTTCTCCTCCTCAGACGGTTCCTCGTCACGCGCCGCGGTTCTCGTCGCCGTCCGGGCCGCTGAAGCTGATCTGTGAGCGGAGCGGAGTGACCTCAGTCCGGGCTTCGCGGTGAACACCAGCGGCTGTGGAGAACCAGCGCTGGACTCTCGGCACCTCCTCACTGCTCCTCTCTGACCACATCCAGCCTCCACAGTAAGTAGCGCATCTGCTCGTCACGCGCACCCTGGCAGCGTTTTAAAGCGCTAGCAGCTGAAGCTAACTCGCTGCTCCAAACTCCGAGCGACCCCCAGTTCAGGGACCAGCACGACCCCCGGTATCGATAGCTCAAGTATCGGCCGATCCAGAAATGACTAAGCTTTAAAGGGGAACTCCACCAGAATTTTAGAGTCAGTCGAGATTTAAACGTAGGAGCTACACGTATACACATTGTATTGACTATGAAACCCACCAGTGAAGCTACACGTGTCTTCTGAGTTTATCTGGATGTTGATGGTAAAATGTGGAAGATCTGAAAATACTAGGTTTTCTTTGGGGACTATTTGAACCTCACAGCGTCCTGCATGTATCCCTCCACCATGAATGGAGTTTAAGACTGAGATCTTCTCTAAACTATCATAAACAGAGTCTCAGAATCAGACAGTGTATTTATAACATCTACTGTAAGAACTTTCTGTGAGGAGCTTCTAGAGGTGGACGTCTGGTTCCATTCACCTCCACTGTGAACAGATCTGACTGTATCTAGAACAGCTTTTAGAGGTGGACGCCTGGTTCCATTCACCTCCACTGTGAACAGATCTGACTGTATCTAGAACAGCTTTTAGAGGTGGACGCCTGGTTCCATTCACCTCCACTGTGAACAGATCTGACTGTATCTAGAACAGCTTTTAGAGGTGGACGCCTGGTTCCATTCACCTCCACTGTGAACAGTTCTGCCTGTATCTAGAACAGCTTTTAGAGGTGGACGCCTGGTTCCATTCACCTCCACTGTGAACAGTTCTGCCTGTATCTAGAACATGTCTCACACAGAACCACTCTGAACGACTTTGTTTACGTTGTAACTGTTGTTTGGATTTTGTGGTAGTATCAGTCTGGAACCAGTTCTCTCAGAAAGTTGTGCCAATGTTGTTGGTATGTTGTTACAACATTCTGGAATCTTCATACGTTCCATCATATCTGCTTGGAACTCCATGGAATTTGATAAGTTGCCAACAAGTAGTTATGATAACGTAAATCAACGTTATTTAGTGGCAACAGCCTTGTTCAGTCACCACCAACACCTTTTAACAACGCTGTAGCAACATTGTAAGAAAGTAGACAACGTTGTAACCATGGAGAAAATACCGGAGACGGTAAGTGAAGCTATGGTTATCTGATAGATGTTGGCGTCAAGTGGCGCTGATGGAATCTGAAGAAACCATCTTCAGAGCTTATTAATTTTAGAGAACCTCTCAGATGAATGAGAGTCTGAGGAAGACCCACCTTTTAGGACTTGAGCGTGACCCTTGTTGAGAACAACCGAGATGGTATCTCAGGCAGCAGGGCGTACGGGAACCTGCGGTGATGAAAGATCTGCTCTTGCTCCACCAGCATGCCGGCCGCTCCAGAGTTCTCCACGCTGACTGAAACTGAAAGCTTGTGAGGAATCTCTCGCTCATTTTCAGGAGCTTGTGTATCATCAGCCCTGAGGTCTTCTAGACCAGGGGGCCGCAACAAGCGGCTCATTTGCTGCCCCCTTGTGGCTCTGCAGCAGTGGTAGATTATCCGGTGAAAATAAAAGAATCCTGCTGTGCCGTGTTAAGATGGACCGCCGTTGAGAACTTAGAGACGAGTGGACTCCAGCTGGTTTCGCCAGAGAGTCGATCAGTGAGTGACGAGATGTTTACA
>CM038724.1:40176555-40235307 GCA_021613375.1 Megaleporinus macrocephalus | reverse complement strand
AAAATATACTTCCATATACCGGCATACTTGATTTAATTAATATACTATAATATACTTCCATATACCGGCGTACTTGATTAAATTAATATACTTAATATACTATAATATACTATAATATACTTCCATATACCGGCGTACTTGATTTAAATAATATACTATAATATACTTAATATACTATAATATACTTCCATATACTGGCGTACTTGATTTAAATAATATACTTAATATACTATAATATACTTCCATATACCGGCGTACTTGATTTAATTAATATACTTAATATACTTAATATACTATAATATACTTCCATATACCGGCGTACTTGATTTAATTAATATACTATAATATACTTAATATACTATAATATACTTCCATATACCGGCGTACTTGATTTAAATAATATACTATAATATACTTAATATACTATAATATACTTCCATATACTGGCGTACTTGATTTAATTAATATACACAATATAAAACATATCAATAAATAAAGAATAATGAAGCTAGAATATATAAATGTATAAATATATAAATAAACTTGTGCGTAGGCGGGTTATCTATGAAGATAAATATCTCCAGACTTGTCTTATAATAGGAACCGGTTTGTTAACTACTGGTCAGTAGTAGTTTATTTAAATAGTTAAATATAGTTATTAATGTTAAATAGGGTTTCCATGGTTACTCACGCAGCTGTAAACTGCAAGGTGTGTTAAATGTACTGTATGAATAAAGCTCTGTTTGGAGGAGTGAGGAGGAGTGAGGAGGTTTCAGTAGTTCAGTACGGGTCTGTGAGGGGTGGGGGGGTTAACAGTATCATTAGTTCAGTACTGGTCTGTGAGGGGTGGGGTGGGTGGGTTAACAGTATCAGTAGTTTAGTACTGGTCTGTGAGGGGTGGGGTGGGGGGGTTAACAGTATCAGTAGTTCAGTACTGGTCTGTGAGGGGTGGGGGGGGGTAACAGTATCAGTAGTTCAGTACTGGTCTGTGAGGGATAGGGGGTTAACAATATCATTAGTTCAGTACTGGTCTGTGAGGGGTGGGGTGGGTGGGTTAACAGTATCAGTAGTTTAGTACTGGTCTGTGAGGGGTGGGGTGGGGGGGTTAACAGTATCAGTAGTTCAGTACTGGTCTGTGAGGGGTGGGGGGGGTAACAGTATCAGTAGTTCAGTACTGGTCTGTGAGGGATAGGGGGTTAACAATATCAGTAGTTCAGTACTGGTCTGTGAGGGGTAGGGGGTTAACAATATCAGTAGTTCAGTACTGGTCTGTGAGGGGTGGGGGGGGTTAACAGTATCAGTAGTTCAGTACTGGTCTGTGAGGGGTAGGGGGGGTTAACAGTATCAGTAGTTCAGTACTGGTCTGTAAGGGGTGGGGGGGTTAACAGTATCAGTAGTTCAGTACTGGTCTGTGAGGGATAGGGGGGTTAACAATATCAGTAGTTCAGTACTGGTCTGTGAGGGGTGGGGTGGGGGGGTTAACAGTATCAGTAGTTCAGTACTGGTCTGTGAGGGGTGGGGGGGTTAACAGTATCAGTAGTTCAGTACTGGTCTGTGAGGGGTGGGGGGTTAACAGTATCAGTAGTTCAGTACTGGTCTGTGAGGGGTGGGGTGGGGGGGTTAACAGTATCAGTAGTTCAGTACTGGTCTGTGAGGGGTGGGGTGGGGGGGTTAACAGTATCAGTAGTTCAGTACTGGTCTGTGAGGGGTGGGGTGGGGGGTTAACAGTATCAGTAGTTCAGTACTGGTCTGTGAGGGGTGGGGGTGGGGGGTTAACAGTATCAGTAGTTCAGTACTGGTCTGTGAGGGATAGGGGGTTAACAATATCAGTAGTTCAGTACTGGTCTGTGAGGGGTGGGGTGGGGGGGTTAACAGTATCAGTAGTTCAGTACTGGTCTGTGAGGGGTGGGGGGGTTAACAGTATCAGTAGTTCAGTACTGGTCTGTGAGGGGTGGGGGGGTTAACAGTATCAGTAGTTCAGTACTGGTCTGTGAGGGGTGGGGGGGGTTAACAGTATCAGTAGTTCAGTACTGGTCTGTGAGGGGTGGGGGGGTTAACAGTATCAGTAGTTCAGTACTGGTCTGTGAGGGGTGGGGGGGTTAACAGTATCAGTAGTTCAGTACTGGTCTGTGAGGGGTGGGGGGGATAACAGTATCAGTAGTTCAGTACTGGTCTGTGAGGGGTGGGGGGGGTTAACAGTATCAGTAGTTCAGTACTGGTCTGTGAGGGGTGGGGGGGTTAACAGTATCAGTAGTTCAGTACTGGTCTGTGAGGGGTGGGGGGGTTAACAGTATCAGTAGTTCAGTACTGGTCTGTGAGGGGTGGGGGGGTTAACAGTATCAGTAGTTCAGTACTGGTCTGTGAGGGGTGGGGGGGTTAACAGTATCAGTAGTTCAGTAATGGTCTGTGAGGGATAGGGGGTTAACAGTATCAGTAGTTCAGTACTGGTCTGTGAGGGATAGGGGGTTAACAGTATCAGTAGTTCAGTACTGGTCTGTGAGGGGTGGGGGGGTGTTAACAGTATCAGGACAGTAAAACAAATCCTGCACCAGCTGTTTCCTCCCCGCTCTGACCTTTGACCTGTGTTGCATAACGCCTCCTCTGCTTATGCTACCGGGATGGGATTGTGTGGGAGACACGCCCACGTAGCACCCAGAGTGCTTTGCTGCAGTACGATCTCTCTAGAGGACAGTACAGTCTCCCTGCAGGACAGTAAGATCTCTCTAGAGGACAGTGCAGTCTCCCTGCAGGACAGTAAGATCTCTCTAGGACAGTACAGTCTCCCTGCAGGACAGTAAGATCTCTCTAGAGGACAGTGCAGTCTCCCTGCAGGACAGTACGATCTCTCTCGAGGACAGTACAGTCTCCCTGCAGGACAGTACAATCTCTCTAGAGGACAGTACAGTCTCCCTGCAGGACAGTAAGATCTCTCTAGAGGACAGTGCAGTCTCCCTGCAGGACAGTACGATCTCTCTAGAGGACAGTGCAGTCTCCCTGCAGGACAGTACGATCTCTCTCGAGGACAGTACAGTCTCCCTGCAGGACAGTACAATCTCTCTAGAGGACAGTACAGTCTCCCTGCAGGACAGTAAGATCTCTCTAGAGAACAGTGCAGTCTCCCTGCAGGACAGTACGATCTCTCTCGAGGACAGTACAGTCTCCCTGCAGGACAGTACTATCTCTCTAGAGGACAGTGCAGTCTCCCTGCAGGACAGTACGATCTCTCTCGAGGACAGTACAGTCTCCCTGCAGGACAGTACTATCTCTCTCTAGGACAGTACAGTCTCCCTGCAGGACAGTACGATCTCTCTAGAGGACAGTACAGTCTCCCTGCAGGACAGGACAATCTCTCTCGAGGACAGTACAGTCTCCCTGCAGGACAGTAAGATCTCTCTAGAGAACAGTGCAGTCTCCCTGCAGGACAGTACGATCTCTCTAGAGGACAGTACAGTCTCCCTGCAGGACAGTACAATCTCTCTAGAGGACAGTACAGTCTCCCTGCAGGACAGTACGATCTCTCTCGAGGACAGTACAGTCTCCCTGCAGGACAGTACGATCTCTTTAGAGGACAGTACAGTCTCCCTGCAGGACAGTACGATCTCTTTAGAGGACAGTACAGTCTCCCTGCAGGACAGTAAGATCTCTCTAGAGAACAGTGCAGTCTCCCTGCAGGACAGTACGATCACTCTAGAGGACAGTACAGTCTCCCTGCAGGACAGTACAATCTCTCTAGAGGACAGTACAGTCTCCCTGCAGGACAGTACGATCTCTCTAGAGGACAGTACAGTCTCCCTGCAGGACAGTACAATCTCTCTAGAGGACAGTACAGTCTCCCTGCAGGACAGTACGATCTCTCTCGAGGACAGTACAGTCTCCCTGCAGGACAGTACGATCTCTTTAGAGGACAGTACAGTCTCCCTGCAGGACAGTACGATCTCTTTAGAGGACAGTACAGTCTCCCTGCAGGACAGTAAGATCTCTCTAGAGAACAGTGCAGTCTCCCTGCAGGACAGTACGATCACTCTAGAGGACAGTACAGTCTCCCTGCAGGACAGTACAATCTCTCTAGAGGACAGTACAGTCTCCCTGCAGGACAGTACGATCTCTCTAGAGGACAGTACAGTCTCCCTGCAGGACAGTACGATCTCTCTAGAGGACAGTACAGTCTCCCTGCAGGACAGTACGATCTCTTTAGAGGACAGTACAGTCTCCCTGCAGGACAGTATGATCTCTTTAGAGGACAGCGTAGTCTCTCTATAGGACAGTACGATCTCTCTAGAGAACAGTACAGTCTCTCTACAGGACAGTAGGATCTCTCTAGAGGACAGTACAGTCTCTCAACAGGACAGCATGCTCTATCTAGAGGACAGTAAGATCTCTCCAGGGGACTGTACAGTCTCTCTACAGGACAGTACAGTCTCTATACAGGACAGTATGATCTCTCGAGAGGACAGTATGATCTCTCTACAGGACAGTACGGTCTCTATACAGGACAGTACAGTCTATACAGGACACTACGGTCTCTATACAGGACAGTACAGTCTCCATACAGGACAGTACGATCTCTATACAGGACAGTGCAGTCTCTATACAGGACAGTACGATCTCTCTACAGGACAGTATTCTCTCTCTAGAGGACACTACGGTCTCTATACAGGACAGTACGGTCTCTATACAGGACAGAACGGTCTCTATACAGGACAGTACGATCTCTCTACAGGACAGTATTCTCTCTCTAGAGGACACTACGGTCTCTATACAGGACAGTACAGTCTCTATACAGGACAGTATGATCTCTCCACAGGGCAGTATGATCTTTCTAGAGGACACTACGGTCTCTATACAGGACAGTACAGTCTCTGTACAGGACAGTATGATCTCTCCACAGGGCAGTATGATCTTTCTAGAGGACACTACGGTCTCTATACAGGACAGTACAGTCTCTATACAGGACAGTATTCTCTCTCTAGAGGACACTACGGTCTCTATACAGGACAGTACGGTCTCTATACAGGACAGTATGCTCTCTCTAGAGGACAGTAGGATCTCTCCACAGAGTGTTTCATCATTTTACACATTGCTGGTTTAGTGATACACCTCGTTGGGACGGTACTGAGAGTACTGTTGAAGTATTTGAGTAATACCTGTGAGTGTTTATCCCCACTGGTTTTCCTACATAGTGAGGACTTCTCCTGAACCTATGAAAATGTGTAAATAGAAACATGCACTCGTGCGTCCTCACACTTCACAACTGCCTCATGTTGTGTGTAATCTAGACGGGGTGTCACTCCAGGGTCCTGTAGCGCTGTGGAGTGTGTGGAGTGAGCGCGTGTGAGTATGTGTGGAGTGAGTGTGCACGTGTGAGTATGTGTGGAGTGAGTGTGCGCATGTGTGGAGTGAGTGTGCGCGTGTGTGTATGTGTGGAGTGAGTATGCGCGTGTGCGTATGTGTGGAGTGAGTGTGTGTGTATGTGTGGAGTGAGTATGCGTGTGTGTGTATGTGTGGAGTGAGTATGCGCTTGTGTGAATGTGCGGAGTGAGTGTGCGCGTGTGTGTATGTGTGGAGTGAGTGTGCGTATGTGTGGAGTGAGTATGCGCGTGTGTGTATGTGTGGAGTGAGTGTGCGTATGTGTGGAGTGAGTGTGTGTGTATGTGTGGAGTGAGTATGCGCTTGTGTGTATGTGTGGAGTGAGTATGCGCTTGTGTGTATGTATGGAGTGAGTGTGCGCGTGTGTGTATGTGTGGAGTGAGTATGCGCGTGTGTGTATGTGTGGAGTGAGTGTGTGTATGTGTGGAGTGAGTATGCGTGTGTGTGTATGTGTGGAGTGAGTGTGCGCGTGTGTGTATGTGTGGAGTGAGTATGCGCGTGTGTGTATGTGTGGAGTGAGTGTGCGTGTGTGTATGTGTGGAGTGAGTGTGTGTGCATGTGTGGAGTGAGTATGCGCGTGTGCGTATGTGTGGAGTAAGTGTGTGTGTATGTGTGGAGTGAGTGTGCGTGTGCGTATGTGTGGAGTGAGTGTGTGTGTATGTGTGGAGTGAGTGTGCGCGTGTGCGTATGTGTGGAGTGAGTGTGCGCGTGTGCGTATGTGTGGAGTGAGTATGCGCGTGTGCGTATGTGTGGAGTGAGTATGCGCGTGTGTGTATGTGTGGAGTGAGTGTGCGTATGTGTGGAGTGAGTGTGCGCGTGTGTGTATGTGTGGAGTGAGTATGCGCGTGTGTGTATGTGGAGTGAGTGTGCGTGTGCGTATGTGTGGAGTGAGTGTGTGTGTATGTGTGGAGTGAGTGTGCGTGTGCGTATGTGTGGAGTGAGTGTGTGTGTATGTGTGGAGTGTGTGCGCGTGTGCGTATGTGTGGAGTGAGTGTGCGCGTGTGCGTATGTGTGGAGTGAGTATGCGCGTGTGCGTATGTGTGGAGTGAGTATGCGCGTGTGTGTATGTGTGGAGTGAGTGTGCGTGTGCGTATGTGTGGAGTGAGTGTGTGCGTATGTGTGGAGTGAGTGTGTGCGTATGTGTGGAGTGAGTGTGCGCGTGTGCGTATGTGTGGAGTGAATATGCGCGTGTGTGTATGTGTGGAGTGAGTGTGCGTGTGTGTATGTGTGGAGTGAGTGTGTGCGTATGTGTGGAGTGAGTGTGCGTGTGTGCGTATGTGTGGAGTGAGTGTGCGCGTGTGTGTATGTGTGGAGTGAGTGTGCGCGTGTGTGTATGTGTGGAGTGAGTATGCGCGTGTGCATATGTGTGGAGTGTGTATGCGCGTGTGCGTATGTGTGGAGTGAGTGTGTGTGTATGTGTGGAGTGAGTATGCGTGTGTGTGTATGTGTGGAGTGAGTATGCGCGTGTGCGTATGTGTGGAGTGAGTATGCGCATGTGCGTATGTGTGGAGTGAGTGTGTGTGTATGTGTGGAGTGAGTATGCACTTGTGTGTATGTGTGGAGTGAGTGTGTGTGTATGTGTGGAGTGAGTGTGTGTGTGTATGTGTGGAGTGTGTGTGCGCGTGTGTGTATGTGTGGAGTGAGTGTGTGTGTATGTGTGGAGTGAGTATGCGTGTGTGTGTATGTGTGGAGTGAGTATGCGTGTGTGTGTATGTGTGGAGTGAGTATGCGCGTGTGCGTATGTGTGGAGTGAGTGTGCGCGTGTGTGTATGTGTGGAGTGAGTGTGCGCGTGTGTGTATGTGTGGAGTGAGTATGCGCTTGTGTGTATGTGTGGAGTGAGTGTGTGTGTATGTGTGGAGTGAGTGTGTGTATGTGTGGAGTGAGTGTGCGTATGTGTGCGTATGTGTGGAGTGAGTGTGCGCGTGTGTGTATGTGTGGAGTGAGTGTGCGCGTGTGTGTATGTGTGGAGTGAGTGTGCGTATGTGTGGAGTGAGTGTGTGTGTATGTGTCGAGTGAGTATGCGCGTATGTGTGGAGTGAGTGTGTGCGTGTGTGTATGTGTGGAGTGAGTGTGCGCGTGTGTGTATGTGTGGAGTGAGTGTGCGCGTGTGTGTATGTGTGGAGTGAGTGTGCGCGTGTGTGTATGTGTGGAGTGAGTGTGCGTATGTGTGGAGTGAGTGTGTGTGCATGTGTGGAGTGAGTATGCGTGTGTGCGTATGTGTGGAGTAAGTGTGTGTGTATGTGTGGAGTGAGTGTGCGTGTGCGTATGTGTGGAGTGAGTGTGCGTGTGCGTATGTGTGGAGTGAGTGTGCGAGAGGGAGGCTGATGTGAGCCGATGCGTCGTGACTGTGTTGGTGAAGCTCGGAGGAGTGCTCTCCGTCTGAAGATAGGTGGGGGGGGGGCAGCGGCGTGTCCTACATTCCCTCAGTAGCGCATTAGCATAGCGCTGCCGCTAACAGCTAAAACACACAGAGGCAGGCTAGCTCCTCGTTAGCGTATTACGCTAATGTGCCCTGACGCAGCGTGCCTTAGACTCCGCCTTCTTTCAGAAAGGTAACGACGTGGACCAATCCAGACCTTCCGTCTACACTGCTCTGTGTGTGTGTGGTTTATGCTGCATTGTGGGGACCTAAACCACTGAATTGTAAGGTCAGGATTCATGCTAGGGCTGGGGTTTAGGGTAGGGTTACGCTAGTAGTAGCTCTGGTCAGGGTTTTGGTTTCCAGGAATGAATGGAAGTCTATGTAATGTCCCCACTATTCACAGAAACGTGTGTGTGTGTGTGTGTGTGTGTGTGTGGGGGTGGGGGGGGAAACATGTTTTGGCTGCTCGTTAGCTAATGGAGCGTTCAACATGGTGCTGGCAGGAAGCGACCGACTGACCTTTCAGTCAGAGTGAGGGACGGAGAGCGAGAGGAGCATCTGTTTTAGGCCATCAGGACATGCGGTCACATGGGAAGCTTCAGATGCTCCAGGTCAGATTCCAGGTTCTGTGAATATGAGTTAGCACGCCCTCTACAGGACACACGTCCAATCCAGGCAAGTGCGCTCAGGGCAAAACCCACCACTCCACCCGTACTCTGGCTGAACCCATGTGCTGTAGTGTAGTGGTAACTCAAGGATCTGTTTGAGCGTTAGTGAGGTCAGGTACTGATGTTGAACATTGCTGTGAGGATTTGATTGAGTGTTAGTGAGGTCAGGTACTGATGTTGAACATTGCTGTGAGGATTTGATTGAGTGTTAGTGAGGTCAGGTACTGATGTTGAACATTGCTGTGAGGATTTGATTAAGTGTTAGTGAGGTCAGGTACTGATGTTGAACATTGCTGTGAGGATTTGATTGAGTGTTAGTGAGGTCAGGTACTGATGTTGAACATTGCTGTGAGGATTTGATTGAGTGTTAGTGAGGTCAGGTACTGATGTTGAACATTGCTGTGAGGATTTAATTGAGTGTTAGTGAGGTCAGGTACTGATGTTGAACATTGCTGTGAGGATTTGATTGAGTGTTAGTGAGGTCAGATGCTGGTGTTGAACATTGCTGTGAGGATTTGATTGAGTGTTAGTGAGGTCAGATGCTGATGTTGAACATTGCTGTGAGGATTTGATTGAGTGTTAGTGAGGTCAGATGCTGATGTTGAACATTGGTGTGAGGATTTGATTGAGTGTTAGTGAGGTCAGGTACTGATGTTGAACATTGCTGTAAGGATTTGATTGAGTGTTAGTGAGGTCAGATGCTGATGTTGAACATTGCTGTGAGGATTTAATTGAGTGTTAGTGAGGTCAGGTACTGATGTTGAACATTGCTGTGAGGATTTGATTGAGTGTTAGTGAGGTCAGATGCTGGTGTTGAACATTGCTGTGAGGATTTGATTGAGTGTTAGTGAGGTCAGGTACTGATGTTGAACATTGCTGTGAGGATTTGATTGAGTGTTAGTGAGGTCAGGTACTGATGTTGAACATTGCTGTGAGGATTTGATTGAGTGTTAGTGAGGTCAGGTACTGATGTTGAACATTGCTGTGAGGATGTGGTTGAGGGTTGTAGGTGCTAGAGGTGAGGTTACGGTGGACCACCACACCTGGGAGAATGTGCTCCAGCTCACCTGCAAACCTACCTGAAACCAGGTATCCAGAGATATGACTATTAGCTAGCACTATGCTAAACAGTTAGCATGGAAGGCAAATCAAATTCCACTGTAGGAACGTGTTGAACCCTGTTTACAGGAATTGTGGTCCATGATGGAGCTCAACACAGGACCTTTAGGCTAATCTGAGTGAGCTGTGACATCATAGTCCAGCTGATTGTGTAGCTCGTACGGTCGTCAGCGCTGGACCAGCCTGGATATATAAATTAATGAAATGAAATTGAAGTAAAGAAGAAATGAATAAATCTCACTTCTGTTTCTTTCAGTTCTTACACCAGCGAAGAAAAACAGAGTTCAGTGTCTCTAATGTTAGCTAGTTGTCCACTGGTGAAGACCAGACTAGCCCTGGATCTCTCTGGAACAGTGTTTGGGGTTTAAGCTCACCAGTACTTCTGCTTGGAGGCATTGGATTGGTTTAGAAATTCAGTTTGATCTAAGTCTACGCAGTCCAGAGACAGTCTCAGTATTGGGGGGTCTGGCTGTATGAAACCCACTTGCTTGAGGTCGTAGGTATTTTAACGTCAAGAATTCAACTAAAGAGATTCCAGTCACGTGTTTGGTTTATAGAACCCTATACAGAGCAATAAAAGGGGCGGGGCACTGGATGCTGCTACCTCTATAAACAGCAGCTGTGGGCTGGAGGTTAAGGAACCAGCCTTGGAACCGGAGTGCCATCAAGTACCCTTGAACAAGACCGCCAACCTGAGATTTACTGAGAATTAAAACTCTCCACTGTACGAACAGGTTTATCAGTGTTTACAGTAGCACTGCGTCCTGTGCTGCTTGTTAATGTTGGAGTGGAGCTGAAAATGGAATCCAGCACTGCCCTCTAGTGGTCAGAGGTTTAAACACAACACACACTGATCCACTGTCTGCCAGAATCGTATATTGATATTGATATTGATACTGTGTTGTTGAGAATCTATACCGTGTCACCAAACATAATATCCTGATATTCAGGGTACTGTAGCTAGGGCTGCCCACCACTCCGGGCAAGGGTGCTTACTGCCCCCTAGTGTGTGTGTATGTGGGTGTTTCACTGCATGGAGCTTCTGCTGTGGGGCAAGTAGATGTAAATTCAGAAGCTGGTGACCGAGAGGGGGCAGTATGTTCTTTGTTGGCTGCTGGTGTTTGGAGAGTTTATGGTTTCTAGATGATTCACTAACTGGGTTGGACTACGGAGCGTATTCTCCTGCTTGGCACGTGGAGCTGGTCTTCATCCAGAGCTTCAGAACCAGCACAGTTGTTCGTAAACATGTGATCATCTTTTTTCTAAAGTTCAGAGAAGCTCCACGTTATGTACCTGCTACAGGTGTCTCTCAGAGCTGTACGTCTAAACCAGGAGCCCTCCAGGAACCCCTCAGGAGCCCCTGGTTTTAAGACTGTAGTAACAGTACTGGTGGGGCGAGTCAAGCTGTGATTGTGTGTGTGCATGTTGGTTCCAGAGAAATCTCACATGCAGAATCCTCATTAGTCACGGAGTTGCCATGGTTACTTTTGACTACCGTTTGGCTTCTTCAGCCCAGCAACAGTGAACTTTGTGGTCCTCCTGGAGAAATGCAGGAGGTTTGGGTTCAGAATGCTGCTGTTGAAGAGTGAACCCTGTACCTGCTGTGGACCATGTTCAGGTTCACAGCGTTTACAACCTCCTCCAGAGCAGACCGTGCTCGACAAGACCCCCACTCTGATGGTCTGAGACCGACACGATGAAGAAATTATAGAAGGAATGTTGATGCTCTAGTTCTGGTGGTCCTGCCTGCGTCTAAACTCAGGTTCTATTTGTTTTGAAATAAGGAAACAGAGGCTCTTCTGCGTTTACCCATGATCCTTTAGGAGTGAAACGTTTCCCCCTAATTCAGCCATCAAGTGCATTGAGTTACTCTACTGCCCTCCATGCTGCAGTATGGGGTTCGATTCCCCCCCCTGAGTAGACCCTGTGATCCAGGCTCATCACGCTCTACTGATCTACGGAGCTTCAGACATCAGGTGTTGAGTGGGGTGGTCTCTGGTTTACTGAAGACTACAGTGAGAAGTCCTGTGTGGTGGGAGAGGGGCCGCAGGTCCTGTACTCCTGAAGAGTTAGTAGTCAGAATTAAGGAGATCAGACTTTCCCCTGCCGCCTATGGTGCGCCTAAGTAGGATACAAACAGGCGAGACTATATATATATATATATATATATATATATATATATATATATATAAATCTAAATAAATATAAACAAATATAAATCTAAATAAATCTAAATAAATATAAATCTAAATAAATCTAAATAAATAAATAAATATATATATATAAATCTAAATAAATATAAATATATGTATATATATATAAATAAATATAAATATATATATATATATAAATAAATATAAATAAATATAAATGAATATAAATATATATAAATTTAAATATAAATTTAAATAAAAATAAACATCTATAAATAAAACCACAGCTCTTAGCCTAGAGAGGACTGAGTTAGCGTTAGCACGCTAAAGCTCTGAATTGAAATGCTGTAAATTCTAGAAAAGGTCATTTTCTCTGAACCGCTCCAGCAGAAGTGAAGAAGCATCTGGTCCCTCAGGTCCTGCTGAGTTCGTAAATGGTTCTGAAGATTGCTCTCTGGTTTCTCTCATTTCTCTGGTTTCTCTCATTTCTCTGGTTTCTCTGGTTTCTCCCATTTCTCTGGTTTCTCTGGTTTCTCACATTTCTCTGGTTTCTCTGGTTTCTCCCATTTCTCTGGTTTCTCTGGTTTCTCCCATTTCTCTGGTTTCTCTGGTTTCTCCCATTTCTCTGGTTTCTCTGGTTTCTCTCATTTCTCTGGTTTCTCTGGTTTCTCCCATTTCTCTGGTTTCTCTCATGTCTCTGTTTTTTCTCGTTTCTCTCATTTCTCTGTTTTTTCTCATTTCTCTGGTTTCTCTGTTTTTTCTCATTTCTCTGGTTTCTCTGGTTTCTCTCATTTCTCTGGTTTCTCTCGTTTCTCTCGTTTCTCTCATTTCTCTGGTTTCTCCCATTTCTCTGGTTTCTCGTTTCTCTGGTTTCTCTGGTTTCTCGTTTCTCTCGTTTGTCTCGTTTGTCTCGTTTGGCTGATTCTCTGGTTTCTCTGGTTTCTCTAATTCTCTCGTTTCTCTGGTTTCTCTGGTTTCTCTGGTTTCTTTTGTTTCTCTGGTTTCTCTGGTTTCTCTGGTTTCTTTTGTTTCTCTGGTTTCTCTGGTTTCTCTGGTTTCTTTTGTTTCTCTGGTTTCTCTGGTTTCTTTTGTTTCTCTGGTTTCTCTGGTTTCTCTGGTTTCTCTCGTTTCTCTCGTTTCTCTGGTTTCTTTTGTTTCTCTGGTTTCTCTGGTTTCTTTTGTTTCTCTGGTTTCTCTGGTTTCTCTCGTTTCTCTCGTTTCTCTGGTTTCTTTTGTTTCTCTGGTTTCTCTGGTTTCTCTGGTTTCTCTGGTTTCTTTTGTTTCTCTGGTTTCTCTGATTCTCTGGTTTCTCTGATTTCTCTGATTCTCTGGTTTCTCTCGTTTCTCTGATTCTCTCGTTTCTCTCGTTTCTCTGGTCTTTCTCCAGATTAGCGCTGTGACTCAGTGGTGGTGGGGGGTGTTTATGTAAAGCTGGTGTTTGTGTAAACGCTCACATATTTATT
The DNA here is from genome assembly GCA_021613375.1 of Megaleporinus macrocephalus. Lineage (NCBI taxonomy): Eukaryota > Metazoa > Chordata > Actinopteri > Characiformes > Anostomidae > Megaleporinus > Megaleporinus macrocephalus. The sequence goes on along the minus strand of CM038724.1, from coordinate 40,222,174 downwards.
TTTGCCCAGTGATCTCAGCCTCTACACACTTTCAGACACACTTTTGTCTCTCTCTCTCTCTCTCTCTATATATATATATATATATATATATATATATATATATATATATATATATATCTTGTCTTACTGTTTCTCTTTCTATATTTCTTTATTTCTTTCTCTCTCTGTCTACCCCTCTCTCTCTCTATATCTCTATCTCTCTCTCTCTCTCTCTCTCTCTCTCTCTCTCTATATATATATATATATATATATATATATATATATATATATATCTCTATATATATCTCTCTATCTCTCTCTCTCTCTCTCTCTCTCTCTCTGTCTCTCTCTCGCTCGTTCGCACTGTGGGTCCTTTCGTGGGGCAAGGTGGGAACTTCGTTGGGGGTTACACTCTTGGCCTGTTGCTAGGTTACAGCCTCCAGGCTGAAAGGCAAGCCAAGGCTGGTTGTCATGGTAATCCTAGCCATGTGAAGGGTGAATGGAGTTTGGGTCGTAGTGGTTGGGCTTTGCACACCCATACACACCCATACACACCCATATACACACCCATATACACACCAGCCACACACCAGCCACACAACCTGCGCTGGAGTGTTTTCATTCCTCCAGACATGAAGCTTCTCAGATCTATTTCTCTATAAAACAGTTACAGTCAGTGATGTTCTGTTTGGAGGCCAGTGAGGTTCTGTTTGGAGGCCAGTGAGGTTCTGTTTGGAGGTCAGTGATGTTCTGTTTGGAGGCCAGTGAGGTTCTGCTTGGAGGCCAGTGATGTTCTGTTTGGAGGTCAGTGATGTTCTGTTTGGAGGCCAGTGAGGTTCTGTTTGGAGGGCAGTGAGGTTCTGCTTGGAGGCCAGTGATGTTCTGTTTGGAGGCCAGTGATGTTCTGTTTGGAGGCCAGTGAGGTTCTGTTTGGAGGTCAGTGATGTTCTGTTTGGAGGTCAGTGAGGTTCTGCTTGGAGGTCAGTGATGGTTTAGGGTTAGGGTTCTGCTTGTAGGTCAGTGAGGTTCTCTGGTCATTCACACCAGTGCTGGTCAATGTTCTCCTGATGATGATCATTAGCATTAGCCACTGTGGCCTGTGGAAGTTCTCCAGATATAAACACTGGTCATGTTAATCAGTGAGTAAATAAACGAGTGTATTATTTGTGTCTTGTTTGTTTAATTAGGTTCTCTTCATCAACTCTTTTGAAAAGTTTATGTAGAAATACAGAAAAATTCCACAAACGTTGAAGCGTGACTGTGTATATAGAGGTTAGCTGGTCCAGGACTCCTATTCTGAAGGACGCTGTAAGGAAGCTAGTTTCACTGGTAGGGCTGCACCGAACTATTAGTTTCATAATTGATTCATCAAACGATTATTTTTTCGATTAGTCGATTAATCTAATGACTAATTTTTAATTACTCTGAGTGCGTTGGGATTTGTTTTACTTTGTTTTGGATTTGTAACCAGTGGATGGTTCTGTGTGTGTATGTGTGTGTATATATACAAGACCACTTCGAACCCGACGAAGAAGAGACGGGGGGCTTTCTGAAGAAACACCTTCAAACAGTCGCTTGTCTTCGTTTCTGGGGTAAATAAAGAACTACAAGCTAGTGATATGAATAACATCAGCTGAGAACCGGTTCTGCCACCACAGAGCGGTTCAATCCAATCATCTGCTGCAGAGCAGCCATCAGCTGATGATGCTGGAGCGTTTTAAGAATATGAAGCTGATGAAGAGGATCCAGATGAAGCTCTTGAACTCTGTAAATGGTTGTAGGTGCCACAAAAGGAGGAAGAAGGCGGTCGTGTCTAGCTCGTCACATCCAGCTGGTGTTCTGATTCACCGGATCCCACTGCAGTCCAAGTCCAGGCCATGTTTTTCCCCTGACATCCAGCCTATTGTGTAAATAGGATGCTACCACTGTTAATCTTTCTATGGAGGGAACATCTGTCTGTCAGATCTGTACTCCAACCAGTAAACCAGGGTTGGGTAGTGACTTCATTTTCAGTTTTTTTTATTTTGGGGGTTGGGGCTGCCGCTAAGACAGAATCCTGAAGAATCCCACACTACATAGACACATAGGCCTTGCCTAGCTCTTTAGCTGGTTTGGGGGGCTGCCGCAAGGAGACAATCCTGAAAACTCCCCCACCCAGCGACAGATCACATCTATCTATTCATTTTGAGATCTGATTAGTCCAACCACGAAGCTCCAGTAGGAACCCTCATGATTCAGCACAGCTTTTTAGCAGATGGAACACGTGATGGCCAGTTCCAGGTTTTCACATTGACCCCCTGTTGTTGATGAGGGTCTCAAACGAAGATTTCTAACTGCTTGATCTGTGAACACTGAGATGCTAGTGAAGTTGCGTTTGGTTTTCAGAGCGTTAGCTTCCTGGTGGATCAGGTTTGGACCCTGTTCGTTTAACGCAGGTTGTTTTTGAAGGTCTACTAAGACCCTAGCGTGATGCCCCCGGAGGCTGTTAGAGGCAGGTGATGATGTAGGTATCTACTGAGCGTAGTGCTGATTGGAGGATTGAGCTTCCATTACTCCTTAGCCTCGTAGCTCCAGTCCTGGAGAGAAGCAAGCACAGCAAACTTGCCAACCGCTTAAATTTTCCTCCAGCAGTGATTGGATTGAAGGCCGTCCAGCATATTAACTTAGCGTATTCTAGTTTAAAGCTAGTTTGTTGCCGTGGCCATCTGCCGCGCTGCTGATTAGATATGATCACGCAGACCTGCAGGCCTCGCTCGGGGGTCCGTGTGTGTGGATCCCAGTAGGAGTGGTAGATGTTGGAGAACGGCCAGACAGGAGCTCGACCAGTCGGCACCCACTAAAAGAGCAGTGTGTGTGTGTGTGTGTGTGTGTGTGTGTGTGTGCATGCTATGGGGGGGACTGTACTAAAAGAGCAGTGTGTGTGTGTGTGTGCGTGCTATGGGGGGGACTGTACTAAAAGAGCAGTGTGTGTGTGTGTGTGTGTGTGTGTGTGCGTGCTATGGGGGGGACTGTACTAAAAGAGCAGTGTGTATGTGTGTGTGTGTGTGCTATGGGGGGGACTGTACTAAAAGAGCAGTGTGTGTGTGTGTGTGTGTGTGTGTGTGCGTGCTATGGGGGGGACTGTACTAAAAGAGCAGTGTGTGTGTGTGTGTGTGCGTGCTATGGGGGGGACTGTACTAAAAGAGCAGTGTGTGTGTGTGTGTGTGTGTGTGTGTGTGCGTGCTATGGGGGGGACTGTACTAAAAGAGCAGTGTGTGTGTGTGTGTGTGTGTGTGTGCGTGCTATGGGGGGGACTGTACTAAAAGAGCAGTGTGTGTGTGTGTGTGTGTGCGTGCTATGGGGGGGACTGTACTAAAAGAGCAGTCTGCAGACGGGGGGCTACCAGCCAGACCCTGCAGAAACGCAGAGTTAAGAGTTTAGTCACGGGAACGAGGAACAGGCCCCGATTCTCTGCTTTACACACAAAAGACATGGAATGGTATGCTGGGATTCAGTAGAGCTCTGACACCCCTCACACACATACACACACTCACAGACACACACACACACACACACACACACACACACACTCACAGACACACACACACAAGGGGGAGAGCGGGAGACAGAGCAGGAAGACAAAAGCAGGCTTGTGTGTGAGAATGTGAAGGACAGGCCTTTTCTCCAGCTCTGTGTGTGTGTGTGTGTGTAACAGATGGGGGGGGGGGGGGGGGGGGGGGGGGGGGGGGGGGGGGGGCAATGGAGGGCAACGGCAGACACTTCCCAAAGAAGCAGGCTTGTGAGAGACGTAGACGACAAAGTGCAGCTCTAAAAAGATCAGGACTCTGCGCATATAAACAGAATCAGCAAATCATATATCTATTAATGATTAATAACTATTACTGATTAATAACTATTAATGATTATATCTATTAATGAAAGTAATGTAAAGACTGAGAAATTGCACTTGCTCATTTTGTATTTGATGCTACAGGTTTGCGTAAGCTTACTGAAGGTGGCTGTGCAGCTCTGTGATCAGCTCTGCTGTTAACAGCTCTCTGTAAGTGTTGGGCTAGCTAGCTCCTCTTTATCCTGGAGGATTCTCCTCGCTTCATCTTAACTGATCCCTGTTTCCGGGTCTGTTTCCGGGTCTGTTTATATTTAAATATTAATCAGTATTAATAGAGTAAGTAGTGCTTTTACACTTTATTATTAAATATTAATCAGTATTAATAGAGTAAGTAGTACTTTTACACTTTATTATTAAATATTAATCAGTATTAATAGAGTAAGTAGTGCTTTTACACTTTATTATTAAATATTAATCAGTATTAATAGAGTAAGTAGTGTTTTACATACGTCAGTGTGATTATTTAACTCTTTCCAAGCTTCTCCTAAACAACCCAGTATTATTATCAGTTCTCATCTAATACCTGCTTTGACTGCTCAGTACTTCATTAAGCTAAATCAAGATTTGCTGCTGAAGGAACTGAACACATTCATACAATGTCTGGGGCGTCCAGGAGAAATCTGGAACCTAACTTTGTTCTTCAAACTGGATCAAGATCTGATCTACTTCTCTAACAATATCATATTCATCTTACTTTGTATTGTATGTCTGATTATTTACATCTGTTCTAATCAGATCTGCTGTTCTTACTGGTGAACACACTCTGAATGTGTTCAGTATGCTTTATTAATTTTATTTGAAATTAGTCATACGAAGTATTAGTGAGTTGCCGTATGAGTCACGAGTTGTGCCTTTCATGGACTCAAGGTTGCTTTGCGGAGTCGTGCGGAGAGCTGGGGAGGTCTGGGGAGGTCTGGGGAGGTCTGGGGAGGTCTGGGGAGGTCTGGGGGGGGGGCGTAGCGGAGCTCTGCACTGAAGCAGGTGAATTTCCTTCATTATCTTTCATCACGAAAGCTTGCTGCTTATTATTTCAGCGAGAGACGGAACCGGAGGCAGAACATGTTCCATTCTCGGAATAATTGGCAATCGGCTGCAGAGAAGACTTCCTCTCGGCCCGGTTCTCCTCAGACGCTCCCGCGTTCCCACCTGGGTGCAGCGCCGGACACCAAGCTCAGGCGCCGTTCAGAAGATTAACTGTGACGTTTATGGAAACCAGCGCGAGCGGGAGGGCTTATAGTCTCAGCAGCAGTGCTCGGCGAGCGCGGACCCCCAATTACGGGAGCGCTCTGCTCTGTGAAGCCCATCAAACAGCTTTTATTTAACACAGCACTTAAGCTCGACCCTGTGGACGAGCCTCGTCCTACCACAGCTCTGAAATTCGACCTGCTTCATCAGCTCTCCACCGAAGCCCAGGTGAACCGCAGGGGCGCGGTCAGCTCGGAGCAACGGGGGGCTTTGTTGACATGGCGTGGCGCCTATTCATGATGTGTTTAGATACATTAAGCAACATGCTGAGCGTGTGTGTATATACACCTCTAGAAGGAGGTCGGGAGTTCTGGAGAGAGTTGGGGCATCATCAGCCTCACAGTTGTATTTAATGAAGTCTGAATGATTTTTTCTCTGTTTATTTTCCTCTAATGATCTTTATTCGGGATTAACTCTGGTTTTAATTACATATTAGTTTATTCTGAAACGTGCACTGGTGCTTGTGCCTGTTGTCCCGTTTCAGCTGTTCATCTATGAACCGAGCTCTAAAGACTGAGTCCCTCCTTTCTTCTCCCAGAGCAGAGTCCGTCTGGCCCTCTACTGGCCGCCAGCTGTAACTGCAGCTGTGGTATTTAGGTCAGTGGCGGCTCAGTCCTGCATACGAGCTGCTTATATCTGCCCTGCGAGCAGCAGACAATAGGAGATGAACTGCAGCGGGGAGCGCTCAGCGTGCGTCTGTGTGTGTGAATGAACAGCCTTTATATGCTGATTTAAAGGGGCCGTTGTGGTCGGGGGGGGTGTGCGTATCCCACCGGTTCACAAATACAGAGCAGCTCACAATGGTGTCCGGCGGCGACAGCAGTGTTTCTAAAAAACACTAGTGTTTCTAAACACTTCTACACGTTTTAGCACACGATTAATTTTTATTTTCTGAATTTAGCTCAGCTTTTAATGCCGGTATTTAATCTTTTAATTAAAGGAGCAGTGATTCAGCCGCCTATTAGCCCGCGTCTTGTTCAGGGTTTCCTGCTCCACCTTCCACTGTGAGCTCCACCAGGGGGCGACAGTGCTATGAGTCATCCCGAGCAGTCCACAGGAAACGAGCGACCTCGTGAATTACAGTGACCCACAATGAACGTAATTAACTGTAATTGTTCTTAATGACTGTAATAAAAAACAGCGCCATGAACATTGATGAGCCTTCTCCGTTTCCTCCAGATCATGTCGGAGTACAGCTCTCTGCTGAGTGACCTGTCCGAGAACATCACCAACGAAGATCTGGAGCAGCTCAAGTCGGCCTGCAAGGAGGACATCCCTGAAGACCAGAGCAATTCCATCACCTCCTCCAAAGAATGGTTCAATTACCTGGAACAAAACGACAAGCTAGCCCAGGGTGAGCAGTCCAGCCCCCAGAGAGACACCCCCTAGTCTGATTCCTCTCCAGTTCCACACGTCCTCCACAGAGACACACATTTTACTACACAGTCACTGCTGTTAGAAGCCATGCCTCACGAGTCAGTGCCTCAGATGGGTTGAAGTCAGTCAAAAAGTCAGTCCAGACTACAGTCGAGTAGAGGAAAGTAGCAGTAATGACTAGGGTCGAAATATTAAATATATTATGTTTAGTGATACTGTATCGATTCTCAACAACACGGTATCAACACACAGATTCTGCCAGACAGTGGATCACTGTGTGTTGTGTTTAAACCTCTGACCACCAGGTGGTAGTGTTGTAATTCATTTTCAGCTCCACTCCAACATTAACAAGCAGCACAAGGACGCAGTGCTGCTGTAAACATTGATAAACCTGTTCGTACAGTGGTGTGTTTAATAGTAGGACAGTACATCACTTTGCTTGCAGTATCGTAATATATTGTGATTATTTTGAATCGTAAGCGCTGTATTACGATATGTGTAGTATCGCCAGGTTCTTGTCAATACACGGCCCTAGTAACCATGGCGATTCTTGCTATAGATCTAACCAAACACGAGAGCTTAAATACGGATAAGGTAGATGAACAACAGATGTGAGTGATGAGGAGCTTCTAGATCTGTGATTGGTTGATGGTGGACGTGTGACAGTGGCCTGTGGGTGAGCAGGATTATGGGGGATTGAGTCCAGGGAGTCAACAGAGACCAAGAGCGAGTCTGGAAGCGTGACACTCACACTGTCACAGCAGCTAGAGGGACTGGGGGACTCACTAAGGTCCTGGTAGGAGGTCACAGGTATCTGGAGCCATGCTGACTGCAGTGCATCCCACAGCTGCTGGAGGGAGCGTGATCCCTAGAGCCAACACCACCAGGAGACCGTCTTAGTAGTGAACATACTCTGTTCACCATTTACACTAACGTGGTGTGTGATGTCACCGCTGATGTCAGAAATGTTGAGTTCTAGCTCAAACTGTAAAGACTGAACAGTAGCATGTTTAGTAGCTAGCTGTGCTCCAGCGTGACGGCCGGTTACTGCAACCATCTGACGTCACTACCCGCTGATCACGTCAGTAGATACAACAATGGAACTTGGAGTGCATGCTAGTTCGGTCTGTCAATCAACGAAAACTTGGTTTGTAGTTGAAGAAGACTTTCATTGTGTTATGCTCATATAAGACCTCTAGCTTTTTAGAGTCAGTACTTTGTGTAGCAGATCTCGACTTTGTGTTGTCTTAATGTTTAAACTGTGTTCTCTGAACGTTGCAGATAACCTCTCCTACATCGAGCACATATTTGAGATCTCACGACGGCCTGACCTTTTGACCCGGGTCATTGAGTACCGTACTACAGTGCTGAAGATTTCCGAAGACGACGAGATCGACACCAAACTCACGCGCATTCCCTCTGCCAAGAAATACAAGGGTACCCACGTCTCCTTTCAAGCTCTCTTTTAGAACCCTGGTTCTGAGTTCTTCTGTGAAAGGGCTCCAGAGAAGGGACCAGTAGGAGGTCCAGTACGGGTGTTTGCTCCTGATGTTCTGTTTTGACGTTTGACATTTCCTGATCGGGGTTCTAAAGTTCAGATTCTATCTGTCCACTTATCCGTGTGCCCTGCATTCTTACCAGGTGGGAAAAGGTCGATCATAACATAAACAGAATGGCAGAGCTGCTCTCTGTGCAGTTATCTAGAACTTAAATATAATGGAGAAAAAGAACTGACACACACTGACGCTGCTGAGCGGCTACTGTGGTGCCGTTATCCTTCAGTAGAGTTCTGAGAATGTGCCGCCATGTTGTAGTTTCAGATGGACTGTTATTATCTAGACGGGCGAACTGTGCCTAGCCTTCGCCCGATCACGCTGGGATTGCCTCCAGCCCCCCGTAACCCAGACGGTTTAGGTTTTCCATGAATATCACTATTATATGAACTATGAGTTCATTAACTAGTCAAAACCCACCAAGTATCTACTCTACATCTTCACAAAGCAGCTAATTCTGGTTTTGACTGCCAGGCCAGATCTGATTCATGGCGTATCCAGATTGTATCCTGATTGATTTTTGATTGTCTGGACGGTAGACAAGCTGTAAATAACAATAAAGATGTTTTGAACTTTACTAGCATCATAGCGTCCGTTAAGCACTGCTCTGCACTATTCCTACAATACAAGTGGTCCCCAGTGGGGCATCAGCATATTTGCAAGATACCAACAAGTTCCATTAGGTTCATCTGGAGGCCATAACTCTTCAGTACTGGAACGATGGGGAATGGAAAGTGTGGTTCCAGACGGAGGAGCGTCGTCCTGATGTTGCTGACTACACACGTGGAGGAAGTTGTTGGTGCCCTTCCATTAAAGAAAGAGAAACTCGTGATGGTCACTGAAATCATTTGAACTTGATTTTTACTCTCAGTTACCCTTAACTTAATATTTAGTTGATTTCTGTAACTCTCGGTGAGACGTCCGCAGCTGTCCACAGGTATTTTGGCTTCACTCCTCGTGAGCGAACTGCTCCAGCTGCCACAGACGTTCAGTAGAATTGAGATCAGGGCTCATAGGAGGCCACTGCAAAAGAGTCCAGTGATGCTCGTAGCCATTCTTGGGTGTTTTAATTGTGTGTTTTGGGTCATTATCCTGCTGGAGCACCCATGATCTGCTAGTGGGACCAAGCTTTCTGACACTGGGCAGCACATTTCACCCAGAATGCCTTGATAGTATTGAGATTCCATTGTACTCTGTACAGACACAACAGATACAAGACCCCCAGGGATCTATCATTTTTGTCCAGGCCAGTTTCATTAGTTTGTTTTTGAGTTATTCTGTACCACAATTGAAAAGCAGTGTCTGATTTGATTAGTTGATTTTGTTAAATTTGTATTTTTCGTTCTGTTGAGTTGTTTCAGTGACCGATGTGGGTTTTTGTTCTCGGAAGGTACCAACAGTTTAGTCCACTGGTCTATATGAAGACACTTCACTAAGCCCAGCTTTTTCCTTCTTTCCAGATATTATTCGCCAGCCTTCAGAAGATGAGATCATCAAGCTGGCCCCTCCCCCCAAGAAAGCCTGAGGTCAATGTTTGTGACCTAATATCTTCATCCCTGGCGCTCCACCTCGTCGAATCATCTTCAGCCCCCGACACTAAACCCGCCTCGCCCCATTCACCCACCACTCGCCGTCACTAACAGCCATCGCCGACCGCTTCACACCACGGAGGCCCGAGATAATTAGGGAAAGTTGGAGGAAGGAGAGTGATCTGGACAGCGATAGAGAGAACGGACCCGTCAAGCAGGTGTTACTGTGTGCTTTATGGGTCACTGCTGAAGTTGCAGGGGAGACGTGTGTGAGTTAGTGAGCTTTGCTGGTTCAGAAGTCTGTATGTGTGCGTACGGGAGAGAACTTTTATTTTGACAGTGTTAAGGAAACTTCTTTGTTTCATTCCTGTAAGTAGAGTTATCACAGCTATACATTCCCTTTAAATTCCAAACGAAGGACCTGTGGAAACGGTCGTAAGATCTCATTTAATTGATTATTACAAAGCCAATATTTGCCTTCTGTTCAGATACACGACAGAAAAATATTTATTTTTGGTAGATTGAAATATATATATATATACATACATACATATATATATCCTAAACATTGTAATGAATTATATTGAGAATTATATTATGAAGAATAACTCAGATATCAGACAAGGTCATGTAAGGTCAACAGTGATTGATCTAAATGCTCACCGAAGAAATGGTGTAGCAGTTTTGTTTGTTTTTGTTCTGTTTTGTTCATTTTTGCCCAAAAAAAGCTGTAATACCTCAAAATTAGACACTGTCCAATGCAACATGGAGAACTAAGTAGTGACCAAATAGTCATCCATTCCATATTTTATTGGCTTCACTTTCACAACATGACTTTTGCACAAGTATTAAAGGGCACATTTACATGTAGAGGTTTGTTTGGTATAAACTGTGAACTTGATTAATTTATTTAAATTTTTCAATCTCGACCAATTTTGCCAACTAATATTCGTCATATACAATATTATATACAATAATCATACTGTATACAGTTGTATAGCTGTAGCACATGAGCTACATAGACAGTATAGGTGAAGTAGTACAGAGAGATTCAGTGTAATGGTGTGGAAGTGTGAAAATTCCCATTAGAATTCCGGTAACTATATAAAACATACGTGCGTACTCATTCTCCAAACCATCAGCTGCAGAAAGACTGTTGATTAACGTTGAATATTTGCTCGATCACTGTGTTTTCTTCCCCAGCCTCAACAGACTGTTGCTTTCGCCAAGCTAAATACCAGTATGCATTCATATCATGATTCCGAAGCGAGTCTTTGTCGATCAGTTCTGGGATAGAAGTTCTCTCGGACTTGAAAACGCACGCCTGTTTGTGAAGTCCCGTCTCGTGGGTGTTCAGTTTCAGCACCTGCAGGGTATTCGTGGTTCTCTACTCTGAACAAACTGTGATTTCGCGAACCCGAGCAGCCATCTTGTAACGGTGCTGAACCTTCTGAACCGTTTGTGAAGGTCGGAAAAAAAATTACCGTTCACGTAACCCGAACCTGCAAAGTCCTTTCTCTACCTTCCCCCTCGCCTCCTTTCCTCGTGCCAACGACTGAAGCCTTGGTCGGATTGCGCTCCCGTACGTTTCGTTTAGTTTTGTATCGTTAGCTGTATTAGCATTGTGTTGTCAGACAAAGAGTAGGAATCCTATGCAGCTTCATTCGTTCAGACCCCCTCAGGGTCCTCTACAGTTGATTACAGTCTCCATCTGAAATGTCTTCAGAAGCTCTAGACGGAGGTTAGCTGCCCAGTTCTGGGCCCTGGTTAAAGTCAGGTGTGGGTTTTTCTACGGGACCCGCCTCGGGAAGCACTGCAGGTGAGGGTGAATTGTTAGTGTTGCATTAAAACTTTATTCTAAATTCTCTAAATCTTTGCACAGTTCAGTTATCGAGAGTTTAGATTTTGCTGTGAATTTCTTCACAGTGCCTGGCGAAGCTTGAGGCTAGCTAAACAGCTAATCACAGAACCCAGAAATATCATAAAGAAAACAAAACGGAAGAGGAAGACATGAATCCAGCAAACACGACTAACAAAAATAACAGAAAATGAAGTTGAAATTGATAGAAATCACGATAGAAATCAGGGTACGACATACACAGCTCTAAAGTTTTCTACTTAGAACTTAAATCTGGTTTTAGATAAATAGGTTATCGCTAAACAGTGTCTCAGACTTCAGGCAGTGCGTTCACAAACAAGCTTTTGTGAACGCACTGCCTGGGGACGTTTCAGAGCCGTTTAAATTAGCGCTACATAAATCAGCATGGAATAATCAGTGGAACGATCAGATCCCAAATAATCTCGAAATCAGCGCCGTACAGGTGATACGATTACAGGAGCAGATTATTCATTCACCACTGCAGAAGACACGTCCTCCACCATGTTGAGTTATCTGTCAGTACTTTGTCAGATTCGTCCGCTTGCATTCAGTTACATATTTTCATGTCTGATTTATATCGGTGAACATTTCCATCTAGCTGGAAAAGATCGTTTCAGATCAGACTGCTACGTCTTAACTTTTTAATTATGCAGATATCTTCAGATCGGTGGAGTTCGCTTTTTAGATTATGCGTAACACTACACACCGTTGAATTCGCAGCTCAGTCTCAAGTGTTGCAGCAAAGGATGCCGCGTTCAGTACTTGGGCCCAATAATGCATAGCATTAACACTGAATAACCAAAGTTCAGAGCTGAAGTAGCGGCACTGACATTATGCAGGTCAGATGTTTACAGAAGTGGTGTTCAGTTCTATAGACGTATATGATGCAGGTATAATGGCGCTGTTATGGTCTGGATCTGGCGGGGGGTTCCACATTGTGGGCCTTCCCAAGTCTCCTCAGTTTCTCATCGTGATCATTATTAAGTGCAGGACTGAGAAAACTGCTACTGGGTTTAGGCTGAGGATCAGTAGTTTTTGTCGTTGTGTTGTCGTAAACTACGATGTTTGTGATCTTGTGACTTCGGTAGTTTTCCCTGTTTGATCTTTGGTGATTGATGGATCTTGTGTTTAGTTTGAGAAGACCGCATCCCTACATACACAAGCACTCTCAAATCTCCACAATCTTTTCGTAGTCCAGATTCTTGAAGGGTTGTCGGTTTGGTCGTTAGCATGTTCTGCGCTCAGTAATCAGTGAAAAGGAAATCCTGCGTTCCTGGAATCCAGGGCTGTCTGAGATCTGGAAGTCTGACCCCAGAGCCATCAAACAAGGGCTTGACATGTCCTCGCCTCATTAGTGATCTTGTCAGTCTGTGGACACAGCTTCCACGTTCTAGATCTGCCACTAATTCCATGTGTAAATTCCAGCATGACAACTTTGTTAATACTGACAGTAACAGTAGGGTTCTTTGGAGTGATACCATAAAACAGGGTTCCCTACATGTGAGCTTTATGGGTACCAACACGCAAGGCTGACGTTAGCTCTGTCGGACTAGAAACCAGACTAGAAAACTAAAAATTAACGCTAAACATTACCAAAGTTCAAACCAGCAATTCCTTCACGGTGGCACGCCAGTCAGTAGAGACACGGTTGGGCGGACTAAGCTGAAAATCCAAGATGGAGGGATGAGAGGCTAATGCGTTATCAAGCTGTCTTGTCTGTAGTTGTCTGTATGTGTTATTGGGAGTAAACTAAGAAGGAATGACTGACAGCCCTGCCATATGGGAACCACGTTAATTGTCCTTAAGGAATACTCAAGCAGTTTCCAGGCTATTAGGCGATGCTAAACTATATTAAAACATACCTGAACGTGGGAGATGTTTCACCTCAACAGGTGTTCAGTTCTGTGGTCGTTTTACAGTTGTGGTGGTATAAATGTTGGTGTGTTGTTCAAATATAAAGTTAAAAGTTATGGGACACCACAATAGTAGAATGAGCCAAGTTACCATGTTCTATAGATGCAAAAGATAGAGATATCTGGAACAAATCTAATTGCCATTAAAGTTGGTTCCTCAACCAGTACATTTAAAAACATGGCACATAGATTTTGGAGAAAGCTGTCAGTCAAACTTCTCCCTGGGACTAGGTGGAGTAATACGGGGCATGGTTAGGTGAAGGGATGGGATGTTTTCAGGACCAGATTCTTTTCTAGATCCCTGTTACGATATATGGTTTGAAGACTAGACATGATGACTGCACATAGAGGTCATATGTGATTTCACGTTCTTGCTATGCTGTGTCTACATTCTAACATAACTGTCCTCTTTCTGGTCCAGGAGCACTTCCTTCAAAATTCCCCGAGCTCTATGCATAAACTATCCAGCAGCGAAGGCACTGTGCATATATGTTCCGTAGGTTGCTGGCATTGATCTCAGTCATCGTATCTCCACATGCAGTGTGTGTTTAGCCAAATCAGTGTGTTTAGCCAAATCACAGACCAGTAATCCAAAACTACGAGACTTTAATGACATTCGCAATGTATGAGCGGGACTAAACTTTGCCGCTGTCCTAAACTTCTGTGTGAATCTGTAGATGCATTAAAAACTCATATCGTCAAATTGGATGTCATTATATTAAAAACATATCAACTTTAACAATGCTGCAAAAATGATATAGCGCTAAAGAGGAGCTGTTATTGGCCATAACTATTGTTTGAGTTTAGCTTTAGTGAAGTCTTTAGTAAGTCTTACGACACAACAAACTAACCTAAAAACTTTCTGTTATGATTTCATTTTATGAAGTAGTTTTTTTCTGTTTCTGACTGATATTTTCTCCTACAAGTATGTTGTAAATATCTATTGTGAATTTATAGCAGTGTGTTTTATTATTGATTTATTTATTTAATGCAAATGTATTTTGTTTTTGTGTACTGAAGTATATTTACTAACTGGAAAAACATGGGAAAACTTAACAATTGTAAAAACAATGTCATGAGCCTGGTTTTGGTATAACGTCACCATAAAATTAAAAAAATATATAAAAAAATGGGCTCAGGATTCTTTTGCTAGCTGCCAATATTTTCTATTTTGAAACTATCTAATTCAGCCATTTTTTTATTTTCTCATTGCTTTATACAAGTGTTGATTTGTGGTTTTCCTGCAAGAGTGGCCAAACAGGGCATGTGTATTTATTCATTTCTGTCCCTGTGCTGTGTTCCTTTTCATGCTAGCACAAGAAACTAAATGTAGTCTGTGTTTTGGTTAATCTGATATTTTTAAACCGAGATTAAACCGGCTGGTTTTGTTAATGGGGCACTTTGGCCTACAGGAAGAAATTAGCTTTGGCTATGTCTGCTGTAACCATGCCATACTCACATCTCAAGTTTTTGCTATAAAGTCAGGAAACCTCCCTTCTGATGATGTATCTCGAAGGTGGTTGAAACTTCCGATAAAGATACCCCCCAGCCTGACAGCTAACATTACTGCTAGGAGGCTACATAGGATGTCTAATTATTAACCTCTTCATCAGTGGATTTTGTTTGTGCAGTGAAGGGATACAAATAAACAAATGCATAAGACTGAGGCAAGCAACCCTTCACTCCAGACTCCTGCAGAACATTGACAATGAGATCCTAGTTTTAGGCCAAGGTGCCCCTTTAACGGATGTAAATCCTTTGCAGTTCTCTTTCTAACAGAGCTCGTTTACATTCCTACACAGTAGTTTTTTGCATCTGAACATGTTTTTGCTTGACATATCGTGCAGTGAAATGTTTCTAAGGCCACTGGCTGTAAAGCAAAATCACCTTTAAGGAGTTTTCTTTGTTTCATTTTGACCGTTTGAACAGTTCTGTGATGATAATAATAATATGGTTCTGTCACTAGTGCTGTCGCTAACAGGGTAAACATTCAAACGAGGCCTTGGAGCACCAACCCTGCAGTAGAGACTGGATTCAGGGCAGGTTCAGTATTGAGTTTAGAACGTTTAGGTGAAGGCCTTGTGAAGAAAAGTAGATGAAGTTTTGAATGTAGGCGAGGTTGTGTTTTGGATGGGTAGAGTAGAAATGACGTTTGAACGCGTTTCGTGTTTATGTAGAATGTTTGATAGGTAAGAAACTGGTAAACTGGAAGTGCTGGTGAATTACACGACCTAGTTAACATCTTTTTGAAATATCTGTGTTAGATTTGGTGAGTGTTGGTGTGTGTGCACATGATTTTGCCTCAGTAGAGATGAAAAATAATATTACGGAACTACATTAGATTGTTATAAAACATGCTAATTGGCAATAAAGACAATTATTAATAATCTAGACTCTTCTGCACTGCAGTTTAGTCCAAGACTAGATGCGTAAAGTTTACATTAATTACTAAATGATCCTCTTATCGCTTGATATAGTGCCAGCCTAATCAGTCTGTTGTAGAGCTGATCTGTTATCAGTGCTATTCACAAACCATCCAACTACAAATGCAAAATATATATTGAATAAAGTAGGTTACACTGTTTGCGCTTGTAGCTTTCCCATCTTGAATTAGGCTAGAACAGATGTGCAGTGGGTGTGTGAGAATTTGAGGGTGGCGACAATAGACAGTGTAGCTGACGTGACATTAATATACACTATATTATATCTAGGTCTTGGCGCAGTGCCATAGAAATATTTTTTCAATAATCCAAAATGTGGCCTATCTGTGGGGTCCCTGACTTTCTGGTCCCTGAGGATCACATTGAGAGCCACAGCTTGAGCTTTTTTTTCTAAAGACCTTTCCACTGAAGGGTCTTCAGGAATTCCTCTATGGCACTGCTCCAGAGAACACACCTTTACTTTGAAGAGTGGTGCCTGGAACAGTCAGTGGTTCTGCTTCGGGTTCTGTTTTGTTCTGTGTAGTTTTGTCTTACGGTATTGCGAGGTAACTGGTGAGGACGTATACGATCAGTGGTTCTGATGAAACCAGCTAGTGTAGTCGTGTAAACCCTCTGCAGATCAAATCCTGTTTAGGCCCCAGTAACACTGAAGCTCTCGCCTCCTGTTAATGTGGGTTATGAAAAGTCCACAAGGTCACTAAACGTGTAAATGTTCTGGAGGATGAAAGGATATTTCGGTTGAACAGATGCAGATGAGTTGCCAGATGCTGCAGTTCATTGGTTTTGCAGATGTTGCTCACGAGGCCTGTTAAGACCTGCACGAAGTCGAGACACATCAACAGCCCTTCATTTCTCCCTCTTGCTCTCTTTGTCCCCCGATGGCAACAAACCCCCTTATCTGTTCACGGGCTACAGGCTGTTAGCTTTTTTTTTCTTTCTTTCTTTCAAGGGAAAATTGGATAGTTGTTTTGCAATGACAGAATTCGAACTTGGTATGAAAATATGTACGTTAAATTCCTGATGGAGAAAATTAGACTAAACTGAAATGATGCCATTACGTCATTGTGCTGAAATGAGTATAAATATTATATTATATATTAAAATATATTTGCTAACCTACAGATGTGTGGAAAGTCTTTCAATGTTTACTGATGGAATTGGAGGTTCTGTGAGTTTGATCACCAGGAGCTCATAAAAACCAGGCGAAAGGTTTAAAGGGCAAAAATGAGAACCAGGCAGGAGACAAAACACATGAGAGCAGCTTGTAGGCAAACCAAAGAGGATTAAAATGATTTAACAGTCATGTTACTATAGCAACTGCCCAGAACTTTGGAGAGGAAGACCTCTGGTGGCCAGTTTGAGGAATTTCAGGTGCAGAACTGATATCCAGTGATTACATTAGGCATGTTAACAGCAGGTGGTTGGACTTCTCAGCTGAGAGTGAAATGAGTGTGTCCCACCTTGATGTGACCATCTCTGACAGAGGACCAGACCACCATTGATGATGTATATGTGGATGGTGAGAACTGAACACTGGAGGTGTGTCTCTCTGAGAAACGGAGTCAGTTTTAATAAAGAAAACATAATTCTCTTCAAAATCTTATTACCTAACTTATTAAATCAAAGTTCCAATAACAGCCCAGTCTGGGACTCAGCCAGAGGCAAATATAGAAGTACCAAGTCAAATAGATGTGAATTGAGATGCTGAAGTATCATTAATAATAAAAATATCCTTTTCAAGTCAAACTAAGTGCATTTTCATGCATTTCAAGTCTCACTGATTCCATATCTGGCTTCAAAGTTGCGAAATTTCACTGTCCAAAATCCATATATATTTTGAATGGAAATAGATGAGAAGTGGGATCTCGGCTCTGGAAGGGTTTTTTGTGAAACTAAGAGCAGCTCTGTGCTAGTCTTGGCCCCCCAAACATATGGTGCGAGTTTGAAGCAAATCGGAGCAACTCGAAATTTTCACTCCAAAAAAACGACAGTAGTACCCCTGCCGTCTTTTTTGGACCAAATTTTTCGACTTTCTCCGATCTTCTTCAAATTCGCACCATAAGTAAGGGGCACTGAGACTAGCACAGAACTGGTCTTAGTTTTGTGATATCTCCCACCATTGCTGAGATCTGGAGACCCCATTTCATATATTCCATTAACCAAAATATATGGGTTTTGGACAGTGGAATTTTGCAACTTTGAAGGCAGAGTCAGGGAGGCGTGGCGTATATGAAAAAGGGTTTTTTTGTTTGAAAAAACATTACGTCAAATAGATGTGAATTGGGATGTTGAATTCTTCTTAAATTATATTAGAATATAACATAAGAGGTGTTAATATATATCTATAAAACCCTATCTCTAACTACATTAGAAATATATTACGATTGGACACCATCCCAGTTCAAATATATGTAAAATCTATATATAAACCTAATCCCATTGAAATACATTGGAATTGGACAGAATTGGGAATTGGGAGTGTCCAGCTGCCACCTGGTGCACGAGCAGCATATTGCAGACAAAGAGACAAACTTCTGCGATTTTTAGCCGATTACCCGAGCGTCCGAGAGACTCGCAGATGCGTCGAGGCGAATGAGGGTGACCTCCTGAACGGTCCTAACCCACTGACCGACACCCGGAAAATCTGGGTGGGGCTGCGTGCAGCGTCTGGCAGAAGGCGTCTAATAAATTACTATCGGGACGTTGAGCGACTTCCCAGGAAATTGTAATGTGGACACATAAGGAGGCGTAGCTAACCAATAATGACCAGCAGATGGAGCAGTTCTACACTGTTCCTCCTTATAACCAGCAGATGGAGCAGTTCTACACTGTTCCTCCTTATAACCAGCAGATGGAGCAGTTCTACACTGTTCCTCCTTATAACCAGCAGATGGAGCAGTTCTACACTGTTCCTCCTTATAACCAGCAGATGGAGCAGTTCTACACTGTTCCTCCTTATAATCAGCAGCAGGTGAAGCTTATTACTAATTAAAGGCTTTTAGTCGAGAGAGACGCTGCTAAGTTCAAACCGTAAGATCTCCTACAACTGAAGCTCACTCAGCTTAGCTCACACAGACTTCAGGAGGAGCTCTGAGTGTTGGTTAGTATTAGTTTGGAGGACTGAACTCCTCTCCTCTTCGTCTGGAACACCAACACGAGAACCACAACACTTAAAAAGATATTAGTGGTGAATTAAACTCCCCAAAGAGAGAAAAGTGAAGACTTTAGGAGATGTGAATGTTTCCACTGCAGATCAGGAGTTTATCTGTGTTGTCACTGTTTTCTCTTTGTGAGTAAAGAGCACTGTGTGGATCTAGCAGATCTCCAACAGTCCTAAACTATCATTCCAGCTGAGAAGAAACTCACTACAATCACTATTACAGCACTAAGAGCACCAGAATGGAGACTAGAACCATAGAACACTGATACTTCTACAATTAAAACTTTGTACACACTTCACACAGGTGATGGTAGCTATCTAGGAAGCTAATGCTAACAGTATTAGCATGTGTGCTAGCAGCTAGAGAGTGTTTGTGGTAATATTTCCCTCATTAATATGAAACAGATTAACAGTTCAGCTCTGCTGAGGTCTGTAAACGGAGCTCTGAGCAGATCTGGTCTTGCTGAAGATGTTTCACTGTTTCTGTTTTGGTCTTGTATGTTTAGATTTTCTCACTGTTTACTAAAATAACAGCTCATAATAAAGTCTGATCAGCCTACCTGACTTTGAAGCTGCTCTTATTTCTTCCGTTTAGAGTCGGAAGAACACCTTCTAACACCTCACCTCATTGGCTGAACTCTACATTACTAACGTCGCATGTAAATGATTAACATGGTCTTTATCTTAAACTCTGGAACAATTTTCAAAATATTAGAACAAAATGTTTGAAAAATTGAAAAATTGGGTTTGTACTTGTTCAGCTGTCATATATTAACTTTCAAATTCAAACAATAAGACATAATCAAATCAGGTTCATTTATTTTGGCATGTGTTTTTCTCAAACTCCCAAAACATCATGTATGGACTTGAAACTTCAAAGACTCGAAGCTTAAACAATAACTGAGTGGTTAAAGATCTGCTGTGGTTTAGACGTATTACTCCACAGTTGGAGTGAGTAGTGCCTTTATTCCAAACAGCCAGTGAATAAAAGTCTAAACATCCAGAGCTCACCTGTGTATTTGACTGATATATACACACACCTGTGTTTACTACCACCCCCAAGTGTACTTAAACAGTGTTTACAAACTAAATCAAAGTCTTATTTCAAAAAGTCATTGAGGCTCCTTAATATTCTAAGCCTCACAGTTTTGGTATCTTTGGAGCTCGTACTGGCTGTAACTTAATATGCTGGTTAACTTTAACAAACTCGAAAACAAATGTAATCAAAATAACTTATTTATTGATTTCCTTTTAGAAATTATTAAAAAAGCAGTCTGGTCGAGTAGACGGTGTTTAAACCGAGCTGTGGTTAGATTAGATAGGGTTAGGGTTAGGTTTAGGTTAGATTAGATAGTGAGTGAAGAGGTCTGGTCGAGTAGACGGTGTTTAAACCGAGCTGCGGTTAGATTAGATAGTGAGTGTAGAAGTCTGGTAGAGTAGACGGTGTTTAAACCGAGCTGTGGTTAGATTAGATAGGGAGTGTAGAGGTCTGGTCGAGTAGACGGTGTTTAAACCGAGCTGTGATTAGATTAGATAGGGAGTGAAGAGGTCTGGTCGAGTAGACGGTGTTTAAACCGAGCTGTGATTAGATTAGATAGGGAGTGAAGAGGTCTGGTAGAGTAGACGGTGTTTAAACCGAGCTGCGGTTAGATTAGATAGGGAGGGAAGCGGTCTGGTCGAGTAGACGGTGTTTAAACCGAACTGTGATTAGATTAGATGGGGAGGGAAGCAGCCTGCTTAAGTAGACTGGGTTTAAACCGAGCTGTGGTTAGATTAGATAGGGAGTGAAGAGGTCTGGTAGAGTAGACGGTGTTTAAACCGAGCTGTGATTAGATTAGATAGGGAGTGAAGAGGTCTGGTAGAGTAGACGGTGTTTAAACTGAGCTGTGGTTAGATTAGATAGGGAGTGAAGAGGTCTGGTAGAGTAGACGGTGTTTAAACCGAGCTGTGATTAGATTAGATAGGGAGGGAAGCGGTCTGGTCGAGTAGACAGTGTTTAAACCGAGCTGTGATTAGATTAGATAGGGAGTGAAGAGGTCTGGTCGAGTAGACAGTGTTTAAACCGAGCTGTGATTAGATTAGATAGGGAGTGAAGAGGTCTGGTCGAGTAGACGGTGTTTAAATCGAGCTGTGGTTAGATTAGATAGGGAGTGAAGCGGTCTGGTAGAGTAGACAGTGTTTAAACCGAGCTCCGGTTGGATTAGATAGGGAGTGAAGAGGTCTGGTCGAGTAGACGGTGTTTAAACCGAGCTGTGATTAGATTAGATAGGGAGTGAAGAGGTCTGGTAGAGTAGACGGTGTTTAAACCGAGCTGTGATTAGATTAGATAGGGAGTGAAGAGGTCTGGTCGAGTAGACGGTGTTTAAACCGAGCTGTGATTAGATTAGATAGGGAGGGAAGCGGTCTGGTCGAGTAGACGGTGTTTAAACCGAGCTGTGATTAGATTAGATAGGGAGTGAAGAGGTCTGGTCGAGTAGACGGTGTTTAAACCGAGCGGTGGTTAGATTAGATAGGGAAAGAAGAGGTCTGGTCGAGTAGACGGTGTTTAAACCGAGCTGTGATTAGATTAGATAGGGAGGGAAGCGGCCTGGTCGAGTAGACAGTGTTTAAACCGAGCTGTGATTAGATTAGATAGGGAGGGAAGAGGTCTGTTCGAGTAGACGGTATTTAAATCGAGCTGTGGTTAGATTAGATAGTGAGTGAAGCGGTCTGGTAGAGTAGACAGTGTTTAAACCGAGCTCCGGTTGGATTAGATAGGGAGTGAAGAGGTCTGGTCGAGTAGACGGTGTTTAAACCGAGCTGTGATTAGATTAGATAGGGAGTGAAGAGGTCTGGTAGAGTAGACGGTGTTTAAACCGAGCTGTGATTAGATTAGATAGGGAGTGAAGAGGTCTGGTGGAGTAGACGGTGTTTAAACCGAGCTGTGATTAGATTAGATAGGGAGGGAAGCGGTCTGGTCGAGTAGACAGTGTTTAAACCGAGCTGTGATTAGATTAGATAGGGAGTGAAGAGGTCTGGTCGAGTAGACGGTGTTTAAACCGAGCGGTGGTTAGATTAGATAGGGAAAGAAGAGGTCTGGTCGAGTAGACGGTGTTTAAACCGAGCTGTGATTAGATTAGATAGGGAGGGAAGCGGCCTGGTCGAGTAGACGGTGTTTAAACCGAGCTGTGATTAGATTAGATAGGGAGGGAAGAGGTCTGTTCGAGTAGACGGTGTTTAAACCGAGCTGTGATTAGATTAGATAGGGAGGGAAGCGGCCTGGTCGAGTAGACGGTGTTTAAACCGAGCTGTGGTTAGATTAGATAGGGAGTGAAGAGGTCTGGTAGAGTAGACGGTGTTTAAACCGAGCTGTGATTAGATTAGATAGGGAGTGAAGAGGTCTGGTAGAGTAGACGGTGTTTAAACCGAGCTGTGATTAGATTAGACAGGGAGTGAAGAGGTCTGGTCGAGTAGACGGTGTTTAAACCGAGCTGTGATTAGATTAGATGGGGAGGGAAGCAGCCTACTTAAGTAGACTGGGTTTAAACCGAGCTGTGGTTAGATTAGATAGGGAGTGAAGAGGTCTGGTAGAGTAGACGGTGTTTAAACCGAGCTGTGATTAGATTAGATAGGGAGTGAAGAGGTCTGGTAGAGTAGACGGTGTTTAAACTGAGCTGTGGTTAGATTAGATAGGGAGTGAAGAGGTCTGGTAGAGTAGACGGTGTTTAAACCGAGCTGTGATTAGATTAGATAGGGAGGGAAGCGGTCTGGTCGAGTAGACAGTGTTTAAACCGAGCTGTGATTAGATTAGATAGGGAGTGAAGAGGTCTGGTCGAGTAGACAGTGTTTAAACCGAGCTGTGATTAGATTAGATAGGGAGTGAAGAGGTCTGGTCGAGTAGACAGTGTTTAAATCGAGCTGTGGTTAGATTAGATAGGGAGTGAAGCGGTCTGGTAGAGTAGACAGTGTTTAAACCGAGCTCCGGTTGGATTAGATAGGGAGTGAAGAGGTCTGGTCGAGTAGACGGTGTTTAAACCGAGCTGTGATTAGATTAGATAGGGAGTGAAGAGGTCTGGTAGAGTAGACGGTGTTTAAACTGAGCTGTGATTAGATTAGATAGGGAGTGAAGAGGTCTGGTCGAGTAGACGGTGTTTAAACCGAGCTGTGATTAGATTAGATAGGGAGGGAATCGGTCTGGTCGAGTAGACAGTGTTTAAACCGAGCTGTGATTAGATTAGATAGGGAGTGAAGAGGTCTGGTCGAGTAGACGGTGTTTAAACCGAGCGGTGGTTAGATTAGATAGGGAAAGAAGAGGTCTGGTCGAGTAGACGGTGTTTAAACCGAACTGTGATTAGATTAGATAGGGAGGGAAGCGGCCTGGTCGAGTAGACGGTGTTTAAACCGAGCTGTGATTAGATTAGATAGGGAGGGAAGAGGTCTGTTCGAGTAGACGGTATTTAAATCGAGCTGTGGTTAGATTAGATAGGGAGTGAAGAGGTCTGGTAGAGTAGACAGTGTTTAAACCGAGCTCCGGTTGGATTAGATAGGGAGTGAAAAGGTCTGGTCGAGTAGACGGTGTTTAAACCGAGCTGTGATTAGATTAGATAGGGAGTGAAGAGGTCTGGTAGAGTAGACGGTGTTTAAACCGAGCTGTGATTAGATTAGATAGGGAGTGAAGAGGTCTGGTGGAGTAGACGGTGTTTAAACCGAGCTGTGATTAGATTAGATAGGGAGGGAAGCGGTCTGGTCGAGTAGACAGTGTTTAAACCGAGCTGTGATTAGATTAGATAGGGAGTGAAGAGGTCTGGTCGAGTAGACGGTGTTTAACCGAGCGGTGGTTAGATTAGATAGGGAAAGAAGAGGTCTGGTCGAGTAGACGGTGTTTAAACCGAGCTGTGATTAGATTAGATAGGGAGGGAAGCGGCCTGGTCGAGTAGACGGTGTTTAAACCGAGCTGTGATTAGATTAGATAGGGAGGGAAGAGGTCTGTTGAGTAGACGGTGTTTAAACCGAGCTGTGATTAGATTAGATAGGGAGGGAAGCGGCCTGGTCGAGTAGACGGTGTTTAAACCGAGCTGTGGTTAGATTAGATAGGGAGTGAAGAGGTCTGGTAGAGTAGACGGTGTTTAAACCGAGCTGTGATTAGATTAGATAGGGAGTGAAGAGGTCTGGTAGAGTAGACAGTGTTTAACCGAGCTGTGATTAGATTAGATAGGGAGTGAAGAGGTCTGGTCGAGTAGACGGTGTTTAAACCGAGCGGTGGTTAGATTAGATAGGGAAAGAAGAGGTCTGGTCGAGTAGACGGTGTTTAAACCGAGCTGTGATTAGATTAGATAGGGAGGGAAGAGGTCTGTTTGAGTAGACGGTGTTTAAACCGAGCTGTGATTAGATTAGATAGGGAGGGAAGAGGTCTGTTCGAGTAGACGGTATTTAAATCGAGCTGTGGTTAGATTAGATAGGGAGTGAAGCGGTCTGGTAGAGTAGACAGTGTTTAAACCGAGCTCCGGTTGGATTAGATAGGGAAAGAAGAGGTCTGGTCGAGTAGACGGTGTTTAAACCGAGCTGTGATTAGATTAGATAGGGAGTGAAGAGGTCTGGTAGAGTAGACGGTGTTTAAACCGAGCTGTGATTAGATTAGATAGGGAGTGAAGAGGTCTGGTGGAGTAGACGGTGTTTAAACCGAGCTGTGATTAGATTAGATAGGGAGGGAAGCGGTCTGGTCGAGTAGACAGTGTTTAAACCGAGCTGTGATTAGATTAGATAGGGAGTGAAGAGGTCTGGTCGAGTAGACGGTGTTTAAACCGAGCGGTGGTTAGATTAGATAGGGAAAGAAGAGGTCTGGTCGAGTAGACGGTGTTTAAACCGAGCTGTGATTAGATTAGATAGGGAGGGAAGCGGCCTGGTCGAGTAGACGGTGTTTAAACCGAGCTGTGATTAGATTAGATAGGGAGGAAGAGGTCTGTTCGAGTAGACGGTGTTTAAACCGAGCTGTGATTAGATTAGATAGGGAGGGAAGCGGCCTGGTCGAGTAGACGGTGTTTAAACCGAGCTGTGGTTAGATTAGATAGGGAGTGAAGAGGTCTGGTAGAGTAGACGGTGTTTAAACCGAGCTGTGATTAGATTAGATAGGGAGTGAAGAGGTCTGGTAGAGTAGACGGTGTTTAAACCGAGCTGTGATTAGATTAGACAGGGAGTGAAGAGGTCTGGTCGAGTAGACGGTGTTTAAACCGAGCTGTGATTAGATTAGATGGGGAGGGAAGCAGCCTACTTAAGTAGACTGGGTTTAAACCGAGCTGTGGTAGATTAGATAGGGAGTGAAGAGGTCTGGTAGAGTAGACGGTGTTTAAACCGAGCTGTGATTAGATTAGATAGGGAGTGAAGAGGTCTGGTAGAGTAGACGGTGTTTAAACCGAGCTGTGGTTAGATTAGATAGGGAGTGAAGAGGTCTGGTAGAGTAGACGGTGTTTAAACCGAGCTGTGATTAGATTAGATAGGGAGGGAAGCGGTCTGGTCGAGTAGACAGTGTTTAAACCGAGCTGTGATTAGATTAGATAGGGAGTGAAGAGGTCTGGTCGAGTAGACAGTGTTTAAACCGAGCTGTGATTAGATTAGTTAGGGAGTGAAGAGGTCTGGTCGAGTAGACGGTGTTTAAATCGAGCTGTGGTTAGATTAGATAGGGAGTGAAGCGGTCTGGTAGAGTAGACAGTGTTTAAAACCGAGCTCCGGTTGGATTAGATAGGGAGTGAAGAGGTCTGGTCGAGTAGACGGTGTTTAAACCGAGCTGTGATTAGATTAGATAGGAGTGAAGAGGTCTGGTAGAGTAGACGGTGTTTAAACCGAGCTGTGATTAGATTAGATAGGGAGTGAAGAGGTCTGGTCGAGTAGACGGTGTTTAAACCGAGCTGTGATTAGATTAGATAGGGAGGGAATCGGTCTGGTCGAGTAGACAGTGTTTAAACCGAGCTGTGATTAGATTAGATAGGGAG
The DNA here is from genome assembly GCA_021613375.1 of Megaleporinus macrocephalus. Taxonomy (NCBI): domain Eukaryota; kingdom Metazoa; phylum Chordata; class Actinopteri; order Characiformes; family Anostomidae; genus Megaleporinus; species Megaleporinus macrocephalus. The sequence continues at coordinate 40,196,244 of CM038724.1, read as the reverse complement.
TGAAGAGGTCTGGTCGAGTAGACGGTGTTTAAACCGAGCGGTGGTTAGATTAGATAGGGAAAGAAGAGGTCTGGTCGAGTAGACGGTGTTTAAACCGAGCTGTGATTAGATTAGATAGGGAGGGAAGCGGCCTGGTCGAGTAGACGGTGTTTAAACCGAGCTGTGATTAGATTAGATAGGGAGGGAAGAGGTCTGTTCGAGTAGACGGTATTTAAATCGAGCTGTGGTTAGATTAGATAGGGAGTGAAGCGGTCTGGTAGAGTAGACAGTGTTTAAACCGAGCTCCGGTTGGATTAGATAGGGAGTGAAGAGGTCTGGTCGAGTAGACGGTGTTTAAACCGAGCTGTGATTAGATTAGATAGGGAGGGAAGCGGCCTGGTCGAGTAGACGGTGTTTAAACCGAGCTGTGATTAGATTAGATAGGGAGGGAAGAGGTCTGTTGAGTAGACGGTGTTTAAACCGAGCTGTGATTAGATTAGATAGGGAGGGAAGCGGCCTGGTCGAGTAGACGGTGTTTAAACCGAGCTGTGGTTAGATTAGATAGGGAGTGAAGAGGTCTGGTAGAGTAGACGGTGTTTAAACCGAGCTGTGATTAGATTAGATAGGGAGTGAAGAGGTCTGGTAGAGTAGACAGTGTTTAAACCGAGCTGTGATTAGATTAGATAGGGAGTGAAGAGGTCTGGTCGAGTAGACGGTGTTTAAACCGAGCGGTGGTTAGATTAGATAGGGAAAGAAGAGGTCTGGTCGAGTAGACGGTGTTTAAACCGAGCTGTGATTTAGATTAGATAGGGAGGGAAGCGGCCTGGTCGAGTAGACGGTGTTTAAACCGAGCTGTGATTAGATTAGATAGGGAGGGAAGAGGTCTGTTTGAGTAGACGGTGTTTAAACCGAGCTGTGATTAGATTAGATAGGGAGGGAAGCGGTCTGATAGAGTAGACGGTGTTTAAACCGAGCTGTGGTTAGATTAGATAGGGAGTGAAGAGGTCTGGTAGAGTAGACGGTGTTTAAACCGAGCTGTGATTAGATTAGATAGGGAGGGAAGCGGCCTGGTCGAGTAGACGGTGTTTAAACCGAGCTGTGGTTAGATTAGATAGGGAGTGAAGAGGTCTGGTAGAGTAGACGGTGTTTAAACCGAGCTGTGATTAGATTAGATAGGGAGTGAAGAGGTCTGGTAGAGTAGACGGTGTTTAAACCGAGCTGTGATTAGATTAGATAGGGAGGGAAGCTGTCTGGTCGAGTAGACAGTGTTTAAACCGAACTGTGATTAGATTAGATAGGGAGGGAAGCGGCCTGGTTAAGTAGACTGGGTTTAAACCGAGCTGTGGTTAGATTAGATAGGGAGTGAAGAGGTCTGGTAGAGTAGACGGTGTTTAAACCGAGCTGTGATTAGATTAGATAGTGAGTGAAGAGGTCTGGTCGAGTAGACGGTGTTTAAATCGAGCTGTGGTTAGATTAGATAGGGAGTGAAGCGGTCTGGTAGAGTAGACAGTGTTTAAACCGAGCTCCGGTTGGATTAGATAGGGAGTGAAGAGGTCTGGTCGAGTAGACGGTGTTTAAACCGAGCTGTGATTAGATTAGATAGGGAGTGAAGAGGTCTGGTAGAGTAGACGGTGTTTAAACCGAGCTGTGATTAGATTAGATAGGGAGTGAAGAGGTCTGGTCGAGTAGACGGTGTTTAAACCGAGCTGTGATTAGATTAGATAGGGAGGGAAGCGGTCTGGTCGAGTAGACAGTGTTTAAACCGAGCTGTGATTAGATTAGATAGGGAGTGAAGAGGTCTGGTAGAGTAGACGGTGTTTAAACCGAGCTGTGATTAGATTAGATAGGGAGGGAAGCGGTCTGGTAGAGTAGACGGTGTTGAAAGCGAGCTGTGATTAGATTAGACAGGGAGGGAAGCGGTCTGGTCGAGTAGACGGTGTTTAAACCGAGCTGTGGTTAGATTAGATAGGGAGTGTAGAAGTCTGGTAGAGTAGACGGTGTTTAAACCGAGCTGTGGTTAGATTAGATAGGGAGTGAAGCGGTCTGGTCGAGTAGACGGTGTTTAAACCGAGCTGTGGTTAGATTAGATAGTGAGTGAATAGGTCTGGTCGAGTAGACGGTGTTTAAACCGAGCTGTGGTTAGATTAGACAGGGAGTGAAGAGATCTGGTAGAGTAGACGGTGTTTAAACCGAGCTGTGATTAGATTAGATAGGGAGTGAAGAGGTCTGGTAGAGTAGACTGTGTTTAAACCGAGCTGTGATTAGATTAGATAGGGAGTGAAGAGGTCTGGTCGAGTAGACGGTGTTTAAACCGAGCTGTGATTAGATTAGATAGGGAGTGTAGAGGTCTGGTGGAGTAGACGGTGTTTAAACCGAGCTGTGATTAGATTAGACAGGGAGGGAAGAGGTCTGGTCGAGTAGACGGTGTTTAAACCGAGCTGTGATTAGATTAGACAGGGAGTGAAGAGGTCTGGTCGAGTAGACGGTGTTTAAACCGAGCTGTGATTAGATTAGATAGGGAGTGAAGAGGTCTGGTCGAGTAGACGGTGTTTAAACCGAGCTGTGATTAGATTAGATAGGGAGTGTAGAGGTCTGGTGGAGTAGACGGTGTTTAAACCGAGCTGTGATTAGATTAGACAGGGAGGGAAGAGGTCTGGTAGAGTAGACGGTGTTTAAACCGAGCTGTGATTAGATTAGATAGGGAGGGAAGAGGTCTGGTAGAGTAGACGGTGTTTAAACCGAGCTGTGATTAGATTAGACAGGGAGGGAAGAGGTCTGGTAGAGTAGACGGTGTTTAAACCGAGCTGTGATTAGATTATATAGGGAGTGAAGCGGTCTGGTCGAGTAGACGGTGTTTAAACCGAGCTGTGATTAGATTAGATAGGGAGTGAAGAGGTCTGGTAGAGTAGACGGTGTTTAAACCGAGCTGTGATTAGATTAGATAGGGAGGGAAGAGGTCTGGTCGAGTAGACGGTGTTTAAACCGAGCTGTGATTAGATTAGATAGGGAGTGAAGAGGTCTGGTAGAGTAGACGGTGTTTAAACCGAGCTGTGATTAGATTAGATAGGGAGGGAAGAGGTCTGGTAGAGTAGACGGTGTTTAAACCGAGCTGTGATTAGATCAGATAGGGAGTGAAGAGGTCTGGTCGAGTAGACGGTGTTTAAACCGAGCTGTGATTAGATTAGATAGGGAGGGAAGAGGTCTGGTCGAGTAGACGGTGTTTAAACCGAGCTGTGATTAGATTAGATAGGGAGGGAAGAGGTCTGGTAGAGTAGACGGTGTTTAAACCGAGCTGTGATTAGATTAGATAGGGAGTGAAGAGGTCTGGTCGAGTAGACGGTGTTTAAACCGAGCTGTGATTAGATTAGATAGGGAGTGAAGAGGTCTGGTCGAGTAGACGGTGTTTAAACCGAGCTGTGATTAGATTAGATAGGGAGTGAAGAGGTCTGGTCGAGTAGACGGTGTTTAAACCGAGCTGTGATTAGATTAGATAGGGAGTGAAGAGGTCTGATAGAGTAGAAGGTGTTTAAACCGAGCTGTGATTAGATTAGATAGGGAGTGAAGAGGTCTGGTCGAGTAGACGGTGTTTAAACCGAACTGTGATTAGATTAGATAGGGAGTGACGAGGTCTGGTCGAGTAGATGGTGTTTAAACCGAGCTGTGATTAGATTAGATAGGGAGGGAAGAGGTCTGGTCGAGTAGACGGTGTTTAAACCGAGCTGTGATTAGATTAGATAGGGAGTGAAGAGGTCTGATAGAGTAGAAGGTGTTTAAACCGAGCTGTGATTAGATTAGACAGGGAGGGAAGAGGTCTGGTTGAGACTGAGCGTCCGAGCAGCTACGCTACATCTGTAAAGACTGGGCGTGAACTGATTAGATCAAGACTGCTTCTGTTTTCAGTCACACAATAGAACTCTTCACTGCAGCTCTTAACTCTCACCAGCGGTTACCGGGTCCTGACGGTTACCGGGCGAGTTCTTGGATCATCTCCCTGGGAGAGGAGGCGTGGCACTGGTTAAGAAAACATGGGCGTGAAGTGAAGAAGAATAGGAGTGAGTCCACTGCAGCCTCGTCTGTGGTTGGAGGAAGAAGCTCACTTGGAGTAGCACACGTGACTGAACCCAGCGGAGGAGCGTGCTGATGAGGAGCGTGCTGATGAGGAGCGTGCTGATGAGGAGCTGCTGGGAAAGAGTTAAACCAACACATGAACTGATATCACTAATTAATACTGTGTGTATGTGTTAAATCAGTATCAGTCCAGCTCTATGTATACAGTGTGTATGACGAGGCCAGTCAGCAGTGTTTATTATAATCAGAGATCAAACAGAAATAAACATCATGAATAAATAAACAAACAAACAAATAAATAAATAAATCATGTTTATGTTTATATTTTACTCATCCTGGCCTTCTTTACTGCACCGTATATAAGACACACCCCCATCACGTTCACTAGCCAATGGGAGAGCTGTAAACACAATTAGTATGCATACTGCATACTACATTCTACATATGCATTCTACATAGTACATAAGTGTGCCACATATTCATACTACTGATGCATACTACATACTACATAGGTATACTACATATTTATCTATACTACATACTACAGATGCATACTACATAGCACATGTGTGCCATATATGCATACTACCGATGCATACTACATACTACATAGGTATACTACATACTATGTATCTATACTACATACTAGAGATGCATACTACATAGTATGCGGACATAACATGTATGCATACTACATACTACCGATGCATACTACATAGTACATAAGTGAGCCACATATGTATACTACATACTACATGATTTCTACATACTACATGTCCATACTACATACTACAGATGTATACTACATAGTATGCAAGCGTACCATGTATGCATACTACTGATGCATACTACATCTGCATACTACATACTACATGTCCATACTACATGCTATGTATCTTTACTACATACTACAGATGCATACTACATAGTATGTGAACGTACCATGTACTTATACTGCATACTACATAGTACATAAGTGTGTAATATATGCATGCTACCGATGCTTATTGTATATTACATATTACGTGAGCATACCTTGTATGCATCTGTAGTATGTAGTACACATACATGGTATGCTCACATACTATGTAGTATGCATATGTAGTATGTAGTATGCATCTCCAGTATGCATCTACAGTATGTACTACATAAGCAAGCACATATGTATACTACACCCTACAGACGCATACTACATATGCATACTACATACTACGTGTCCATACTACATACTATAGATGCATAATCCATGGTACATAAACATACCACATAGGCATACTACGGATGCATACTATATTCCCATACTACATATGCATACTGCTTATTATATATGCACAATACAGACGCATACTACATCCTACATATGCATACTGCATACTACATCCTACATATGTATGTTATATACTACATACTCCAAGTTCACGAGAGAAGAAACAAGATGAAAGTAAACAAAGAGATGGAGAGCGTCTGTCCTCCTAGAGCGTTCATCTCTCTGAGAGAGAGGAGGAGGAGGAGGAGAAGAAAAGCCCCGCCTGTCTCCACCTCCACGCCTATGAAGCCCTCCAGGTGTTGGGCTTGATTGGCTGTGGAGGGGACGCGGGGCTGGAGGTGGGCTCCAGATCTTTCCTTACACACAGCGTCTCCTCTGCTGGTCTTTATTCCCCTTTATCTTCTGAATCTGTCCGGGTTCAATCAGCTCTGCAGCTCCCGCTGATTCTGAGAGCTGCGTTACCTAGACGACGAGGAATGGAGGGCGGAGTCAGGTACAGCCTGAGCACTGTCCACGTATCTCCACAACAGAGAGTTCACAGGAGAGCACAGAAACTTCCTCACTGTTAATGTAAGTGAAGGGAACCGGAATGTTCTCCCTGATCATCTGGAGCCTTTCTATGAAGTCGTGGAACAGACCGAGAGAGAGAGAGAGAGAGAGAGAGAGAGAGAGAGAGAGAGAGACAAAAAGAAAGAGAGAGAGAGGTAGAAAGAGTAAGAGATATAGAGAGAGGTAAAGAGAGAGGGTTAGAGAGATAAAGAGAGTGAGAGAGAGAGAAAGAGGGAGAGATAGAGAGGTAGAGATAGAGAGAGGTAAAGAGAGGTAGAGAAAGAGAGAGAGAGATAGAAAGAGGGAAAGAGAGAGAGATAGAGAGAGGGAAAGAGAGATAGAGAGTAAGAGAGAGGTAGAAAGAGGGAGAGATAGAGAGGTAGAGAAAGAGAGAGAGAAAGAGAGAGAGGGAAAGAGAGAAAGAGAGGTAGAGAAAGGGAAAGATAGAGATAGAGAGATAGAGAGAGGGAAATATAGAGAAAGAGAGGTAGAGAAAGGGAAAGATAGTGAGAGAGATAGAGACAGGGATAGAGAGTGGGAGATAGAGAGAGGGAAAGAGAAATTGAGAGATAGAGAAAGAGAGATAGAGAGAGAGGGAAAGATGGAGAAAGAGAGAGATATAGAGAGGAAAAGAGAGAAAGAGTGAGAGATAGAGAAAGAGAGATAGAGAGAGGTAAAGAGAGGTAGAGATAGAGGGAAAGATAGAGAGAGAGATAGAGAGAGGGAAAGAGAGATAGAGAGTAAGAGATAGAGAGGGGTAGAAAGAGGGAGAGAGAGGTAGAGGGAAAGAGAGATAGAGAGGTAGAGATAGAGAGAGGTAAAGAGAGGTAGAGATAGAGAGAGGTTAGGAGAGATAGACAAAGAGAGATAGAGAGAGGGAAAGATAGAGAAAGAGAGAGAAAGATAGAGAGAGGTAGAGAAAGGGAAATATAGAGATAGAGAGAGAGATAGGGACAGGGATAGAGAGTGAGAGATAGAGAGAGGGAAAGATAGAGAGAGGGAAAGAGAAATTGAGAGATAGAGAAAGAGAGATAGAGAGGGAAAGATGAAGAAAGAGAGATAGAGAGAGGTAAAGAGAGGGAGAGAGAGAGAAAGATGAAGAAAAAAAAGAGAGGGAAAGAGAAATTAAGAGATAGAGAGAGAGAGAGATAAGAAAATATAAGCATAAGCCAAAATATAAGAAAAGAACTCTGAAAACTATCCAACCAGAAACACAGACATACAAACACCAACCTATGCTCTCTACTGTCAGACATTAAAACTATACAAACGTCCAATCAGAACCAAACAAGCTCGTAACTCACAAACAACTGACACTGACTGAGTCAATCAGAACCAAACAAGCTCAACACTCACAAACAACTGACACTGACTGAGTCAATCAGAACCAAACAAGCTCAACACTCACAAACAACTGACACTGACTGAGTCAATCAGAACCAAACAAGCTCAACACACTCACAAACAACTGACACTGACTGAGGAGTCAATCAGAACCAAACAAGCTCAACACTCACAAACAACTGACACTGACGGAGGAGTCAATCAGAACCAAACAAGCTCAACACACTCACAAACAACTGACACTGACTGAGGAGTCAATCAGAACCAAACAAGCTCAACACTTACAAACAACTGACACTGACGGAGGAGTCAATCAGAACCAAACAAGCTCAACACACTCACAAACAACTGACACTGACTGAGTCAATCAGAATCAAACAAGCTCAACACACTCACAAACAACTGACACTGACTGAGTCAGTCAGAACCAAACAAGCTCAACACACTCACAAACAACTGACACTGACTGAGGAGTGAATCAGAACCAAACAAGCTCAACACTCACAAACAACTGACACTGACTGAGGAGTCAATCAGAACCAAACAAGCTTAACACACTCACAAACAACTGACACTGACTGAGGAGTCAATCAGAACCAAACAAGCTCAACACTCACAAACAACTGACACTGACTGAGGAGTCAATCAGAACCAAACAAGCTCAACACACACAAAAACAACTGACACTGAGTCAATCAGAACCAAACAAGCTCAACACTCACAAACAACTGACACTGACTGAGTCAATCAGAACCAAACAAGCTCAACATACTCACAAACAACTGACACTGACTGAGGAGTCAATCAGAACCAAACAAGCTTAACACACTCACAAACAACTGACACTGACTGAGGAGTCAATCAGAACCAAACAAGCTCAACACACTCATAAACAACTGACACTGACTGAGGAGTCAATCAGAACCAAACAAGCTTAACACACTCACAAACAACTGACACTGACTGAGGAGTCAATCAGAACCAAACAAGCTCAACACTCACAAACAACTGACACTGACTGAGGAGTCAATCAGAACCAAACAAGCTCAACACACTCAAAAACAACTGACACTGACTGAGGAGTCAATCAGAACCAAACAAGCTCAACACACTCAAAAACCACTGACACTGACTGAGTCAATCAGAACCAAACAAGCTCAACACACTCACAAACAAGTGACACTGACTGAGTCAATCAGACCCAAACAAGCTCAACACACTCACAAACAACTGACACTGACTGAGTTATACAGAACCAAACAAGCTCAACACACTCACAAACAACTGACACTGACTGAGTCAATCAGAACCAAACAAGCTCAACACACTCACAAACAACTGACACTGACTGAGGAGTGAATCAGAACCAAACAAGCTCAACATACTCACAAACAACTGACACTGACTGAGTCAATCAGAACCAAACAAGCTCAACAAACTCACAAAAAACTGACACTGACTGAGTCAGTCAGAACCAAATAAGCTCAACATACTCACAAACAACTGACACTGACTGATGAGTCAATCAAAACCAAACAAGCTCAACACACTCACAAACAACTGACACAGACTGAGGAGTCAATCAGAACCAAACAAGCTCAACACTCACAAACAACTGACACTGACTGATGAGTCAATCAAAACCAAACAAGCTCAACACACTCACAAACAACTGACACAGACTGAGGAGTCAATCAGAACCAAACAAGCTCAACACTCACAAACAACTGACACTGACTGAGGAGTCAATCAGAACCAAATAAGCTCAACACACTCACAAACAACTGACACTGACTGAGGAGTCAATCAGAACCAAACAAGCTCAACACACTCACAAACAACTGACATTGACTGAGGAGTCAATCAGAACCAAACAAGCTCAACACACTCACAAACAACTGACACTGACTGAGTCAATCAGAACCAAACAAGCTCAACACACTCACAAACAACTGACACTGACTGAGGAGTCAATCAGAACCAAACAAGCTCAACACTCACAAACAACTGACACTGACTGAGTCAATCAGAACCAAACAAGCTCAACACTTACAAACAACTGACACTGACTGAGGAGTCAATCAGAACCAAACAAGCTCAACACTTACAAACAACTGACACTGACTGAGGAGTCAATCAGAACCAAACAAGCTCAACACACTCACAAACAACTGACACTGACTGAGTCAGTCAGAACCAAACAAGCTCAAAACACTCACAAACAACTGACACTGACTGAGTCAATCAGAACCAAACAAGCTCAACACACTCACAAACAACTGACACTGACTGAGTCAATCACAACCAAACAAGCTCAACACTCACAAACAACTGACACTGACTGAGGAGTCACTCAGAACCAAACAAGCTCAACACTCACAAACAACTGACACTGACTGAGTCAATCAGAACCAAACAAGCTCAACAGTCACAAACAACTGACACTGACTGAGGAGTCAATCAGAACCAAACAAGCTCAACACTCACAAACAACTGACACTGACTGAGTCAATCAGAACCAAACAAGCTCAACACTCACAAACAACTGACACTGACTGAGTCAATCAGAACCAAACAAGCTCAACACTCACAAACAACTGACACTGACTGAGGAGTCAATCAGAACCAAACAAGCTCAACACTCACAAACAGCTGACACTGACTGAGTCAATCAGAACCAAACAAGCTCAACACTCACAAACAACTGACACTGACTGAGTCATTCAGAACCAAACAAGCTCAACACTCACAAACAACTGACACTGACTGAGGAGTCAATCAGGACCAAACAAGTTCAACACACTCACAAACAACTGACACTGAGTCAATCAGAACCAAACAAGCTCAACAAACTCACAAACAACTGACACTGACTGAGGAGTCAATCAGAACCAAACAAGCTCAACACTCACAAACATCTGACACTGACTGAGTCAATCAGAACCAAACAAGCTCAACACACTCACAAACAACTGACACTGACTGAGTCAATCAGAACCAAACAAGCTCAACACTCACAAACAACTGACATTGACTGAGGAGTCAATCAGAACCAAACAAGCTCAACACACTCACAAACAACTGACACTGACTGAGGAGTGAATCAGAACCAAACAAGCTCAACACTCACAAACAACTGACACTGACTGAGGAGTCAATCAGAACCAAACAAGCTCAACACTCACAAACAACTGACACTGACTGAGTCAATCAGAACCAAACAAGCTCAACACTCACAAACAACTGACACTGACTGAGGAGTCAATCAGAACCAAACAAGCTCAACACTCACAAACAACTGACACTGACTGAGGAGTCAATCAGAACCAAACAAGCTCAACACTCACAAACAACTGACACTGACTGAGTCAATCAGAACCAAACAAGCTCAACACTCACAAACAACTGACACTGACTGAGTCAATCAGAACCAAACAAGCTCAACACTCACAAACAACTGACACTGACTGAGTCAATCAGAACCAAACAAGCTCAACACTCACAAACAACTGACACTCGACTGAGGAGTCAATCAGAACCAAACAAGCTCAACACTCACAAACAACTGACACTCACTGAGGAGTCAATCAGAACCAAACAAGCTCAACACTCACAACAACTGACACTGACTGAGTCAATCAGAACCAAACAAGCTCAACACTCACAAACAACTGACACTGACTGAGTCAATCAGAACCAAACAAGCTCAACACTCACAAACAACTGACACTGACTGAGGAGTCAATCAGGACCAAACAAGTTCAACACACTCACAAACAACTGACACTGAGTCAATCAGAACCAAACAAGCTCAACACACTCACAAACAACTGACACTGAGTCAGTCAGAACCAAATAAGCTCAACATACTCACAAACAACTGACACTGACTGATGAGTCAATCAAAACCAAACAAGCTCAACACTCACAAACAACTGACACAGACTGAGGAGTCAATCAGAACCAAACAAGCTCAACACTCACAAACAACTGACACTGACTGAGGAGTCAATCAGAACCAAATAAGCTCAACACACTCACAAACAACTGACACTGACTGAGGAGTCAATCAGAACCAAACAAGCTCAACAAACTCACAAACAACTGACATTGACTGAGGAGTCAATCAGAACCAAACAAGCTCAACACTCACAAACAACTGACACTGACTGAGGAGTCAATCAGAACCAAACAAGCTCAACACTCACAAACAACTGACACTGACTGAGTCAATCAGAACCAAACAAGCTCAACACTCACAAACAACTGACACTGACTGAGTCATTCAGAACCAAACAAGCTCAACACTCACAAACAACTGACACTGACTGAGGAGTCAATCAGGACCAAACAAGTTCAACACACTCACAAACAACTGAAACTGAGTCAATCAGAACCAAACAAGCTCAACAAACTCACAAACAACTGACACTGACTGAGGAGTCAATCAGAACAAACAAGCTCAACACTCACAAACATCTGACACTGACTGAGTCAATCAGAACCAAACAAGCTCAACACTCACAAACAACTGACACTGACTGAGGAGTCAATCAGAACCAAACAAGCTCAACACTCACAAACAACTGACACTGACTGAGGAGTCAATCAGAACCAAACAAGCTTAACACACTCACAAACAACTGACACTAACTGAGGAGTCAATCAGAACCAAACAAGCTCAACACTCACAAACAACTGACACTGACTGAGTCAATCAGAACCAAACAAGCTCAACACTCACAAACAACTGACACTGACTGAGTCAATCAGAACCAAACAAGCTCAACACTCACAAACAACTGACACTGACTGAGGAGTCAATCAGGACCAAACAAGTTCAACACACTCACAAACAACTGACACTGAGTCAATCAGAACCAAACAAGCTCAACACACTCACAAACAACTGACACTGACTGAGTCAGTCAGAACCAAATAAGCTCAACATACTCACAAACAACTGACACTGACTGATGAGTCAATCAAAACCAAACAAGCTCAACACTCACAAACAACTGACACAGACTGAGGAGTCAATCAGAACCAAACAAGGCTCAACACTCACAAACAACTGACACTGACTGAGGAGTCAATCAGAACCAAATAAGCTCACACACTCACAAACAACTGACACAGGACTGAGGAGTCAATCAGAACCAAACAAGCTCAACACACTCACAACAACTGACATGACTGAGGAGTCAATCAGAACCAAACAAGCTCAACACTCACAAACAACTGGACACTGACTGAGGAGTCAATCAGAACCAAACAAGCTCAACACTCACAAACAACCTGACACTGACTGGAGTCAATCAGAACCAAACAAGCTCAACCACTCACAAACAACTGACACTGACTGAGTCATTCAGAACCAAACAAGCTCAACACTCACAAACAACTGACACTGACTGAGGAGTCAATCAGGACCAAACAAGCTCAACACACTTACAAACACTGACTGAGTCAATCAGAACCAAACAAGCTCAACAAACTCACAAACAACTGACACTGACTGAGGAGTCAATCAGAACCAAACAAGCTCAACACTCACAAACAACTGACACTGACTGAGTCAATCAGAACCAAACAAGCTCAACACTCACAAACAACTGACACTGACTGAGGAGTCAATCAGAACAAACAAGCTCAACACACTCATGAACAACTGACAATGACTGAGGAGTCAATCAGAACAAACAAGCTCAACACACTCACAAACAACTGACACTGACTGAGTCAATCAGAACCAAACAAGCTCAACAAACTCACAAACAACTGACACTGACTGAGGAGTCAATCAGAACCAAACAAGCTCAACACTCACAAACATCTGACACTGGACTGAGTCAATCAGAACCAACAAGCTCAACACTCACAACAACTGACACTGACTGAGGAGTCAATCAGAACCAAACAAGCTCAACACTCACAAACAACTGACACTGACTGAGGAGTCAATCAGACCAAACAAGCTCAACCCTCACAAACAACTGACACTCACTGAGGAGTCAATCAGAACCAAACAAGCTCAACACACTCACAAACAACTGACACTGACTGAGTCAATCAGAACCAAACAGCTCAACACTCACAAACAACTGACACTGACTGAGTCAATCAGAACCAAACAAGCTCAACACTCACAAACAACTGACACTGACTGAGGAGTCAATCAGGACCCAAACAAGTTCAACACACTCACAAACACTGACACTCACTGAGTCAATCAGAACCAAACAAGCTCAACACACTCACAAACAACTGACACTGAGTCAGTCAGAACCAAATAAGCTCAACATACTCACAAACAACTGACACTGACTGATGAGTCAATCAAAACCAAACAAGCTCAACACACTCACAAACAACTGACACAGACTGAGGAGTCAATCAGAACCAAACAAGCTCAACACTCACAAACAACTGACACTGACTGAGGAGTCAATCAGAACCAACAAGCTCAACAACTCACAAACAACTGACACTGATGAGGAGAGAATCAGAACCAAACAAGCTCAACACTCACAAACAACTGACACTGACTGAGGAGTCAATCAGAACCAAACAAGCTCAACACTCACAAAACAACTGACACTGACTGAGTCAATCAGAACCAAACAAGCTCAACACTCACAAACACAACTGACACTGACTGAGGAGTCAATCAGAACCAAACAAGCTCACACACTCACAAACAACTGACATGACTGAGGAGTCAATCAGAACCAAACAAGCTCAACACTCACAAAAACTGACACTGACTGAGTCAATCAGAACCAAACAAGCTCAACACTCACAAACAGACACTGACTGAGTCAATCAGAACCCAAACAAGCTCAACACTCACAAACAACTGACACTGACTGAGTCAATCAGAACCAAACAAGTCAACACTCACAAACAACTGACACTGACTGAGGAGTCAATCAGAACCAAACAAGCTCACCACACACAAACAACTGACACTGACTGAGGAGTCAATCAGAACCAAACAAGCTTAACACACTCACAAACAACTGACACTAACTGAGGAGTCAATCAGAACCAAACAAGCTCAACACTCACAAACAACTGACACTGACTGAGGAGTCAATCAGAACAAAACAAGTTCAACACTCACAAACAACTGACACTGACTGAGTCAATCAGAACCAAACAAGCTCAACACTCACAAACAACTGACACTGACTGAGTCAATCAGAACCAAACAAGCTCAACACTCACAAACAACTGACACTGACTGAGGAGTCAATCAGAACCAAACAAGCTCAACACTCACAAACAACTGACACTGACTGAGGAGTCAATCAGAACCAAACAAGCTCAACACTCACAAACAACTGACACTGACTGAGAGTCAATCAGAACAAACAAGCTCAACACTCACAAACAACTGACACTGACTGAGGAGTCAATCAGAACCAAACAAGCTCAACACTCACAAACAACTGACACTGACTGAGTCAATCAGAACCAAACAAGCTCAACTCACAAACAACTGACACTGACTGAGTCAATCAGAACCAAACAAGCTCAACACTCACAAACAACTGACATGACTGAGTCAATCAGAACCAAACAAGCTCAACACTCACACAACTGACACTGACTGGAGTCAATCAGAACCAAACAAGCTCAACACTCACAAACAACTGACTCACTGAGTCAATCAGAACCAAACAAGCTCAACACTCACAAACAACTGACACTGACTGAGTCAATCAGAACCAAACAAGCTCAACACACTCACAAACAACTGACACTGACTGAGTCAATCAGAACAAACAAGCTCAACACACTCACAAACAACTGACACTGACTGAGGAGTCAATCAGAACAAACAAGCTCAACACACTCACAAACAACTGACACTGACTGAGTCAATCAGAACAAACAAGCTCAACACACTCACAAACAACTGACACTGAGTCAATCAGAACCAAATAAGCTCAACACACTCACAAACAACTGACACTGACTGATGAGTCAATCAAACCAAACAAGCTCAACACACTCACAAACAACTGACACAGACTGAGGAGTCAATCAGAACCAAACAAGCTCAACACTCACAAACAACTGACACTGACTGAGGAGTCAATCAGAAAAACAAGCTCAACAACTCACAAACAACTGACACTGACTGAGGAGTCATCTCAGAACCAAACAAGCTCAACAAACTCACAAACAACTGACACTGACTGAGGAGTCAATCAGAACCAAACAAGCTCAACACTCACAAACAACTGACACTGACTGAGGAGTCAATCAGAACCAAACAAGCTCAACACTCACAAACAACTGACACTGACTGAGTCAATCAGAACCAAAAGCTCAAACACTCACAAACAACTGACACTGACTGAGTCATCAGAACCAAACAAGCTCAACACTCACAAACAACTGACACTGACTGAGGAGTCAATCAGACCAAACAAGCTCAAACACTCACAAACAACTGACACTGACTGAGTCAATCAGAACCAAACAAGCTCAACAAACCTCACAAACAACTGACACTGACTGAGGAGTCAATCAGAACCAAACAAGCTCACACTCACAAACTGACACTGACTGAGGAGTCAATCAGAACCAAACAAGGCTCACACACTCACAAACAACTGACACTGACTGAGGAGTCAATCAGAACCAAACAGCTCAACACTCACAAACAACTGACACTGACTGAGAGTCAATCAGAACCAAACAAGCTAACACACTCACAAACAACTGACACTGAGGAGTCAATCAGACCAAACAAGCTCAACAAACTCACAAACAACTGACACTGACTGAGTCAATCAGAACAAACAAGCTCAACACACTCACAAACAACTGACACTGACTGAGTCAATCAGAACAAACAAGCTCAACACTCACAAACAACTGGACACTGACTGAGTCAATCAGAACCAAACAAGCTCAACACTCACAAACAACTGACACTGACTGAGGAGTCAATCAGAACCAAAACAAGCTCAACACTCACAAACAACTGACACTGACTGAGTCAATCAGAACCAAACAAGCTCAACACTCACAAACAACTGACACTGACTGAGGAGTCAATCAGAACCAAACAAGCTCAACACTCACAAACAACTGACATTGACTGAAGAGTCAATCAGAACCAAACAAGCTCAACACTCACAAACATCTGACACTGACTGAGTCAATCAGAACCAAACAAGCTCAACACTCACAAACAACTGACACTGACTGAGGAGTCAATCAGAACCAAACAAGCTCAACACTCACAAACAACTGACACTGACTGAGTCAATCAGAACCAAACAAGCTCAACACTCACAAACAACTGACACTGACTGAGGTCAATCAGAACCAAACAAGCTCAACACTCACAAACAACTGACACTGACTGAGGAGTCAATCAGAACCAAACAAGTTCAACACATCACAAACAACCTGACACTGACTGAGTCAATCAAGAACCAAACAAGCTCAACAAACTCACAAAAACTGACACTGACTGAGTCAATCAGAACCAAAGCTCAACACTCACAAACAACTGACACTGACGGAGGAGTCAATCAGAACCAAACAAGCTCAACACACTCACAAACAACTGACACTGACTGAGGAGTCAATCAGAACCAAACAAGCTCAACACTCACAAACAACTGACACTGACTGAGGAGTCAATCAGAACCAAACAAGCTCAACACACTCACAAACAACTGACACTGACTGAGGAGTCAATCAGAACCAAACAAGCTCAACACTCACAAACAACTGACACTGACTGAGGAGTCAATCAGAACCAAACAAGCTCAACAAACTCACAAACAACTGACATTGACTGAGGAGTCAATCAGAACCAAACAAGCTCAACACACTCACAAACAATTGACACTGACTGAGGAGTCAATCAGAACCAAACAAGCTCAACACTCACAAACAACTGACACTGACTGAGGAGTCAATCAGAACCAAACAAGCTCAACACTCACAAACAACTGACACTGACTGAGGAGTCAATCAGAACCAAACAAGCTCAACACACTCACAAACAACTGACACTGACTGAGGAGTCAATCAGAACCAAACAAGCTCAACACACTCACAAACAACTGACACTGACTGAGGAGTCAATCAGAACCAAACAAGCTCAACACACTCACAAACAACTGACACTGACTGAGGAGTCAATCAGAACCAAACAAGCTCAACACTCACAAACAACTGACACTGACTGAGTCAATCAGAACCAAACAAGCTCAACACTCACAAACAACTGACACTGACTGAGGAGTCAATCAGAACCAAACAAGCTCAACACTCACAAACAACTGACACTGACTGAGAAGTCAATCAGAACAAACCAGTTCTGAAAGAACCCTAAAAGAAGAGACCACGAAGAACTGGCAATACGGTGAAATCTGGACAAACCACTTCCAGACACTCTTCAAGAAAGTAGAGACAAATTCAAATCCACAGTAGAATCATATAAACAACACTCTTGAGGAATTTGAGTCAGCTATTAAAGTTTATCAAAACCCACTAGACTTCTCCATTACTGAGCAGGATCTCGAGGAGAAGATTAATAAACCAAAACCAAAGAAAGCAGGTGGGCCTGATGGCGTCCTCAATGAAATGATAAAAAGTTCAAGTTCTAAATTACAGCTGGCAGTTCTGAAACTGTTCAGTTTGGTTCTGAGTGTAGGTTACTTCCCTGACATCAGGAACCGCGGACTAATAACACCAGTTTTTAAAAATAATTAAAATAATTACCGAGGCATCTGTGTGAGCAGTTATCTGGAGAAGTTATTCTGTAGCATCTTAAACTCTAAACTTTTAAACTTCCTTATGAAGCACAGTGTCTCGAGCAGAAGCCAAATTGGATTTATACCAAATTACCACACCACTGATCATTTACACCTACACACCCTGATCAATAAACACACCCTGATCAATAAACACACCCTGATCAATAAACACACCCTGATCAATAACGTTGTCCAAAATGAAACCAAATTATTTCAAAAAGGCTTGTGATTGTGTCTGGAACAGGATTATTCTATAAACTTCTAGAAAGCGTGTAGGAGGTAAAACATATGATCTCATTAAATCTACACAGCAAACATGTCCACAATAAGAATCAGCAATAAACAAACAAATGAAGTGAGACAGGAGCGTGGAGTGAGACAGGAGTGCGGAGTGAGACAGGAGCGTGGAGTGAGACAGGATTGCGGAGTGAGACAGGAGCGTGGAGTGAGACAGGGCTGCTGTTTAAGCCCAACATTATAAAACATATATATTAATGAATTGGCAAAAGTATTAGGACAGTCTTCAGCTCCCGGTCTCACTCTGCACCACTCAGAGATCAATCTCCTGCTCTATGCAGACCACCTGGTTCTGCTGCCGCCCCCCCACCCCCCCCCCCACAGAACAGGGTCTACAGCAGAACCTGGACCTGCTGGAGCAGTACTGTCAGACCTGGACCCTGCAGTAAACCTAAACAAAACAAAAATAGTAATATTTTTAAAAACGATCCAAACAATCTAGAACATTCAGACTGTTCTAATTCCTCAGGTATTAAAATCAGCTCATCTGGACACTTTAACCTGGCAGTGAATGAACTGAATTCAGAATTCAGTAAAATTCTTCTAAAGCTTCACAGAAACACCACCAACAACGTATGCAGGACAGAATTAGGCCGATTTCCAGCAGATGGAGCAGTTCTACTCTGTTCCTCTTCATCACCAGCAGATGGAGCAGTTCTACACATTTGTACACACTGCATGGTCTGATTGGAAAGTAATTAGCATACTGTCTCAGATGTTCTCACCATGAATGAGGAAACTAGTACTGAACTAGTACTGAACTTAGAAGTAGAACTAAATATCAGATAAAATTTAGTAAATATTTTTAGATTTAAAAGATCTTGTTACAATTTAATACATCATGACACGAAGCTTTGATGAAGAAAAACAATTAAAATATTAAATGAAATTATTCAGAATATCTACCTACAGTATCAAACAGATTCAGCTTCTTGGTGGATCAAGTTTAGTCTGGAGCTCCGAGCTTCTCGTTCATGGTAAGTCAGGAAATTAGCATATTACTGCATCAGTAACCAAAGTTACCATCAGTGTGAGAAGCAGTCCTGAAATAGTAGCTGCTCTTGTAAATCACTGGATCTTATAAATTTGGGTTGTGCAGTTTGCCCCAATGCTTTTTCAGTGTGAAGGGATTGTCTTGAGTCCTGCCCACTGTAGGCGGGGCTAACGCGTGAACCCAAATTTACCATGGCTCGTTCTCCACCCACTGTGGACGGGGCCAAGAGGCATCAATGATCTACCCGGTATCAGAGAGCTTCAAACCCCAAGGAGAACAAGGCCGACGCCGGTCCCCCGGCCGAGGGGGAGGCCAGCCGCTGGCCAAGGCCGACGCCGGTCCCCCGGCCGAGGGGGAGGCCAGGCGCTGGCCAAGGCCGACGCCGGTCCCCCGGCCGA
>CM038724.1:40167014-40175555 GCA_021613375.1 Megaleporinus macrocephalus | reverse complement strand
GTGTTGACCACCTCAGATCGGCAAACAGGACAAACAACGCAGGGTGTTGACCACCTCAGATCGGCAAACAGGACAAACAACGCAGGGTGTTGACCACCTCTCTGCAGAGAGAGTGTTGTATGAGATCATCAAAGTTAATTTGGTAAGTCTCCACAAATAAAGTACATATGATGATAATGATTTCTCTCACCAGAAAGACTATAAAATGTGTGGAAACAAAACAATCAGGCATCTGTACCTGGACACCACCCCCAAATTCAACATACACTTCTATAAAACTGGAACGGTTCTGGTGCAGGGGTCCGAAAACAAACTGGAATACTTTGAAAGACATTTTCAGAGACTGAAAACACTGGTTGAAAAAAACAAACCCATTCAGCCTCTGGCACCACCACAACCACCAGCAGCCCTCCTCTACCAGCCGGCTCCGGCACCACCACAACCACCAGCAGCCCTCCTCTACCAGCCGGCTCCGGCACCACCACAACCACCAGCAGCCCTCCTCTACCAGCCGGCTCCGGCACCACCACAACCACCAGCAGCCTTCCTGTACCAGCCTGCTCTGGCACCACCACAACCACCAGCAGCCCTCCTCTACCAGCCGGCTCCGGCACCACCACAACCACCAGCAGCCCTCCTCTACCAGCCGGCTCTGGCACCACCACAACCACCAGCAGCCCTCCTCTACCAGCCGGCTCCGGCACCACCACAACCACCAGCAGCCCTCCTCTACCAGCCGGCTCCGGCACCACCACAACCACCAGCAGCCTTCCTGTACCAGCCGGCTCCGGCACCACCACAACCACCAGCAGCCCTCCTCTACCAGCCTGCTCCGGCACCACCACAACCACCAGCAGCCTTCCTGTACCAGCCTGCTCTGCTCCGGCACCACCACAACCACCAGCAGCCTTCCTGTACCAGCCTGCTCTGGCACCACCACAACCACCAGCAGCCCTCCTCTACCAGCCTGCTCTGGCACCACCACAACCACCAGCAGCCTTCCTGTACCAGCCTGCTCCGGCACCACCACAACCACCAGCAGCCCTCCTCTACCAGCCTGCTCTGGCACCACCACAACCACCAGCAGCCTTCCTGTACCAGCCTGCTCTGGCACCACCACAACCACCAGCAGCCTTCCTCTACCAGCCTGCTCTGGCACCACCACAACCACCAGCAGCCCTCCTCTACCAGCCTGCTCTGGCACCACCACAACCACCAGCAGCCCTCCTCTACCAGCCTGCTCCGGCACCACCACAACCACCAGCAGCCTTCCTGTACCAGCCGGCTCCGGCACCACCACAACCACCAGCAGCCCTCCTCTACCAGCCTGCTCCGGCACCACCACAACCACCAGCAGCCCTCCTCTACCAGCCTGCTCCGGCACCACCACAACCACCAGCAGCCTTCCTGTACCAGCCTGCTCCGGCACCACCACAACCACCAGCAGCCCTCCTCTACCAGCCTGCTCTGGCACCACCACAACCACCAGCAGCCTTCCTGTACCAGCCTGCTCTGGCACCACCACAACCACCAGCAGCCCTCCTCTACCAGCCTGCTCCGGCACCACCACAACCACCAGCAGCCCTCCTCTACCAGCCTGCTCCGGCACCACCACAACCACCAGCAGCCCTCCTCTACCAGCCTGCTCCGGCACCACCACAACCACCAGCAGCCCTCCTCTACCAGCCTGCTCCGGCACCACCACAACCACCAGCAGCCCTCCTCTACCAGCCTGCTCCGGCACCACCACAACCACCAGCAGCCCTCCTCTACCAGCCTGCTCCGGCACCACCACAACCACCAGCAGCCTTCCTGTACCAGCCTGCTCTGGCACCACCACAACCACCAGCAGCCTTCCTGTACCAGCCTGCTCTGGCACCACCACAATCACCAGCAGCCCTCCTCTACCAGCCTGCTCTGGCACCACCACAACCACCAGCAGCCCTCCTCTACCAGCCTGCTCCGGCACCACCACAACCACCAGCAGCCTTCCTGTACCAGCCGGCTCCGGCACCACCACAACCACCAGCAGCCCTCCTCTACCAGCCTGCTCCGGCACCACCACAACCACCAGCAGCCCTCCTCTACCAGCCTGCTCCGGCACCACCACAACCACCAGCAGCCCTCCTCTACCAGCCTGCTCCGGCACCACCACAACCACCAGCAGCCCTCCTCTACCAGCCTGCTCCGGCACCACCACAACCACCAGCAGCCCTCCTCTACCAGCCTGCTCCGGCACCACCACAACCACCAGCAGCCTTCCTGTACCAGCCTGCTCTGGCACCACCACAACCACCAGCAGCCTTCCTGTACCAGCCTGCTCTGGCACCACCACAACCACCAGCAGCCCTCCTCTACCAGCCTGCTCTGGCACCACCACAACCACCAGCAGCCCTCCTCTACCAGCCTGCTCCGGCACCACCACAACCACCAGCAGCCCTCCTCTACCAGCCGGCTCCGGCACCACCACAACCACCAGCAGCCTTCCTGTACCAGCCGGCTCCGGCACCACCACAACCACCAGCAGCCTTCCTGTACCAGCCTGCTCTGGCACCACCACAACCACCAGCATCCTTCCTGTACCAGCCTGCTCTGGCACCACCACAACCACCAGCAGCCTTCCTGTACCAGCCTGCTCTGGCACCACCACAAACACCAGCAGCCCTCCTCTACCAGCCTGCTCTGGCACCACCACAACCACCAGCAGCCCTCCTCTACCAGCCTGCTCCGGCACCACCACAACCACCAGCAGCCTTCCTCTACCAGCCTGCTCCGGCACCACCACAACCACCAGCAGCCCTCCTCTACCAGCCTGCTCTGGCACCACCACAACCACCAGCAGCCCTCCTCTACCAGCCTGCTCCGGCACCACCACAACCACCAGCAGCCCTCCTCTACCAGCCTGCTCCGGCACCACCACAACCACCAGCAGCCCTCCTCTACCAGCCTGCTCCGGCACCACCACAACCACCAGCAGCCCTCCTCTACCAGCCTGCTCCGGCACCACCACAACCACCAGCAGCCCTCCTCTACCAGCCTGCTCTGGCACCACCACAACCACCAGCAGCCCTCCTCTACCAGCCTGCTCTGGCACCACCACAACCACCAGCAGCCTTCCTGTACCAGCCTGCTCTGGCACCACCACAACCACCAGCAGCCCTCCTCTACCAGCCTGCTCTGGCATAGCCACAACACATTTGGTTTTAAAACTAAAAACAATTTTTAAGATACATTTCTAACCAAGACATCATCATATTATTAGAAACCTGGTGTAAAGACAACACCAACACTCACTGTCCCCTAAACTACAGAGAAGTCCTGCTGCCCTCTCAAAAACAAAACAATATCAAACATGGTCGAGACTCAGGGGGGGTTGTAATATGGTTCAAAGACAACCTTTCACCATTTCTCTCTGAAATCAAAAGACGACCCACACATATTTGGCTGAAATTAAATAAAAATATAATCAACGCCCCTCTGGAGTCTCCATACTATCAGGACTATTTCTTCGAGAGCCTTCATGAGGAAATCAGGCATTTCCAGGCCTAGGGCAATGTCCTGCTGATCGGAGATTTAAACGCCAGAACAGGCAACGAGAGCGACATCCTGGACTCTAATGGCAACAAATATATATTCAACCAAACCTCCATCAACCTCAGCACCGTCAGCTCTCTGAGAAATAGTCCTGACCACGTCCTGAACAGGACCGGTAGAGAACTAGTGCACCTCTGTCCATCCTCAGGTCTGTATATCCTTAACGGTCGGATCTGAGGAGCCTCTTTAGGGAGGTTCACGTACTGTTCAGCTCTTGGAGCTAGTGTAGTCGACTACGCCATCACTGACATGGACCCCTCCACTATTAGTGAATTCACTGTCCGACCATAGCTCCCACTTTCTGATCACTGTCCAATCACTGTTTACCTTAAAACAATCAGTCAGCATCAAACCATGAAACATGAGCCCTGCAACACATTCCAGTTAAACCACACATTCAAGTGGAATCAGGACAGACAAGCAAAATTTAAATCTGCTGTCAGTTCATCAAATATCGCTAATCATATTAACAATTTTCTATCAGAATCATTTAAATTAAATCAATCAGGTATTAATAAAGCTATTACACTAATTAATAGAATATATTATAAATCTGCTAAAATTGCAGGTCTAAAATTTATAAACAACAAACCCAACCATACAGAGCTGAAGGAGGAATGGTTTGATGAAGACTGTAAAGGAATCAGAAAGGAATTAAGACAATTATCAAATCAGAAACACAGAGAACCAAACAATCATCAAATTCGATCTAATTATGCTGCAAAACTAAAAGAATATAAAAAGATTTTACGAAATAAAAAACACAAACACTATATCCAATATCTACAGAAAATTGAAAACTCTATTGACCAAAATCAATTCTGGGAACTGTGGAACAGCCTGAGCAACAAAAATCCACATAATCTGGCCATAGAAAACCTGAACATCTGGAAAAATCACTTTTGAGTGATTAACATCTGAGCGATTAACACCAGATAGTCTTAATTTGGAACAACAAACAATCATAGAAAAATTAAACACATTAGAGTAAAAAATCAAAAACTATCAGAACCCCATTGATTACCAAATTTCACAGGAAGAACTAAATACCCAAATTAAAAACCTTAAATCCAGGAAAGCCTGCGGACCCGACAGCATCAGGACCGAGATGCTGAAGTGCAGTGGTCCTCAGCTGCAGCAGGCTCTGCTCAGACTGTTCAGCATCGTCCTCCAATCCGGCTGCTTCCCTGAGATCTGGTGCAGGGGGCTTACTTCCCCAATCTACAAGAGTGGAGACAAATCCCACCCCAACAACTACCGGGGCATCTGTGTGAGCAGTAACCTGGGGAAGGTGTTCTGCTGTATCATTAACGCCCGGATACAGACCTTCCTTACCCAACACAGTGTCCTGAGTAAAGGACAAATTGGCTTCTTACCAAACCATCGCACTACTGACCATATTTACACCCTACACACCAAAATTCACCAACATTTACACCCTACACACCCTAATCCACCACCATCTACACCCTACACACCCTAATTCACCACCAACTACACCCTACACACCCTAATTCACCACCAACTACACCCTACACACCAAAATTCACCAACATTTACACCCTACACACCCTAATCCACCACCATCTACACCCTACACACCAAAATTCACCAACATTTACACCCTACACACCCTAATCCACCACCATCTACACCCTACACACCCTAATCCACCAACACCTACACCCTACACACCCTAATCCACCACCATCTACACCCTACACACCCTAATCCACCAACACCTACACCCTACACACCCTAATCCACCACCATCTACACCCTACACACCCTAATCCACCACCATCTACACCCTACACACCCTAATCCACCAACACCTACACCCTACACACCCTAATCCACCACCAACTACACCCTACACACCCTAATTCACCAACACCTACACCCTACACACCCTAATCCACCACCATCTACACCCTACACACCCTAATCCACCAACACCTACACCCTACACACCCTAATCCACCACCATCTACACCCTACACACCCTAATCCACCAACACCTACACCCTACACACCCTAATCCACCACCAACTACACCCTACACACCCTAATCCACCAACACCTACACCCTACACACCCTAATCCACCACCATCTACACCCTACACACCCTAATCCACCAACACCTACACCCTACACACCCTAATCCACCACCATCTACACCCTACACACCCTAATCCACCAACACCTACACCCTACACACCCTAATCCACCACCAACTACACCCTACACACCCTAATTCACCAACACCTACACCCTACACACCCTAATTCACCACCAACTACACCCTACACACCAAAATTCACCAACATTTACACCCTACACACCCTAATCCACCACCATCTACACCCTACACACCCTAATCCACCAACACCTACACCCTACACACCCTAATCCACCACCATCTACACCCTACACACCCTAATCCACCAACACCTACACCCTACACACCCTAATCCACCACCATCTACACCCTACACACCCTAATCCACCACCATCTACACCCTACACACCCTAATCCACCAACACCTACACCCTACACACCCTAATCCACCAACACCTACACCCTACACACCCTAATCCACCACCAACTACACCCTACACACCCTAATTCACCAACACCTACACCCTACACACCCTAATCCACCACCATCTACACCCTACACACCCTAATCCACCAACACCTACACCCTACACACCCTAATCCACCACCATCTACACCCTACACACCCTAATCCACCAACACCTACACCCTACACACCCTAATCCACCACCAACTACACCCTACACACCCTAATCCACCAACACCTACACCCTACACACCCTAATCCACCACCATCTACACCCTACACACCCTAATCCACCAACACCTACACCCTACACACCCTAATCCACCACCATCTACACCCTACACACCCTAATTCACCAACACCTACACCCTACACACCCTAATTCACCACCAACTACACCCTACACACCAAAATTCACCAACATTTACACCCTACACACCCTAATCCACCACCATCTACACCCTACACACCCTAATCCACCAACACCTACACCCTACACACCCTAATCCACCACCATCTACACCCTACACACCCTAATCCACCACCATCTACACCCTACACACCCTAATCCACCAACACCTACACCCTACACACCCTAATCCACCACCATCTACACCCTACACACCCTAATCCACCAACACCTACACCCTACACACCCTAATCCACCACCAACTACACCCTACACACCCCAATTCACCAACACCTACACCCTACACACCCTAATTCACCAACACTAAAGTCTTCAGCTGTTTTATTGATTTTAAAAAGCATTTGATTCAATTTGGCAAGAAGGATTATATTATAAAGTTCTCCAGAACGGTGTAGGGGGTAAAGTCTACGACATCATTAAATCAATGTATGTCGGAAACAAATGTGGAGTAAAAATTGGCAATAAAACCACAGAGGTCTTCACTCAGGGGCGTGGTGTCCGGCAGGGCTGCAGCTTGTCTCCTACTCTCTTTAATATCTATATCAATGATCTAGCGGTGCTACTGGAGCAATCTGCAAATCCCGGCCTGACACTAAACGACACGGAAGTTAAATTCCTCCTCTACGCAGACGACCTGGAGCTGCTGTCGCCCACAGAACAGGGGCTTCAGCAGCATCTGGACCTGCTGGAGAAGAACTGTCAGACCTGGGCCCTGACAGTAAACCCTGATAAATCTAAAATCATGATCTTCCAAAAGAAAGCCAGATCTCAGGAAAGCAGACATGTTTTCTATCTAGGAGACACCGCCCTAGACCACACCCTCTCCTATAATTACCTGGGGCTCCAAATCAGCGCCTCAGGAGGCTTCGGTCTGGCAGTGGATGCATCGAAAGAGAAGGCCTGCAGAGCCCTCCACTCAATTAAACACACATTCAACAAGATAGACGTCCCAATTCCAATCTGGCTGAAGATCTTCCACAGTATAGTCCTGCCCACTGCGCTATATGGTAGTGAAGTACGGGGTCCACTCAGTCGTCATGACTACACAAGATGGGACAAGCATCCCATTGAAGCCCTGCATGCAGAATTCTGCAGATTCATTTTACGTGTTCAAAGAAAAACCCCAACTAATGCGTGCAGGGCTGAATTAGGCCGATTCCCGTTAATCATTATTCACTAATCACTAATCATTAATCAGATCACCATGAACACTGGGGCACCCCAGGGCAGTGTACTGAGTCCTCTGTTGTTCACCCTGCTGACTCATGACTGTGTTGCGAAACACAGTTCTAACAGCATCATAAAGTTCGCCGATGATACAACTGTGCTGGGTCTCATCAGCAAAGGCGACGAGTCAGCATACAGGGAGGAGGTACAGCAGCTGACAGACTGGTGTACAGTCAACAACCTTCACTGGAATGTAGAGAAGACCAAGGAAATGGTTGTTGACTTCAGGAAATCAAGACCGGTCCACTCTCCGCTTAACATCAACGGCTCCTCTGTGGAGATCGTTAAGAGCACCAAGTTCCTTGGTGTCCACCTAGCGGAGAACCTCACCTGGTCCCTGAACACCAGCTCTACAGCCAAGAAAGCCCAGCAGCGTCTCTACTTCCTCCGGAAGCTGAGAAAGGCCCGTCTCCCTCCACCCATCCTCACCCTCTTCTATAGGGGAACCATAGAGAGCATCCTAAGCAGCTGCATCACTGCCTGGTTTGGGACCTGCACAGCCTCTGACCGCAAGTCCCTCCAACGCATTGTGAGGACAACTGAGAGGATCATCGGAGTCTCTCTCCCCTCCGTCTTGGACATTTACACCACCCGCTGCATCCGCAAAGCAACCAGCATTGTGTATGACCCCACCCACCCTTCACACAGACTGTTCTCCCTCCTGCCATCAGGAAGAAGGTACCGCAGCGTCCGGTCCAACA
>CM038724.1:39752014-40154514 GCA_021613375.1 Megaleporinus macrocephalus | reverse complement strand
ACTGCAGCGGCACGTTTTAAATAACACTGATAAACGCCCTCCGGTGGTGTTTCACAGTTACTGCAGTGGCACGTTTTAAATAACACTGATAAACGCCCTCCGGTGGTGTTTCACAGTTACTGCAGCGGCACGTTTTAAATAACACTGATAAACGCCCTCCGGTGGTGTTTCACAGTTACTGCAGCGCCACTATATCAATAACACTGATAAACGCCCTCCGGTGGTGTTTCACAGTTACTGCAGCGCCACTATATCAATAACACTGATAAACGCCCTCTGGTGGTGTTTCACAGTTACTGCAGCGCCACTATATCAATAACACTGATAAACGCCCTCCGGTGGCATTTCACAGTTACTGCAGCGGCACGTTTTAAATAACACTGATAAACGCCCTCCAGTGGTGTTTCACAGTTACTGCAACGACACGTTTTAAATGAGGCTGATAAACGCCCTCCAGTGGTGTTTCACAGTTACTGCAACGACACGTTTTAAATGAGACTGATAAACGCCCTCCGGTGGTGTTTCACAGTTACTGCAGTGGCACGTTTTAAATAACACTGATAAACGCCCTCCGGTGGTGTTTCATAGTTACTGCAGCGGCACGTTTTAAATGAGGCCGATAAACGCCCTCCGGTGGTGTTTCACAGTTACTGCAGCGGCACGTTTTAAATAACACTGATAAACGCCCTCCGGTGGTGTTTCACAGTTACTGCAGCAACACGTTTTAAATAACACTGATAAACCCCCTCCGGTGGTGTTTCACAGTTACTGCAGCGGCACGTTTTAAATAACACTGATAAACGCCCTCCGGTGGTGTTTCATAGTTACTGCAGCGGCACGTTTTAAATGAGGCTGATAAACGCCCTCCGGTGGTGTTTCACAGTTACTGCAGCGGCACGTTTTAAATAACACTGATAAACCCCCTCCGGTCGTGTTTCACAGTTACTGCAGCGGCACGTTTTAAATAACACTGATAAACGCCCTCCGGTGGCGTTTCACAGTTACTGCAGCGGCACGTTTTGAATAACACTGATAAACGCCCTCCGATGGTGTTTCACAGTTACTGCAGCGGCACATTTTAAATAACACTGATAAACGCCCTCCGGTGGTGTTTCACAGTTACTGCAGCGGCACATTTTAAATAACACTGATAAACGCCCTCCGATGGTGTTTCACAGTTACTGCAGCGGCACGTTTTGAATGAGGCCGATAAACTCCCTCCGGTGGCGTTTCACAGTTACTGCAGCGGCACGTTTTAAATGAGGCCGATAAACGCCCTCCGGTGGCGTTTCACAGTTGCTGCAGCGGCACGTTTTAAATGAGGCCGATAAACGCCCTCCGGTGGCGTTTCACAGTTACTGCAGCGGCACGTTTTTGATAAACGCCCTCCGATGGTGTTTCACAGTTACTGCAGCGACACGTTTTAAATAACACTGATAAAGGCCCTCCGGTGGCGTTTCACAGTTACTGCAGCGGCACGTGTTGAATAACACTGATAAACGCCCTCCGGTGGCGTTTCACAGTTACTGCAGCGGCACGTTTTAAATAACACTGATAAACGCCCTCCGATGGTGTTTCACAGTTACTGCAGCGGCACGTTTAAAATAACATTGATAAACGCCCTCCGGTGGCGTTTCACAGTTACTGCAGCGGCACGTTTTAAATAACACTGATAAACGCCCTCCGGTGGTGTTTCACAGTTACTGCAGAGGCATGTTTTGAATAACACTGATAAACGCCCTCCGGTGGCGTTTCACAGTTACAGCTGCGGCACATTTTAAATAACACTGAAAAACACCCTCCCGTGGCGTTTCACAGTTACTGCAGCGGCACGTTTTAAATGAGGCCGATAAACGCCCTCCGATGGTGTTTCACAGTTACTGCAGCGGCACATTTTAAATAACACTGATAAACGCCCTCCGGTGGTGTTTCACAGTTACTGCAGCGACACGTTTTAAATAACACTGATATACGCCCTCCGGTGGCGTTTCACAGTTACTGCAGCGGCACGTTTTAAATGAGGCCGATAAACGCCCTCCGGTGGTGTTTCACAGTTACTGCAGCGGCACCTTCTAAATAATACTGATAAACCCCCTCCGGTGGTGTTCCACAGTTACTGCAGCGCCACTATATCAATAACACTGATAAACGCCCTCCGATGGCATTTCACAGTTACTGCAGCGGCACGTTTTAAATAACACTGATAAACGCCCTCCAGTGGTGTTTCACAGTTACTGTAGCGGCACGTTTTGAATAACACTGATAAACGCCCTCCGGTGGTGTTTCACAGTTACTGCAGCGGCACGTTTTAAATAACACTGATAAACGCCCTCCGGTGGCGTTTCACAGTTACTGCAGTGGCACGTTTTAAATAACACTGATAAAGGCCCTCCGGTGGCGTTTCACAGTTACTGCAGCGGCACGTGTTGAATAACACTGATAAACGCCCTCCGGTGGCGTTTCACAGTTATTGCAGCGGCACGTTTTAAATAACACTGATAAACGGCCTCCGGTGGCGTTTCACAGTTACTGCAGCGGCACGTTTTAAATAACACTGATAAACGCCTTCCGGTGGCGTTTCACAGTTACTGCAGCGGCATGTTTTGAATGAGGCCGATAAACGCCCTCCGGTGGTGTTTCACAGTTACTGCAGCGGCACGTTTTAAATAACACTGATAAACGCCCTCCGGTGGTGTTTCACAGTTATTGCAGCGGCTCGTTTTAAATGAGGCTGATAAACGCCCTCCGGTGGTGTTTCACAGTTACTGCAGCGCCACTATATCAATAACACTGATAAACGCCCTCCGGTGGCGTTTCACAGTTACTGCAGAGGCACCTTTTAAATAACACTGATAAACGCCCTCCAGTGGTGTTTCATAGTTACTGCAGCAGCACGTTTTAAATAACACTGATAAACGCCCTCCGATGGTGTTTCACAGTTACTGCAGTGGCATGTTTTAAATAACACTGATAAACGCCCTCCGGTGGGTTTTCATAGTTACTGCAGCGGCACGTTTTAAATGAGGCCGATAAATGCCCTCCGGTGGTGTTTCACAGTTACTGCAGCGCCACTATATCAATAACACTGATAAACGCCCTCCGGTGGCGTTTCACAGTTACTGCAGAGGCACCTTTTAAATAACACTGATAAACGCCCTCC
This sequence comes from Megaleporinus macrocephalus, assembly GCA_021613375.1. Taxonomy (NCBI): domain Eukaryota; kingdom Metazoa; phylum Chordata; class Actinopteri; order Characiformes; family Anostomidae; genus Megaleporinus; species Megaleporinus macrocephalus. The sequence goes on along the minus strand of CM038724.1, from coordinate 40,151,354 downwards.
GGTGGTGTTTCATAGTTACTGCAACGTCACGTTTTAAATGAGGCTGATAAACGCCCTCCGGTGGTGTTTCACAGTTACTGCAACGACACGTTTTAAATGAGACTGATAAACACCCTCCAGTGGTGTTTCACAGTTATTACAGCGGCACGTTTTAAATAACACTGATAAACGCCCTCCGTTGGTGTTTCACAGTTACTGCAGTGGCACGTTTTAAATAACACTGATAAACGCCCTCCGGTGGTGTTTCATAGTTACTGCAGCGGCACGTTTTAAATGAGGCCGATAAACGCCCTCCGGTGGTGTTTCACAGTTACTGCAGCGCCACTATATCAATAACACTGATAAACGCCCTCCGGTGGCGTTTCACAGTTACTTCAGAGGCACCTTTTAAATAACACTGATAAATGCCCTCCGGTGGTGTTTCATAGTTACTGCAGCAGCACGTTTTAAATAACACTGATAAACGCCCTCCGATGGTGTTTCACAGTTACTGCAGCGGCACGTTTTAAATAAGGCCGATAAACGCCCTCCGGTGGTGTTTCACAGTTACTGCAGCGCCACTATATCAATAACACTGATAAACTCCCTCCGGTGGCGTTTCACAGTTACTGCAGAGGCACCTTTTAAATAACACTGATAAACGCCCTCCGGTGGTGTTTCATAGTTACTGCAACGTCACGTTTTAAATGAGGCTGATAAACGCCCTCCAGTGGTGTTTCACAGTTACTGCAACGACACGTTTTAAATGAGACTGATAAACACCCTCCAGTGGTGTTTCACAGTTATTACAGCGGCACGTTTTAAATAACACTGATAAACGCCCTCCGGTGGTGTTTCACAGTTACTGCAGTGGCACGTTTTAAATAACACTGATAAACGCCCTCCGGTGGTGTTTCATAGTTACTGCAGCGGCACGTTTTAAATGAGGCCGATAAACGCCCTCCGGTGGTGTTTCACAGTTACTGCAGCGCCACTATATCAATAACACTGATAAACGCCCTCCGGTGGCGTTTCACAGTTACTTCAGAGGCACCTTTTAAATAACACTGATAAATGCCCTCCGGTGGTGTTTCATAGTTACTGCAGCAGCACGTTTTAAATAACACTGATAAACGCCCTCCGATGGTGTTTCACAGTTACTGCAGCGGCACGTTTTAAATAAGGCCGATAAACGCCCTCCGGTGGTGTTTCACAGTTACTGCAGAGGCACCTTTTAAATAACACTGATAAACGCCCTCCGGTGGTGTTTCATAGTTACTGCAGCAGCACGTTTTAAATAACACTGATAAACGCCCTCCGATGGTGTTTCACAGTTACTGCAGCGGCACGTTTTAAATAACACTAATAAATGCCCTCCGGTGGTGTTTCACAGTTACTGCAGTGGCACGTTTTAAATAACACTGATAAACGCCCTCCGGTGGTGTTTCATAGTTACTGCAGCGGCACGTTTTAAATGAGGCCGATAAACGCCCTCCGGTGGTGTTTCACAGTTACTGCAGCGCCACTATATCAATAACACTGATAAACGCCCTCCGGTGGCGTTTCACAGTTACTTCAGAGGCACCTTTTAAATAACACTGATAAATGCCCTCCGGTGGTGTTTCATAGTTACTGCAGCAGCACGTTTTAAATAACACTGATAAACGCCCTCCGATGGTGTTTCACAGTTACTGCAGCGGCACGTTTTAAATAACACTGATAAACGCCCTCCGGTGGTGTTTCATAGTTACTGCAACGTCACGTTTTAAATGAGGCTGATAAACGCCCTCCAGTGGTGTTTCACAGTTACTGCAACGACACGTTTTAAATGAGACTGATAAACACCCTCCAGTGGTGTTTCACAGTTATTACAGCGGCACGTTTTAAATAACACTGATAAACGCCCTCCGGTGGTGTTTCACAGTTACTGCAGTGGCACGTTTTAAATAACACTGATAAACGCCCTCCGGTGGTGTTTCATAGTTACTGCAGCGGCACGTTTTAAATGAGGCCGATAAACGCCCTCCGGTGGTGTTTCACAGTTACTGCAGCGCCACTATATCAATAACACTGATAAACGCCCTCCGGTGGCGTTTCACAGTTACTTCAGAGGCACCTTTTAAATAACACTGATAAATGCCCTCCGGTGGTGTTTCATAGTTACTGCAGCAGCACGTTTTAAATAACACTGATAAACGCCCTCCGATGGTGTTTCACAGTTACTGCAGCGGCACGTTTTAAATAAGGCCGATAAACGCCCTCCGGTGGTGTTTCACAGTTACTGCAGAGGCACCTTTTAAATAACACTGATAAACGCCCTCCAGTGGTGTTTCATAGTTACTGCAGCAGCACGTTTTAAATAACACTGATAAACGCCCTCCAGTGGTGTTTCATAGTTACTGCAGCAGCACGTTTTAAATAACACTGGTAAACGCCCTCCGATGGTGTTTCACAGTTACTGCAGTGGCATGTTTTAAATAACACTGATAAACGCCCTCCGGTGGTGTTTCATAGTTACTGCAGCGGCACGTTTTAAATGAGGCCGATAAACGCCCTCCGGTGGTGTTTCACAGTTACTGCAGCGCCACTATATCAATAACACTGATAAACGCCCTCCGGTGGCGTTTCACAGTTACTGCAGAGGCACCTTTTAAATAACACTGATAAACGCCCTCCGGTGGTGTTTCATAGTTACTGCAGCAGCATGTTTTAAATAACACTGATAAACGCCCTCCGATGGTGTTTCACAGTTACTGCAGCAGCACGTTTTAAATGAGGCCGATAAACGCCCTCCGGTGGTCTTTCACAGTTACTGCAGCGCCACTATATCAATAACACTGATAAACGCCCTCCGGTGGCGTTTCACAGTTACTGCAGAGGCACCTTTTAAATAACACTGATAAACGCCCTCCGGTGGTGTTTCATAGTTACTGCAGCAGCACGTTTTAAATAACACTGATAAACGCCCTCCGATGGTGTTTCACAGTTACTGCAGCGGCACGTTTTAAATAACACTGATAAACGCCCTCCGGTGGTGTTTCACAGTTACTGCAGTGGCACGTTTTAAATAACACTGATAAACGCCCTCCGGTGGTTTTTCATAGTTACTGCAGCGGCACGTTTTAAATAAGGCCGATAAACGCCCTCCGGTGGTGTTTCACAGTTACTGCAGCGCCACCATATCAATAACACTGATAAACGCCCTCCGGTGGCGTTTCACAGTTACTGCAGAGGCACCTTTTAAATAACACTGATAAACGCCCTCCGGTGGTGTTTCATAGTTACTGCAGCAGCACGTTTTAAATAACACTGATAAACGCCCTCCGATGGTGTTTCACAGTTACTGCAGCGGCACGTTTTAAATAACACTAATAAATGCCCTCCGGTGGTGTTTCACAGTTACTGCAGTGGCACGTTTTAAATAACACTGATAAACGCCCTCCGGTGGTGTTTCATAGTTACTGCAGCGGCACGTTTTAAATGAGGCCGATAAACGCCCTCCGGTGGTGTTTCACAGTTACTGCAGCGCCACTATATCAATAACACTGATAAACGCCCTCCGGTGGCGTTTCACAGTTACTGCAGAGGCACCTTTTAAATAACACTGATAAACGCACTCCGGTGGTGTTTCATAGTTACTGCAGCAGCACGTTTTAAATAACACTGATAAACGCCCTCCAATGGTGTTTCACAGTTACTGCAGCGGCACGTTTTAAATAACACTAATAAATGCCCTCCGGTGGTGTTTCATAGTTACTGCAGCGGCACGTTTTAAATGAGGCCGATAAACGCCCTCCGGTGGTGTTTCACAGTTACTGCAGCGCAACTATATCAATAACACTGATAAACGCCCTCCGGTGGCGTTTCACAGTTACTGCAGAGGCACCTTTTAAATAACACTGATAAACGCCCTCCGGTGGTGTTTCACAGTTACTGCAGCGGCACGTTTTAAATAACACTGATAAACGCCCTCCGGTGGTGTTTCACAGTTACTGCAGCGGCACGTTTTAAATAACACTGATAAACGCCCTCCGATGGTGTTTCACAGTTACTGCAGCGGCACGTTTTAAATAACACTGATAAACGCCCTCCGGTGGTGTTTCACAGTTACTGCAGCGGCACGTTTTAAATAACACTGATAAACGCCCTCCGGTGGTGTTTCATAGTTACTGCAGCGGCACGTTTTAAATGAGGCCGATAAACGCCCTCCGGTGGTGTTTCACAGTTACTGCAGCGGCACGTTTTAAATAACACTAATAAACGCCCTCCGGTGGTGTTTCACAGTTACTGCAGAGGCATGTTTTAAATAACACTGATAAACGCACTCCGGTGGTGTTTCACAGTTACTGCAGCGGCACCTTTTAAATAACACTGATAAACGCCCTCCGGTGGTGTTTCACAGTTACTGCAGCGGCACCTTCTAAATAACACTGATAAACGCCCTCCGGTGGTGTTTCACAGTTACTGCAGAGGCATGTTTTAAATAACACTGATAAACGCACTCCGGTGGTGTTTCACAGTTACTGCAGCGGCACGTTTTGAATAACACTGATAAACGCCCTCCGATGGTGTTTCACAGTTACTGCAGCGGCACGTTTTAAATGAGGCCGATAAACGCCCTCCGATGGTGTTTCACAGTTACTGCAGCGGCACATTTTAAATAACACTGATAAACGCCCTCCGGTGGTGTTTCACAGTTACTGCAGCGGCACGTTTTAAATGAGGCCGATAAACGCCCTCCGGTGGTGTTTCACAGTTACTGCAGCGGCACCTTCTAAATAACACTGATAAACGCCCTCCGGTGGTGTTTCACAGTTACTGCAGCGGCACGTTTTAAATGAGGCCGATAAACGCCCTTCGGTGGTGTTCCACAGTTACTGCAGCGCCACTATATCAATAACACTGATAAACGCCCTCCGATGGCATTTCACAGTTACTGCAGCGGCACCTTTTAAATAACACTGATAAACGCCCTCCGGTGGCGTTTCACAGTTACTGTAGCGGCACGTTTTAAATAACACTGATAAACGCCCTCCGATGGTGTTTCACAGTTACTGCAGCGGCACGTTTTAAATAACACTGATAAACGCCCTCCGGTGGCGTTTCACAGTTACTGCAGCGGCACGTTTTAAATAACACTGATAAACCCCCTCCGGTGGTGTTTCACAGTTACTGCAGCGGCACGTTTTAAATAACACTGATGAAGGCCCTCCGGTGGCGTTTCACAGTTACTGCAGCGGCACGTGTTGAATAACACTGATAAACGCCCTCCGGTGGTGTTTCACAGTTACTGCAGCGGCACGTTTTAAATAACACTGATAAACCCCCTCCGGTGGTGTTTCACAGTTACTGCAGCGGCACGTTTTAAATAACACTGATAAAGGCCCTCCGGTGGCGTTTCACAGTTACTGCAGCGGCACGTTTTTGATAAACGCCCTCCGATGGTGTTTCACAGTTACTGCAGCGGCACGTTTAAAATAACACTGATAAACGCCCTCCGGTGGCGTTTCACAGTTACTGCAGCGGCACGTTTTGAATAACACTGATAAACGCCCTCCGATGGTGTTTCACAGTTACTGCAGCGGCACATTTTAAATAACACTGATAAACGCCCTCCGGTGGCGTTTCACAGTTACTGCAGCGGCACGTTTTGAATGAGGCCGATAAACTCCCTCCGGTGGCGTTTCACAGTTACTGCAGCGGCACGTTTTAAATGAGGCCGATAAACGCCCTCCGGTGGCGTTTCACAGTTGCTGCAGCGGCACGCTTTAAATGAGGCCGATAAACGCCCTCCGGTGGCGTTTCACAGTTACTGCAGCGGCACGTTTTTGATAAACGCCCTCCGATGGTGTTTCACAGTTACTGCAGCGACACGTTTTAAATAGCACTGATAAAGGCCCTCCGGTGGCGTTTCACAGTTACTGCAGCGGCACGTGTTGAATAACACTGATAAACGCCCTCCGGTGGCGTTTCACAGTTACTGCAGCGGCACGTTTTAAATAACACTGATAAACGCCCTCCGATGGTGTTTCACAGTTACTGCAGCGGCACGTTTAAAATAACATTGATAAACGCCCTCCGGTGGCATTTCACAGTTACTGCAGCGGCACGTTTTAAATAACACTGATAAACGCCCTCCGGTGGTGTTTCACAGTTACTGCAGAGGCATGTTTTGAATAACACTGATAAACGCCCTCCGATGGTGTTTCACAGTTACAGCTGCGGCACATTTTAAATAACACTGAAAAACACCCTCCCGTGGCGTTTCACAGTTACTGCAGCGGCACGTTTTGAATGAGGCCGATAAACGCCCTCCGGTGGCGTTTCACAGTTACTGCAGCGGCACGTTTTAAATGAGGCCGATAAACGCCCTCCGATGGTGTTTCACAGTTACTGCAGCGGCACATTTTAAATAACACTGATAAACGCCCTCCGGTGGTGTTTCACAGTTACTGCAGCGACACGTTTTAAATAACACTGATATACGCCCTCCGGTGGCGTTTCACAGTTACTGCAGCGGCACGTTTTAAATGAGGCCGATAAACGCCCTCCGGTGGTGTTTCACAGTTACTGCAGCGGCACCTTCTAAATAATACTGATAAACCCCCTCCGATGGTGTTTCACAGTTACTGCAGCGGCACGTTTTAAATAACACTGATAAACGCCCTCCGATGGTGTTTCACAGTTACTGCAGAGGCACATTTTAAATAACACTGATAAACGCCCTCCGATGGTGTTTCACAGTTACTGCAGCGGCACGTTTTAAATAACACTGATAAACGCCCTCCGGTGGCGTTTCACAGTTACTGCAGTGGCACGTTTTAAATAACACTGATAAAGGCCCTCCGGTGGCGTTTCACAGTTACTGCAGCGGCACGTGTTGAATAACACTGATAAACGCCCTCCGGTGGCGTTTCACAGTTACTGCAGCGGCACGTTTTAAATAACACTGATAAACGCCCTCCGATGGTGTTTCACAGTTACTGCAGCGGCACGTTTAAAATAACACTGATAAACGCCCTCCGGTGGCGTTTCACAGTTACTGCAGCGGCACGTTTTAAATAACACTGATAAACGCCCTCCGGTGGCGTTTCACAGTTACTGCAGCGGCACGTTTTAAATAACACTGATAAACGCCTTCCGGTGGCGTTTCACAGTTACTGCAGCGGCATGTTTTGAATGAGGCCGATAAACGCCCTCCGGTGGCGTTTCACAGTTACTGCAGCGGCACGTTTTAAATAACACTAATAAATGCCCTCCGGTGGTGTTTCACAGTTACTGCAGCGGCACGTTTTAAATAACACTGATAAACGCCCTCCGGTGGTGTTTCACAGTTATTGCAGCGGCTCGTTTTAAATGAGGCTGATAAACGCCCTCCGGTGGCGTTTCACAGTTACTGCAGCGGCACGTTTTAAATGAGGCCGATAAACGCCCTCCGGTGGTGTTTCACAGTTACTGCAGCGGCACGTTTTAAATAACACTGATAAACGGCCTCCGGTGGTGTTTCACAGTTACTGCAGAGGCATGTTTTAAATAACACTGATAAACGCACTCCGGTGGTGTTTCACAGTTACTGCAGCGCCACTATATCAATAACACTGATAAACGCCCTCTGGTGGTGTTTCACAGTTACTGCAGCGGCACGTTTTGAATAACACTGATAAACGCCCTCCGATGGTGTTTCACAGTTACTGCAGCGGCACATTTTAAATAACACTGATAAACGCCCTCCGGTGGCGTTTCACAGTTACTGCAGCGGCACGTTTTGAATGAGGCCGATAAACTCCCTCCGGTGGCGTTTCACAGTTACTGCAGCGGCACGTTTTAAATGAGGCCGATAAACGCCCTCCGGTGGCGTTTCACAGTTGCTGCAGCGGCACGTTTTAAATGAGGCCGATAAACGCCCTCCGGTGGTGTTTCACAGTTACTGCAGCGGCACATTTTAAAGAACACTGATAAACGCCCTCCGGTGGCGTTTCACAGTTACTGCAGCGGCACATTTTAAAGAACACTGATAAACGCCCTCCGATGGTGTTTCACAGTTACTGCAGCGGCACCTTCTAAATAACACTGATAAACGCCCTCCGGTGGTGTTTCACAGTTACTGCAGAGGCACATTTTAAATAACACTGATGAACGCCCTCCGGTGGCGTTTCACAGTTACTGCAGCGGCACGTTTTGAATGAGGCCGATAAACTCCCTCCGGTGGCGTTTCACAGTTACTGCAGCGGCACGTTTTGAATGAGGCCGATAAACGCCCTCCGGTGGTGTTTCACAGTTACTGCAGCGACACGTTTTAAATAACACTGATAAACGCCCTCGGTGGCGTTTCACAGTTACTGCAGCGGCACGTTTTAAATGAGGCCGATAAACGCCCTCCGGTGGTGTTTCACAGTTACTGCAGCGGCACCTTCTAAATAACACTGATAAACGCCCTCCGGTGGTGTTTCACAGTTACTGCAGAGGCACGTTTTAAATAACACTGATAAACGCCCTCCGGTGGTGTTTCACAGTTACTGCAGAGGCATGTTTTAAATAACACTGATAAACGCACTCCGGTGGTGTTTCACAGTTACTGCAGCGGCACGTTTTGAATAACACTGATAAACGCCCTCCGATGGTGTTTCACAGTTACTGCAGCGGCACATTTTAAATAACACTGATGAACGCCCTCCGGTGGCGTTTCACAGTTACTGCAGCGGCACGTTTTGAATGAGGCCGATAAACTCCCTCCGGTGGCGTTTCACAGTTACTGCAGCGGCACGTTTTAAATAACACTAATAAACACCCTCCGGTGGTGTTTCACAGTTACTGCAGAGGCATGTTTTAAATAACACTGATAAACGCACTCCGGTGGTGTTTCACAGTTACTGCAGCGGCACGTTTTGAATAACACTGATAAACGCCCTCCGATGGTGTTTCACAGTTACTGCAGCGGCACATTTTAAATAACACTGATAAACGCCCTACGGTGGCGTTTCACAGTTACTGCAGCGGCACGTTTTAAATGAGGCCGATAAACGCCCTCCGGTCGTGTTTCACAGTTACTGCAGCGACACGTTTTAAATAACACTGACAAAACGCCCTCCGGTGGCGTTTCACAGTTACTGCAGCGGCACGTTTTAAATGAGGCCGATAAACGCCCTCCGGTGGTGTTTCACAGTTACTGCAGCGGCACCTTCTAAATAACACTGATAAACCCCCTCCGGTGGTGTTCCACAGTTACTGCAGCGCCACTATATCAATAACACTGATAAACGCCCTCCGGTGGTGTTTCACAGTTACTGCAGCGGCACATTTTAAATAACACTGATGAACGCCCTCCGGTGGCATTTCACAGTTACTGCAGCGGCACGTTTTGAATGAGGCCGATAAACTCCCTCCGGTGGCGTTTCACAGTTACTGCAGCGGCACGTTTTAAATGAGGCCGATAAACGCCCTCCGGTGGTGTTTCACAGTTGCTGCAGCGGCACGTTTTGAATAACACTGATAAACGCCCTCCGATGGTGTTTCACAGTTACTGCAGCGGCACGTTTTGAATAACACTGATAAACGCCCTCCGATGGTGTTTCACAGTTACTGCAGCGACACGTTTTAAATAACACTGACAAAACGCCCTCCGGTGGCGTTTCACAGTTACTGCAGCGGCACGTTTTAAATGAGGCCGATAAACGCCCTCCGGTGGTGTTTCACAGTTACTGCAGCGGCACCTTCTAAATAACACTGATAAACCCCCTCCGGTGGTGTTCCACAGTTACTGCAGCGCCACTATATCAATAACACTGATAAACGCCCTCCGGTGGCATTTCACAGTTACTGCAGCGGCACGTTTTAAATAACACTGATAAACGCCCTCCGGTGGCGTTTCACAGTTACTGCAGCGGCACGTTTTAAATAACACTGATAAACGCCCTCCGATGGTGTTTCACAGTTACTGCAGCGGCACGTTTTAAATAACACTGATAAACCCCATCCGGTGGTGTTTCACAGTTACTGCAGTGGCACGTTTTAAATAACACTGATAAACGCCCTCCGGTGGCGTTTCACAGTTACTGCAGCGGCACGTTTTGAATGAGGCCGATAAACGCCCTCCGGTGGCGTTTCACAGTTACTGCAGCGGCACGTTTTAAATAACACTAATAAACGCCCTCCGGTGGTGTTTCACAGTTACTGCAGAGGCACGTTTTAAATAACACTGATAAACGCCCTCCGGTGGCGTTTCACAGTTACTGCAGAGGCACGTTTTAAATAACACTGATAAACGCACTCCGGCTGTGTTTCACAGTTACTGCAGTGGCACGTTTTGAATGAGGCCGATAAACGCCCTCCGGTGGCATTTCACAGTTACTGCAGCGGCACGTTTTAAATGAGGCCGATAAACGCCCTCCGGTGGCGTTTCACAGTTACTGCAGCGGCACGTTTTAAATGAGGCCGATAAACGCCCTCCGGTGGTGTTTCACAGTTACTGCAGCGGCACGTTTTAAATAACACTAATAAACGCCCTCCGGTGGTGTTTCACAGTTACTGCAGAGGCACGTTTTAAATAACATTGATAAACGCACTCCGGTGGTGTTTCACAGTTACTGCAGCGGCACGTTTTGAATAACACTGATAAACGCCCTCCGGTGGTGTTTCACAGTTACTGCAGAGGCACGTTTTAAATAACATTGATAAACGCCCTCCGATGGTGTTTCACAGTTACTGCAGTGGCACGTTTTGAATGAGGCCGATAAACGCCCTCCGGTGGCGTTTCACAGTTACTGCAGCGGCACGTTTTAAATGAGGCCAATAAACGCCCTCCGGTGGCGTTTCACAGTTACTGCAGCGGCACGTTTTAAATGAGGCCGATAAACGCCCTCCGGTGGTGTTTCACAGTTACTGCAGCGACACGTTTTAAATAACACTGATAAACGCCCTCCGGTGGCGTTTCACAGTTACTGCAGCGGCACGTTTTAAATGAGGCCGATAAACGCCCTCCGGTGGTGTTTCACAGTTACTGCAGCGACACGTTTTAAATAACACTGATAAATGCCCTCCGGTGGTGTTTCACAGTTACTGCAGCGGCACCTTCTAAATAACACTGATAAACCCCCTCCGGTGGTGTTCCACAGTTACTGCAGCGCCACTATATCAATAACACTGATAGACGCCCTCCGGTGGCATTTCACAGTTACTGCAGCGGCACGTTTTAAATAACACTAATAAACGCCCTCCGGTGGTGTTTCACAGTTACTGCAGAGGCACGTTTTAAATAACATTGATAAACGCACTCCGGTGGTGTTTCACAGTTACTGCAGCGGCACGTTTAAAATAACATTGATAAACGCCCTCCGGTGGCGTTTCACAGTTACTGCAGCGGCACGTTTTGAATGAGGCCGATAAACGCCCTCCGGTGGCGTTTCACAGTTACTGCAACGGCACGTTTTAAATGAGGCCGATAAACGCCCTCCGGTGGTGTTTCACAGTTACTGCAGCGGCACGTTTTAAATAACACTGATAAACGCCCTCCGATGGTGTTTCACAGTTACTGCAGCGGCACATTTTAAAGAACACTGATAAACGCCCTCCGGTGGCGTTTCACAGTTACTGCAGCGGCACGTTTTGAATGAGGCCGATAAACGCCCTCCGGTGGTGTTTCACAGTTACTGCAGCGGCACGTTTTAAATAACACTGATAAACGCCCTCCGGTGGTGTTTCACAGTTACTGCAGCAACACGTTTTAAATAACACCGATAAACGCCCTCCGGTGGTGTTTCACAGTTACTGCAGCAACACGTTTTAAATAACACCGATAAACGCACTCCGGTGGTGTTTCACAGTTACTGCAGCGGCACGTTTTAAATAACACTGATAAACGCCCTCCGGTGGTGTTTCACAGTTACTGCAGCGGCACATTTTAAATGAGCCTGATAAACGCCCTCCGGTGGTGTTTCAAAGTTACTGCAGAGGCACGTTTTAAATAAGGCCGATAAACACCCTCCGGTGAATGAACTGAAAATCCAGCCCTTACGAGGAATTTGGGCAGACCCAAAAATTCTGATTATATCTGTCTGCGCTCCCTCCACTATCTCAGGACTAATCTTCTTCTTCATTGTAACCTCAGAGGACACGCCCTGTGCCCCCCAAACCCCCCCCCCCAACATATCACTCACACCTCACCAGGAAGGAGAAGACCGGTCTCGGAATAGTTACTGGCCCCCAACCCTCCTAAGGAATACCTCTGTTGAATATAAAAATTAGACTGAATAGTAATTAATAAGTTTTTTAGTTACCATAGAAACCCATAAGATAAAAATGGAAACAAAACACAATGAAGTTTTTAATTTATTTATTTTATGATCTTTTTTTCAAAAAGTAAACTTTATCTTATACATTCTGAACAGCAATATGTCAACTATACGGTTGCTATGCTTTTGCAATGATCTAAATAACACTGATAAACGCCCTCCGGTGGAGTTTCACAGTTACTGCAGCGGCAAGTATTAAATGAGGCTGATAAACGCCCTCTGGTGGAGTTTCACAGTTACTGCAACGGCAAGTATTAAATGAGTCTGATAAACGCAACAAACTGTCTCCGCTGAGAAGAAAGGACACAAACTGAATCAGATCACTGAATGAACTGAAAATCCAGCCCTTACGAAGAATTTAGACAGACCCCAAAATTCAGATTATATCTGTCTGCGCTCCCTCCACTATCTCAGGACTAATTTTCTACTTCATGGTAAACTCAGAGGACACGCCCTCTGCCCCGCCCGAACATCACTCACACCTCACCAGGAAAGAGAAGACTGGTGTTTCACAGTTACTGCAGTGGCACGTTTTAAATAAGGCTGATAAACGGTCTCCGGTGGTGTTTCACAGTTACTGCAGCAGCACGTTTTAAATAACACTGATAAACGCCCTCCGGTGGTGTTTCATAGTTACTGCAGCAGCACGTTTTAAATAACACTGATAAACGCCCTCCAGTGGTGTTTGCCAGTTACTGCAGTGGCACGTTTTAAATAAGACAGTTACTGCGGCGGCAGATATTAAATGAGTCTGACAAACCCCCTCCGGTGGTGTTTCACAGTTACTGCAGCGGCACGTTTTAAATAACACTGACAAACGCTCTCCGGTGGCGTTTCGCAGTTACTGCAGTGGCACGTTTTAAATAAAGCAGATAAACGCCCTCCGGTGGCGTTTCACAGTTACTGCAGCGGCACGTTTTAAATTACACTGATGAACGCCCTCCGGTGGCGTTTTACAGTTACTGCAGCGGCACCTACTAAATAACGCCGATAAACGCCCTCCGGTGGTGTTTCACAGTTACTGCAGCGGCACGTTCTTACTAACACTGATAAACGCCCTCTGGTGGTGCTTCACAGTTACTGCAGCTGCACGTTCTTACTAACACTGATAAACGCCCTCCGGTGGCGTTTCACAGTTACTGCAGCGGCAAGTATTAAATGAGTCTGATAAACGCCCTCCGGTGGCGTTTCACAGTTACTGCAGCGGCACGATCTAAATAACACTGATAACACTGATAGATATATATATATATATATATATATATATATATATATATATATATATATATATATTGGTCAAAATAATTTTTAACTACACATCCTTTCATGATGAATGGACCAATAAAAATGCTGCGAAACTACTTTGGTTCCATTGGTTACATTTAAAGTAAAGACAGATTTTGGCCTCTTCTGTAAAGTTGCCATTTTGGAGAAACATGGTATAAATTTTCATTAAATTTCTCACAACAAGCGTCCGTGATGATACCTGGAGCAAAGGTTAAGGTTAGATGCAGTACAACACCTGCAGAAAGTGGAATACCTAGAAATATCTAGCAAGACAAGAGAAGAGAAGAACATACAGGGTTACATACAGTATAAGTGTAATACCTAGCCAGCATTCATACCTAGAAGATAACAGAGTTAAGTGTAGCAGTATGATTCATTTCAATAATACGTTAATGTTCATAAGAGCTCCACAAAGAGACTGTGGTCTTCAGAGTCTGGTCCTCTGGCTTTAACATCAGCACAAATACTGTGGAGCTTCATGGAGCTTCCTGAGTTTGGGGTTGGAGTGAAGGTAACTGCTTCAGCATAGCTCGTGTCCCAGTGAACAAAGCAGCTCCAAAAAGGAGACCTGGGACCTGGTTTTGGTGTGGAAGAACCTGACTGGCCCGCAAAGAACCCTGACCTCAACACCTTTGAAATGACCTAGAGGAGAGACCTCTCATCCAACATCAACATCAGACGTGTAAACTCTTGTAGAAAGCCTTCAGAGAAGAGAGAAACAGCTCTTCAGTTATAGCTGCAAAGAAAGACCTAACTCTATATTAATATCTATAGATTTAGAATAAGACTTCATAACAGCTCCTGGAGGTGTAACATTCAGGCGTCTCAATACTTTTGTCTATTATAGTGGACAGATGTTTCCCCATATGTTTTTAATTCATACTGTCTCATAGAAGCAACATCATGAAAAGGGTACCACAGCATGCGGCCCTCTAACGGTTAAAGCAGCCAATTAGAAAGTATTACTAGATTGTTTACACGAGTCTCATGATATCTCAAACAATATTTACATACTCTATAATTGTGTATGATCAGTGTGTCTCTTTAACCCTTTCCAAGCTTCTCCTAAACAACCCAGAATTATTATCAGTTCTCATCTAATACCTGCTTTGACTGCTCAGTACTTCATTAAGCTAAATTAAGATTGCTGCTGAAGGAACTGAATACATTCATACAATGTCTGGGGCGTCCAGGAGAAATCTGGAACCTAACTTTGTATGTATGTATTTATTTCTGTTCTAATGATATCTGGTGTTCTTACTGGTGAACAGACACTTATTGATCAAATTAAGACTTTTAAACTATCAGCTCAGGTGTCAAAGTCTCTGTGCAGTAGCGTATCTACAAGTTCTTTATAAATCTGGTGTTCATTTCATACAGTTTCCTTCTTACAGCATCTCATCTTCGAGCTTAACAAACTAAATGTCTGTGTTAAAACTCGGAGATCAACAGACACTGAGTTTGGTCTGCGTTACATCCAGCAGCTCAGTACAAGTGCAGTCACTCTTCTAATCACTTTAATCTGATTTTCTTTCTGATCTCAGTTCAGTTCACTCACAGCTCTTTCTCTTTCATCTGGACTAGAACTCTTTGGAGAGGTGGAGCTGCAGCAAACCAGAAACTAAACCCAGCCTAATCCAGATCTGACCAGTTTAAACATCTCATCCACTGAAAACTAACAAACATTAAAACACTTACCGTCACAGAAGTAGCTCTGCTGCTGTCGTCCTCAGGTACAGCCCACCTGTCAATAGTCGGCACGTGGAAATGACGTCACCAAGCAGCCAGAGCGTATTTGCTGAAATAAATTAAAAAATACCAGTCACGACCACCAGGGTGCGACATATCATCCTCAATAAGACCAGCATTTTAATCTGTACATCAAACCCAAGAGCTGCAGCAGCATCATTTACATGTACCAGTTCATTTCACACTGATCACAAAACTAAGTTCAACTGCAGCAAAAAAACTAAATGAAAGAACTCCATATTCTGCTCCAACTCAACTCCAGCACATACGGATGAAGAACAAATGTGGACGTTGGGGACCCTGAGGACCAAGCTGGGAATCACCGCAATGAAAAATAACTATATAACAAATATTATATATATACAGAGTGAAAAGTATTCACTCATCCATCCAGATCATTGAATTCAGGAGTTTCAATCATTTCATGTCCACAGGTGTATAAAACCAGCTCCTAGTCCTGCAGACTGCTTCTACACACATTAGTAAAGAGTGGGTCTCTCTCAGGAGCTCAGTGAACTCCAGCGTGGTACCGTGATAGGACGCCACCTGTGCAGTCCAGTGGTGAAGTTTCCTCACTACTAAATAATCCACAGTGGACTGTTAGTGGTGTTCTAACAAAGTGGAAGTGATTGAGAACGACAGCAGGTCAGACACCAAGTGGTAGAACACATACAATGACAGAGCAGGTCAGCGGATGCTGAGGAGCATAGTGCACAGGGGTCACCAACTTTCTACAGAGTCCATCACTACAGACCTCCAAACTTCATGTGGTCTTCAGATCACAGAGAGCTTCATGAAATGGGTCTCCATGGCCGAGCAGCTGCATCCAAGCCTCACATCACCAAGAACAATGGACTCTAGAGCAGTGGAGACATGTTCTCTGAAGTGACCAATCTCGCTTCTCTGTCTGGCAGTCTGATGGACAGTCTGGGTTTGGCGGTTGCCAGGAGACCGGTACTTGTGTGACTGCAGTGTGCAGAGTGTACAGTTTGGTGGAGAGAGAGAGGAAAGTGACTGAGTACCGGCCCGGCTCACTTAACACACTTAAATATAAACTGAGAGACAAATGCAGCTTGTATGGCGTATAAGAGCTTCTACAGGAAACACCAAAGAACCGTACGGCTCATTCTGTGGAACGTGGAATGTACGGAATATCTCTAAAATATAAGTTATGTAGATTCTAACCTTATATTTCATTCACTGCAGTGGAAACACAAGTCAGTTAAATGTAACAGTAAATTAAGTCAATCCGCACTTCTTAAAAATCAGCTTTTCCTACGGTTGCTACGTGACCACGCTGAAAGAATTGCTATTGGCTGTTTCACGTGTTGCTTTGAGCCTAATTGGTTAAACTGATTCAGAAAACTGACCAATGCCAGCTCTTCGCGCCTCAGAGGTTAATACTGAACTAGTCTGTTTGGGAGCGCGAGCGGCTCTGTCTGTTACCGGGGTTACTGTACGAGCTCTCGTAAGAAAACATGTTTGAGTTCAGCTTTGTGTTAAAAACCTTTCAGTTCGAGTTCAAACCCTCCTCAGAGCTGATTCTAGAAGTTTCCTTGTGGTGAGAAAGTGGAGAGGAAACGGCTGGAGCTGATGAGGACATTAAAATTCTTACATCAAAGAAGAAAAACAGAGTTTAATAACGCTGAACGCTAATGTTAGCTAATCTGGCTAACGTTAGCCCCACTGGTTAAAAGCTAAACTGGTTGTTTGTGGATCCTCTTGATGAACTGTGGAGTTTTATAGGATGTTTCATCTTCATGTTTCAGTTTCTGCTGTTTTTATGTGCTGCCCAGCTAAAACCAACATAGCTAGCCTTAGATAGATAGCTAGCTAACTTCTTCAGCCTTCCTCTCACTGAGAAGATGTGGATTAATAACAAGAAACAGTTTATAAAACCCCACAGTTTACTGAGGAGATCTGAGAAACGGGCCAGTTTAGCTTTGGACAGTGGATTCTAGTATTAGCTAGATTAGTTAGCCAGCTAACATTAGAGCAGAGTTTAGTTTTTGTTTGTTGGTGTAAAAATTATAACACCATCTTCAACTGCAGCCGCTTAAACTCCACTTTCTCGTCACAAGAAAAGTTCTAGAATCTGAACTATTAAAAGAAGGACAGACTCGGTCAGCGCAGTCGAGGCTACGACCCAGTCGTGAAGGTTGAGTGGAGCTGAAGAGTCGATTCTTTGAATCCAGCTCATCTGGGGTTTGGAGTGACTCTGGGTGAAGGACTGTAAGAGTGAAGCGCTGGGAGTGACTCAGTGTTTATGAACTGTAATTGACTTGAGAGACGCTGTGACGGAGGAGAGTGTAGAACAGTGAGGTAATCAGTGTGTTCAGTTTCCAGAGTAAGGTTTACTCCTTATTCGGATTTCCGTTCCACCTTAAATAGCTCTGCAGTTACGTTCCAGTGCCGGCTCAACATTAAGGTAACTGCTGCATCACTTAAGGTGGACTGGACACGTCGAATAAGAAGCTAACCCCAGTCTCTTCAGATCAGTCAAACAAATCAACTCCAATTTTTATTTTTTTTATAGACTATAGACCCATGCAGACACATTTTTTCTGAAGGAAAAACTCTTGGAGCACATAAACTCTATTTTGGTAGGCACTAAAATTTAAATTCAAAAATGAAAATTAGAAAAGTGCCTGGTTTTTGTTGTTGTTTTCAGCATATTTTGACCATTGCAGATTAATTTCAATACTTTTGAGTGCTTTCTAGTGCTGGTATATTCAGGTATTTTTGTAAGTGGACTCATGGCAGTTATCTCTATCTCTACAAGTCACACAATTAAACATCATACTGAAAATGAAACTCCAAAGCCGGACTAATGAACAACTTCTTAGTGATATACGTGCTCATGCAGAATCTGTAGAGAATTAAAAATTGATTAAATCTCTTCTTCTTCTTCTTGCTTTATTTTTCACAGCAAATAAAGCGTGACATTAAAGATGTTATTCACACACAGTTGTCGAGAGGTTGTAGAGCTCCATGGTTGAAGAGCTCTAGAATAGATGGTCTGCGCTGTTCCGGTTAAATAATGTAAGTAAATCAATATTAGTTTTGGTTGAAGCCTCTGCTCCATGTTTTGCTGAAGCTGGAGCACAGGTGATGAATATGTTCAGTGAAAGAAGAGTGAGTTTAATTTATACTATATGCTACATTAGTAATGGCCCAATCAGACAATGTAATGAGATGAGGCGTTGGAAGAAGAGGGACTCTAAATGGAGGAAAGAAGAATGAGTCCAGAGTCAGGTAGGCTGATCAGACTTTATAAAGAGCGAAATGATGCTGTTATATTGTAAACTGTACTCAGGCTGGTACGTATCGTACCGTGAATCGCTTCAGCAGGTGGTGAAAAATGTCAGTGCATCACAGGCACACAATTACCCACAATTCAGTCTGTCAATCAGACGCACTGCCTGAGCACTCATCAAAGGACCCTCTCACCCTAACCACCAACTTTTTACCCTCCGTCCATCAGGCAGGAGTTACAGGAGCCTTCACTCCCGTACCAACAGACTCAGGAAGAGCTTCTGACTCCCTCTAGTGTTATCTACAGTAAACTGCATGTTAGAACCCTCTAACTCCCTCTAGTGTTATCTACAATAATCTGCACGCAAAAGCCCTCTGACTCCCTCTAGTGTTAACTACAGTGAAGAGCCAGTTAGAGCCCTTTGGGTATCTCTATGTTATCTACAGTAAACTGTATGTTAGAGCCCTCTGACTCCCTCTAGTGGTATCTACAGTAAACTGTATGTAAATTTACACCAGTGCAGGAGATCTAACGGACAACGTGGAGACAAATAAATCTGGGCAAAATAAAAACCTGCTGTCAAACTATACAACATTACCCAACACACCTGCCCATCAAACCTGTGTTACTGAACAGCTTCTGATATCAAAGAGCAGAACTAAAACATTAGACAAATTCCATCAAAACTCCAGCTCAACTCAATCTAAAGAACTGTACGTCTCCAGAACTACAGCTGGAAAAACTAGAGCATGACGTTTACAGATCTACTGAGCGTCTTAACACAGCTGAAAGTAAAGTAGGTCATTGAGATTTAATACGAAGAACCGAAGAAGAACTAGTCAGAACTAAACATGAACTAATGTTGTCCCAACAGCAGCAGTTGAGAACCAGAACTGAGCTGAAAGTAATTAAAGTTCAGATCTAAATTAAATCCTAGACAAACTCAAAGAGGTGCCACTGTGGCTGCCCGTAATGCCTGAGGTCCTCCATGTCTGCACCAGCCCTTCACGCTCCGGGACCCTCAGACCAGGAGCTGGACAACATTGTACACAACATTCCATTCCAGCACGTGACACACTGACCACACATGATGAAAGATAATGAGATACACCAGATCCCCCCTCCCTTCATACTGGGGGTGACATAACAAATCTCCCAGTCCACAGAAGAACACCTGAAACTAAGTCATAGTACTCTAATAGTTATTATATTGTAAATTCCTCAAAACATTTATTTTACAGTAAATCAACAAGTCCTACCTTCACATGCATCTCTGGATGGCTCTTCAGTTCCCTTCATCTTTGATGACTTCTGGATATCAAAAGATGTTATCACAGATGAGGAGGTTTTAGAAGTTCTCCTCAGACACTGTGTATGTATCTTCTAGAGCTGCTAAACCCCAAGAACCATGTTGTTGTCCTTCAGGTCTGAAACTGCTTCCTATGCTACGTTAATAATGAACCAGTCAGACAATGGAATGGTGACAGTTCAGCCAATGAGGTGAAGTGGTAGATAGAGAGTGACTCTTAATGCAGGAAGGAACAGTGACTCCAGAGTCAGGTAGGCTGATCAGACTTTATTATGAGCTGATATTTTAGTAAACAGTGAGAAAATATAAACATACAAGACCAAAACAGAAACAGTGAAACATCTTCAGCAAGACCAGATCTGCTCAGAGCTCCGTTTACAGACCTCAGCAGAGCTGAACTGTTAATCTGTTTCATATTAATGAGGGAAATATTACCACAAACACTCTAGCTGCTAGCACACATGCTAATACTGTTAGCATTAGCTTCCTAGATAGCTACCATCACCTGTGTGAAGTGTGTACAAAGTTTTAATTGTAGAAGTATCAGTGTTCTATGGTTCTAGTCTCCATTCTGGTGCTCTTAGTGCTGTAATAGTGATTGTAGTGAGTTTCTTCTCAGCTGGAATGGTAGTTTTATGACTGTATGGAGATCTGCTAGATCCACACAGTGCTCTTTTACTCACAAAGAGGAAAACAGTGACAACACAGATAAACTCCTGATCTGCAGTGGAAACATTCACATCTCCTAAAGTCTTCACTTTCCTCTCTTTGGGGAGTTTAGTTCACCACTAATATTTTTTTAAGTTTTGTGGTTCTCGTGTTGGTGTTCCAGACGAAGAGGAGAGGAGTTCAGTCCTCCAAACTAATACTAACCAACACTCAGAGCTCCTCCTGAAGTCTGTGTGAGCTAAGCTGAGTGAGCTTCAGTTGTAGGAGATCTTACGGTTTGAACTTAGCAGCGTCTCTCTCGACTAAAAGCCTTTAATTAGTAATAAGCTTCACCTGCTGCTGGTTATAAGGAGAAACAGTGTAGAACTGCTCCATCTGCTGGTTATAAGGAGGAACAGTGTAAAACTGCTCCATTTGCTGGTTATAAGGAGAAACAGTGTAGAACTGCTCCATCTGCTGGTTATAAGGAGGAACAGTGTAGAACTGTAGAAGCGACCTCCTGGAGGCTTTCTTAGACACCTTAGAACCAACCTAGCAACACCCTAGCAACCATTTTGAATAGTATGTATATGTGACAGATATGTCACATATACTGGTACCTCTGTGTTGTTTTACCGTTCCCATCATGTTAAAACTGTCAGCATAGCAGTGACTAATGTTCATATATCCTGAAAGATCCACCTTAAACGCTCATAGTTACTGACAGATCCACCTTAAACCCTCATAGTTACTGACAGATCCACCTTGAACGCTTATAGTTACTGAAAGATTCACCTTAAACCCTCGTAGTTACTGAAAGATCCACCTTAAACGCTAATAGTTACTGAGAGATCCACCTTAAACGCTCATAGTTACTGAGAGATCCACCTTAAACCCTCATAGTTACTGAGAGATACACCTTACACCCTCATAGTTACTGAGAGATCCACCTTAAACGCTCATAGTTACTGACAGATCCACCTTAAACCCTCAAAGTTATTAAGAGATACACCTTAAACCCTCATAGTTACTGAGAGATCCACCTTAAACCCTCATATTTATTGAGATATCCACCTTAAACGCTCATAGTTACTGACAGATCCACCTTAAACGCTCATAGTTACTGAGAGATCCACCTTAAAACCTTTGAACTTGAAGCAGCTCTTGGAGTCAGTTAGTAAATAAATGAAGTAAACAGCTGTTTGTTTATTTATACTGAATGTTTATATTTTTATATCTTTATTTCAGTTTTGTTCTTTGTTAATATTCATTTATCAACAGTGATTGAAGGACGTCTGTATGTCACGTACCTGCTGAGTGAGAAGAAGCTGATAGCAGTTTCTCAGAGTTCTGATTGTAAGTGTGTAGAAAGTGTTGAGATGTTAACAAGTTTGATTGTTTTCACTCTAACACTCTGATAATGTTAACACTCTGGGTCTGGAGTGAGAATGACCTTCCCACAATGCAGCACACCAGCAATGTCATCAAGTTACCCATGAGCTTTGCATATGATTGCATATTAATGAGCTTCCAGCCAATCAGAGCAACTAAGTACGATGAGTATTTATAAGGCTTGGAATGTGAACGGGCTTCTCGGTGACGGTGAGGAGAGAAAAACGCTTCAATTTAAGATATTTCTACCACAACTGAGAAAACTAGTAGCTCAGAATAAGCAAAAGCATCTGAGCAGCATTTCCTTTTTCTATTGTTTCCTAAAACAGGTACTTGCTGCTGGGTCAGGTCGGGGGACCAGCCTGGGCCTCGGCCACCCCCTCAATAGGGGGGCCGGCCTGGGCCTCGGCCACCCCCTCAATAGGGGGGCCGGCCTGGGCCTCGGCCACCCCTCAATAGGGGGGCCGGCCTGGGCCTGGGCCACCCCCTCAATAGGGGGGCCGGCCTGGGCCTGGGCCACCCCCTCAATAGGGGGGCCGGCCTGGGCCTCGGCCACCCCCTCAATAGGGGGGCCGGCCTGGGCCTCGGCCACCCCCTCAATAGGGGGGCCGGCCTGGGCCTCGGCCACCCCCTCAATATGGGGGCCGGCCTGGGCCTCGGCCACCCCCTCAATATGGGGGCCGGCCTGGGCCTCGGCCACCCCCTCAATATGGGGGCCGGCCTGGGCCTCGCGCTCTCTCTGATCCCAGGCTGGTCACTGATGCTTCTCGGCCCCGCCCACAGTGGGTGAAGAACAAGCCATGGTAAATTTGGCCTCGCGCGGCCTGCACAGCCTAAATTTATAAAACACCATGAGTTACAAGAACAGCTACTATTTCAGGACTGCTTCTCACACTGATGGTAACTTTGGTTACTGATGCAGTAATATGCTAATTTCCTGATTTACCATGAACGAGAAGCTCGGAGCTCCAGACTAAACTTGATCCACCAAGAAGCTGAATCTGTTTGACACTGTAGGTAGATATTCTGATTACTTTTATTTAATGTTTTAAATTTAACCTAAAGCACAGTATTTGATTATCAGAGCTTAACGCTATGATATGTTAAGTTCTAACACAACCTTTTAAATCTAAACATACTTTCAATTTTTGTCAGATGTTTAGTTCTACTTCTAAGTTCGGTACTAGTTCAGTACTAGTTTTCTCATTCATGGTAAGAACATCTGAGACAGTATGCTAATTACTTTATTACGTATTATATCCAACCAATCACAACATTTCGTGTTTCTCATAAAACCAGTCTCCTATAAAACACCATAAGCTCTGAGGTTGTGTAGATACTACAATCTAGTATGTACTGTCTGAGCAGAAGATTTTAGACACAGTCTGTTTATTGTTTATGGTAAGAAACACTTTTCTTTGTTTTTAAATATGTGATGCAGTATTTTAATTCAGACACCAGAGGGCGATGATCAGCACACATGCATAAATTATATATCTGTATAATTTAATCTAATCAGTTTCTTAACTCAATTCAGTTATGAAATCTGAATTTTTATGTGAACACGTTCAGTATTTTATCCATTTTAGCTTCCAATGACTTTAAAACTTTCTGAGTTTAAAATATCCACCATCTTAATCGTCTACATGCTTCATCAGTAACGGAACAATGCAGTGAGTACAAATATGTAGAACTGCGCCATCTGCTGGTGATGATAAGGAACCGTATATAACTGCGCCATCTGCTGGTGATGTGGAGGAACAGTGTATAACTGCGCCATCTTCTGGTGATAAGAAGTAACAGGGTATAACTGCTCCATCTGCTGGTGATGAAGAGGAACAGTATAAAACAGCTCCATCTGCTGGCGATGAGGTGGAACAGTGTAAAACTGCACCATCTGCTGGTGATGAAAAGGAAGAGTGTAGAACAGCTTTTTTTTAAAGCAGTTTATTTCAAAATATTTGTTAACAATTAACAAAACATCCTCACGTGTCAAGATCATCACAAATTTGAATTTAGAATCTCTTCTAAACAACTTATCAGAAAAAAAGAATCACTCAAAGACCAATAAACACAAGATTCAGCACTGTTTATTCTTAACAGTATGAGAACATTCCTAAATTTAGTTTCATACACTAACCTAGCTCAATAACAGGGTGTTCTCGGTGACTGTGAGTACGAGGACACTTAAAATAGAAGCTGTTATTACCAGAGAATATGTACCAGCATCCCAGAACATTCTTTCACCAACACAGTTTACATAAAGGGGTTAAAACCTATTTGTCCCACCCACAACGGACAGGATTACACCCATACAGGGCTCTCTCAAATTACCAGTACTGAAACACTGAGCAATACAAAGAGAATGAGACAAACTGGGCAGCCCAACTTTATAAAGTGGAGATTCTTATAAACAACAAGTATTTCAGGACTAGTGTACAAACAAATGATGACTTTTAGCGACTGACCTGATAATATGCTAATTTACTGACTTTGCATAAACGAGAGAGCTGGAGTGCTAAGCTAACATTCATTCATATGACAACATAAGTAAAAAAATATCAAAACACCATTAAAATTTTCAAACAGTGTCTCTCAACACATCTGAGACAGTTGTCAAACATTAAGCTTTATTCCATTTTAAACTGATCTAATCAAGTTACCCATGAGCGTTGCATAATCCAGCCAATCAGAGGAGCAGACTGAAATTAGTATTTATAAGGCTTGGAATGTGGACAGGCAAATTGCTAATTACTTCATTATGTATGTCACAAAATATACTAATCATATCCAACCAATCACAACATTTCACAATATTTAGTGTTTCTCACAAAACCAGTCTCCCATAAAACACCATAAACACTGAGGTTGGGTAGATACTACACACTACTGGTCCAGCAGCGCACACTAGGTCTAATCTAGTATGTACTGTCTGAGTAGAAGATTTTGCACACAGTCTGTTTATTGTTTATGGGAAGAAACACTTTCCTTTGTTTGTAAATATGTGATGCAGTATTTTAATTCAGACACCAGAGGGCGATGATCAGCACACATGCATAAAACATATATCTGTATAATTTGATCTAATCAGTTTCTTCATTCCATTCAGTTATGAAATTTTAGATTCCAGTGCGCCAGTCTCTACCAACTTTCTCTGAGTGTAGAACAAGAATGTCTCCAGTGCAGCATCAGCACAACAACATAAATCAAGGCTGTAAACGTGTTTTGACTTCTCTTCACATTTATGGTCAGAACTCCAGAGATACCACAAACCCGAGATTTGAAATAAACTGTGACCATGACTCCCCGCACATTCCAGCATGTGGCACACTGACCACACATGATGAAAGATATACCAGATCCCCTCCCTTTGTACTGGGGGTGACTTGACAAATCTCCCAGTCCACAGCAGACCTCCACATAGTAATCTAATTGCTATGTTGTAAAATCCTTAAGATCCTGTAAAATCAATAAGTCTTACTTTCACATGTGTCTTCAGATGACTCTTCAATTCTCCTCATCTTTGTTTCAAGACGTCTGGAGTTCAAGTTATCACAGTTGAGGAGGTTTTATTAGTTTTCCCTCAAACACTGTGAACTTACATTCTATAGCTGCTAAACCCCAAGAACCATGTTATTGCCCCAAGCAGCTTCGTATGCTACATTAGTAACGAACCAATCAGACAAATTAATGTTAAGAAATCAGCCAGTAAGTTGAGGTGGTAGGAGGACAGTGACTCTAAATGGAGAAGAGAAGAATGACTCCAAAGCCAGGTAGGCCGATCAGACTTTACTATAATAACAGCATCGTTTCAGTTCATAATTAAACAGTGAGATAATGTGAAGGTACAAGACTGAAACAGGGCATCCCCAAATAGGACACAAACCACTTTCATGCAGAACCAGCGATTTCAAGGTTACCGAGGACAGATAGAAAAAACTTGGGGTTCATTGTGTCGAAGGCTGCAGAGGTCAAGAAGGATCAGAACCGATAACAGTTTGGCTGATCCTGCTGTCTGGAGCTTCTCAGTCTCTGCTGTGAGGGCCGTTTCTATTGAGTGGGCTGGTTTAAAGTCGGGATGGTTGGGGTCTAGAGCAGGTTCTGGGTGAGAAAGAGAGATAATCGATTATACAAGGCACATTAAAGACGTTTTTAAAGAAAGAAAGGAGTGATACTGATTGTTGCTGATGTCTGCACTGTCCAGAGAGGGCTACTTCAGAATAGGAATCACTCTGGTGGTCTTGAATGCAGATGGCACATGACCTGATGACAAGCATCTGTTTATGATTAATGTGTTGAAGGGCAGCAGGTCCATTAAGAGTGTCTGGAACAGTGTGGCCAATGATCTGTCATCAAAATTAATTAGTAGGACTACGACCGGTGTGGCTATTAGGTTTAAAACGTTATCATTTTAATGGCTCATATATAATTATTAGCAGCATGTGTTAAAAGAACGACAGAATAGTCTTGTAACGGTCCAAGGGTCAAATGGGCACAGTGATTGAAGGCATGCTGATAGAATAAAGCCTAACACCAGGGCAAAGATCGAAGACAAAATTTTAAATGAATGACGTGCAGCAACGTTCCACAAGATAAATTAAAAATGGGCGGAGCAACAGAGGTAACGGTTTTGCGTGTCTACTGCCGACTGGTATACCTTGCATTGACGCAATGATAACGTTTTGAACCTAACAGCCACCCACTCGTCATACTACTAAGTATTTTTGCTGAGATATCATAAGCAGGTTGTAGTCGCAACCTGCGGCGAAGAAAACACTACATTCATGCATCTGAATAAGGCATTTTAATTCAAGGAGACTGACCGCGCTTTTCTTGACATTTAAATATAACCAATCAGTTCCCTTCTTCGGTGCGATCGTCCTGTTTGAGTAAACAAATAATAGTAAAGCGAGGCCGTACACAATAATTTATTTTTCATTTTAGTGGCCCATCAATAACTATTAGCAGCACCTGTTAAAAGGACAATAGAATAGTCTTGTAACGGTACAATATATGAAATAAATGATTTGCAGCAACGTTCCACAATACAAATTTAGAATGGACGGAACAACAGCGATCCCAGTTTTGCGTGTCTACCGCCGCCTGCTATACCTTCTATTGATGCATTGATAACGTTTTAAACCTAACAGCCACCCACTCATGGTCCTACTAATTAGTTTTGATGACAGATCATTGGCAGCTGGTAATCGCAAGGTACCGTGAAGAAAACATTACATACTTACTAGGCATCGGACTAGGGTTAGGACTGCATTTCAGTTTAAGAAGGAGACTGGACTCGCTTTTCTTGACATTTAAATATAACCAATCAGTTCCCCGATTCACTGCGATCATCGACCTGTTAGTGGACTACCTTGCTTTACTATTATTTGTATACTCAATAATTTATTTTCAATTTAATGGCCCATTCATTATTATTAGCATTATTAGCAGCACCTGTTGAAAGAACGATAGAATAGTCTTGTAACGTCCAGGGTTCAAATGGGCACATTGCTTGACGGCACGCTGCTAGAATAAATCCTAAGAATAGAAGAAAAATCGAAGACATAATGTTAAATGAATGATTTGCACCAACGTTCCACAAGATAAATTTAGAATTGGCGGAGCAGCAGCGATAACAGTTTTGCGTGTCTACCGCCGACTGTTATGCCTTGCATTGATGCCTTGATAACTTCTTGAACCAAATAGCCACGTGTTCTTACTAATTAGTTTTGATGACAGATCATTGGCAGGTGTTCATCCCAAAGTACCGTTAACAAAACATTACATACTTACTAGGCATCGGACTACGGCATTTCAGTTCTAGAAAAAGAGTAAACGCGCTTTTCTTGAAATTTAAATATAACCAATCAGCTCCCTGATTCAGTGCGATCCTCGACCTGTTTGTATACTGCCTTGCTTCACTTTTATTTTTCAACTCAAAAATTATTTTTTATTTTTGATGGCCCATTGATAATTATTAGCAGCACCAACTGGAAGAAGGAAAGTATAGTCGCGTAACGGTCAATGGGTCAAATGGGCACACTGCTTGATGGTACGTTGCTAGAACAAAGCCTAAGAACAGGGTAAAGATGGTCAATAATAATTAATTAATTAAAGTAAAATTCCTTGAGATAAGTGCAGAATGGACGGGGAAACAGCGATAAATGTTTTGCGTGTCTGCTTCCGACTGATATGATTTGTACTGATACATTGATAATGTTATGAACTTAATAGCCACCCCGCTCGTGGTCCTGCTCGTTATTTTTGATGACAGATCATTGGCAGGTGGTATTTGCACCCTACTCTGAAGAAAGCACTGCGTTCATGCTGCTTCCTACTACAGCATTTCAGTTAAAGACGTGGTGTGATCGCGCAACCCTTGATATTTAAAGGTAAACAATCAGTTCCCCGATGCAGTGCGATCCGCGAGCTCTGTGTCTGGTACCTTGCTTTACTCTTATTTGTTTACTCAATTTTTTTTTTTTTTTATTTCAATGGCCAATCTATCTACATTAGCCGCACCTGCTGAAAGAACGATAGAACAGTCTTGTAAGGGTCCATAGGTGAAATGGGCACATAGCTAGATGGCAAGCTGCTAGAACAAAGCCAATTTAAGAAAGTTAAATAGTTTCAGCTGAAAAAAAATCTTAGCGATGAGTCAGTGAGGGTCAGTATGACGGAAGCCAGCACAACACATACAGACAGACCACCACCATGCCCGTCTGAAGCTATAACACTAGTGCTCTTCCAAGTTTATTTTTTTTATTTCTAAATGACCATAAAGTCCCTGACTGTCTGTTTGTTGATGATCTTAGATCTGCAGATACTGACCTTCTGTAGGTACACCTTCAGGAACAGGTCTGGAGTGAAGACCTAAACTAAAACGATCCACAATTCCCTATAAAAGAACGATATTGTGTACCCGGCTTGGGAGTGGGGTTACCGGGTCATACCCCTGGAGCTGAGCCTGTGGATAGTGTTCCTCAGTGAGAAATGTGGACCTGTGGACCCACCAGCTACGAGGCAGATATGCAGGTTGTTGCAGACGTAATTATTTATTAGAAATTGAGCTGGAATGCATGTTTGTATTTTTATAACAGAACTGAAAATCATCTGTAAACATACGCTAAACTGATTTGTTTCTCCGTTACTGAGGTGCATTTTATTTATATTCATATGTTTCAGATAAGAACCTCTGAGGCAGACTGAAATCAAGCTTTTCATATTTCATATCACTGTTTGAATTTTGTCAGACTACTTTAAAAATGATTTAATCCGAGCTGTAAATAGGCAGGAGAGCACAAGGCTCAGAAGGTCTAGCATAGAGAAAGAAGAGGTCTGATTGAGATTCAGAACAAGTACAACGGACAGCTCCAGCAGCCTTTGTACTGTTAATTCTGTTTACTGATTCTATATATATATATATATGTTTTAATTATTATTATTTATTTATTTCTTTTACCAATTATTGTTTTTCAAGGAGTTCACAAGAGGTGAATTAAGAGAAATGGGAATATGTGCACATTTCAGTGTTTTTTTATTATTCATGAACGTCCCTGCTCATGAGATGACTGCTGTTCAACTTCAAAACGCTCCAGTCCATTAAAATTCAGCTTTAGTGGGAACAGGTTACAGTACACTGTTACCTGACCCAAAATAAATTCCTTTAACTACCAGCTTTACATCTGTTTCCGTCATCGCTGTGTGTTTATATAGACTGAAACTTTCAGAGCTTGGTTACACATACACATAATAGAGACATTTGAATGTACAATAATACAATTTATTTGTGTTTCATTTTAAACAAAACAATCCATTAAATCAATACGTCTAAACATAATCAGTATTTGATTAATTGATTTCAACTGCTGAGGATTACAATCTAAATTTAATCTAAAGCCTTAAATAGAGTAAAGACAATCTTTCTCTCAGCTCTTCACCATCTTCTAATTTCTGGATCACTTGGTGCTGTGGTCATAGCCATCCTCGTCTACCCAGATCCCTCCATCACTCTTTCTGAACTTGACCTCATTCTTAGCCGTCACAATGCAGCATGCGCCATAGGGTACTCTGTAATTCAGAGAATGGTCTTGACGTACACCTCACTGTCTTCCTCAGCTGTAACGAAGACAATGGCGTAGCCTTCATCCAGGCTGGGAGCTTCAAGATGATCGTATGGTGCCAGGTCGATGAAGCTGATCTCGATTTTAGGCTTGAAGAGCTTCTTGGTGGTCCCAGAATCTACCAGAACGTCTTCCAGCTTAATCTCTTGTTTGTGGTAGAAAATTCTCAGCTTCCTTCCTGTAGCATTGGCCACAGTGCTCTTAGTTCCAGATCCAGGTGCACTGGAGAATGTGATATTTCCTGTACTGTTGAAGGTGTTGTCATTATGTTCATTTGTATTTCCCATCTTTTCTCAGTGAATCCAGATAGAACCTGAAAAGGGATTTTGTTTAATAAGCAGTGTTGACAAAACTTTGTTTTTAAATATACTGCTAAAATTCACAACTATAGAAATCTTCCACTAAAGTACAGCATTAGAAGTAATATAAAAACCTAACTCTACTTACAAATAAATCACTGTTGTATCATATGATATTAAATTATATATATTATTATATACTTGCTTTATTTGAATAGGAACATTACAGGAAAAGCCAAAAAATGTTAGTTTTGTTAAAGAGAATTTATTGCAATGATTATGGAGAATTTGGAGACATTTGCCCTTTGATCTTGACATTTTTACACAATGTAAAACATAGATGCCAAAATCAAACCTGACAAAAATAAGTTTAATATAAAAAAAGACTTGCTTGCATTTACATTTATGTTAAATTTAGCTAATAAAAAAAGTAACTAAAATGCATTAAGGTGTGCATCCACTGTAAAGAACATGTTAACTTATTTATTCAAGATAATAACAATTATAAAATAATCATACTTTTAAAATGACCTTGTATGGAGCTTAAAACCTCCCCTGGAGCTGGAGTCTGATAACGGAAATGTGCTGGTCTGGATAAGCGCCGGTCCAGGTTATATAGTAGGTGATGTTACACCTGCAGACCTAATCTGAGTCATCCTTTGCAATTCTTTCACAACCATATCTGGTACAAAATGATTCATAATTTTTTAAATTTCTGTGAATAATTATTTTCTTACAGCTGCTTATGCCCTTAACTACATCTGAGTAGCTCTAGCCCCCCCTCTGGTGGCTGTATGTTTACAATGCTCCCTGGATGTGTCTTAGTACATGATGAGCTTTGTATATAAACATTTTACATCATAACATGCTCCTCTGATGAGACTGTCCCAATTCATAAACAGCTGAAAATACTGTGTACTGAGGTACCTTTTGTTGATGGAATATCGAGAATATCTCTATTTTTGTGTAAACTAAGTTACATGATAACTTTACTTTTATAATGCCTTCCTAGTAATAAAAATCAGACAAAAGTTTTAAACTATCTTATTAAAAACCACTACAATAAAATGCTATGCTATTATATTTAGCACCACACTACAAGGACCAAACTGTGGACTGCACCTATGAAAAGAACAAAATAACCATGCAAACATGCATCTATCTATCTATATGTTGTACACAGGGTGATGTACTCCCACTCACCTTGGGAACTACACAGACTAGAATTCCATGTAGCGCAAATGTATAAGCGTGCCTCTCTTGCCTGTTTGACCTTTACAGTCTTTCCGGAAACATCCACTTTCTGCAAGGTGGATCTCACCTAATGACTTTCTGGAACCAGTATTTGTTTCCCAACAGGTGGTGCAGTGTAAGATACTTCCTTGTTTTGGTTGCCAAACTGGCCAAGGAACTGGTTTAGCTCATCAGGCAGACTGACATTATCATTGGCCTGCAGGAGTTCTCCAAATGTTTCTCAATACACTGTTTGTATCTGCGCTTGGTCACCTTGACGCTCCTTTTGAGGTTTCTTTGAGCTGCTGAAGAAGCCTGGTTTTCTCCTAAAAGCCATATCTCAGCTCCTGATCTTGACCCATGGCTTCTGGCTGCAAAACATCTTTATTGTCTTTCTTGTAAGTGTTTCTTCTCAGTGTAAATATTCTGTTACCCATAACTGATGAGGCATACTTCATAAGCATATTGGTGCTTACCAAACAGTCCTGCATGAATGAGGTGGCTTCCTCAGGCCATGCTTGCACAGTTTTATTAGCTGGCTTGTTCCTGTAGATCAAGGGTTTTTACAATGCAGCTTACTATATGAACTGCAGGAGACGCTACTGTGGTGAATTTGGCTTGTGTGCAGAAGAGTGTTTGGAGAAATGGAACTGTGTCAAACAGATAACGTTCTCTGTAAAAATCTCTGTAATTATCATTACACAGTTGTTCATGTCATGTGAGTTGATCTGAAGTCTGATCTTGTTGACCTGGCCTGGTGTTGGCCAGAAGGAGAATTGAAATGGCCGGTCTATAAGGGTTAGCTTGTATCCTCGCCCATGTCCCAGCTCTTTTTGCCCACTTCTGCTCTCTGATGCTGTGTCGCTTGTGTAGCCTGTGACGATACTAGCTCCATGGGCCTCCGGGAAGCCAAGGATCTCTGGTGGAATATTTTCTGAATGATATTACATCTGAATGAGTGCTGATCTTTGACCAAAAAGAAGAAAAAGCAAGTTGGAAGAGCATCAACCCACCGGATCCCCATGAGCTGCCTCTATATTCAAAAACCTATACACATCTACAAAGACATCTACAAGCATTAGTAGCCAGTTGAAGACAGCACCATGATACCTTGAGCAGGCCTCTGTGATGCAGTTGGGTCTGGAGGTGAAAGGAGAAGAATTAAAACAGTTCTTTTTGTAGAATGATTTCTTTGTAAAGAGTTTGTTGATGTATCAGTGGCTAGCTCTAAAGCTATAATTCTGGTGCTATCAGCATTTATTATTACAGCTAGAGTCCATGTATAGTTTTTTGCTGCCATCATTTGCTTCAACAAACTGCCACAAAATAAACCTAAATATTCAGATCAGAGTTATCACAACCCTAAATATTCAGATCAGAGTTATCACAACCCTAAATATTCAGATCACAGTTATCAACACCCTAAATATTCAGATCAGAGTTATCACAACCCAAAATATTCAGATCAGAATTATCACAACCCTAAATATTCAGATCAGAGTTATCACAACCCTAAATATTCAGATCAGAATTATCACAACCCTAAATATTCAGATCAGAATTATCAACACCCTAAATATTCAGATCAGAGTTATCACAACCCTAAATATTCAGATCAGAGTTATCACAACCCTAAATATTCAGATCAGAATTATCAACACCCTAAATATTCAGATCAGAGTTATCACAACCCTAAATATTCAGATCAGAGTTATCACAACCCTAAATATTCAGATCAGAGTTATCACAACCCTAAATATTCAGATCAGAATTATCAACACCCTAAATATTCAGATCAGAGTTATCAGCACCCTAAATATTCGAATCAGAGTTATCACAACCCTAAATATTCAGATCAGAGTTATCACAACCCTAAATATTCAGATCAGAATTATCAACACCCTAAATATTCAAATCAGAGTTATCACAACCCTAAATATTCAGATCAGAGTTATCAACACCCTAAATATTCAGATCAGAATTATCAACACCCTAAATATTTAGATCAGAGTTATCACAACCCTAAATATTCAGATCAGAATTATCAACACCCTAAATATTCAGATCAGTTATCAACACCCTAAATATTCAGATCAGAGTTATCAACACCCTAAATATTCAGATCAGAGTTATCAACACCCTAAATATTCAGATCAGAATTATCAACACCCTAAATATTCAGATCAGAATTATCAACACCCTAAATATTCAGATCAGAGTTATCAACACCCTAAATATTTAGGTCAGAGTTATCACAACCCTAAATATTCAGATCAGAATTATCAACACCCTAAATATTCAGATCAGAGTTATCAACACCCTAAATATTTAGGTCAGAGTTATCACAACCCTAAATATTCAGATCAGAGTTATCAACACCCTAAATATTTAGGTCAGAGTTATCAACACCCTAAATATTCAGATCAGAGTTATCACAACCCTAAATATTCAGATCAGAGTTATCAACACCCTAAATATTCAGATCAGAGTTATCAACACCCTAAATATTCAGATCAGAGTTATCACAACCCTAAATATTCAGATCAGAATTATCAACACCCTAAATATTCAGATCAGAGTTATCACAACCCTAAATATTCAGATCAGAATTATCAACACCCTAAATATTCAAATCAGAGTTATCACAACCCTAAATATTCAGATCAGAGTTATCAACACCCTAAATATTCAGATCAGAATTATCAACACCCTAAATATTTAGATCAGAGTTATCAACACCCTAAATATTTAGATCAGAGTTATCAACACCCTAAATATTCAGATCAGAATTATCAACACCCTAAATATTCAGATCAGAGTTATCAACACCCTAAATATTCAGATCAGAGTTATCACAACCCTAAATATTCAGATCAGAGTTATCACAACCCTAAATATTCAGATCAGAGTTATCAACACCCTAAATATTCAGATCAGAGTTATCAACACCCTAAATATTCAGATCAGAATTATCAACACCCTAAATATTCAGATCAGAATTATCAACACCCTAAATATTCAGATCAGAGTTATCAACACCCTAAATATTCAGATCAGAGTTATCAACACCCTAAATATTTAGGTCAGAGTTATCACAACCCTAAATATTCAGATCAGAGTTATCAACACCCTAAATATTCAGATCAGAGTTATCACAACCCTAAATATTCAGATCAGAGTTATCACAACCCTAAATATTCAGATCAGAGTTATCACAACCCTAAATATTCAGATCAGAGTTATCAACACCCTAAATATTCAGATCAGAGTTATCACAACCCTAAATATTCAGATCAGAGTTATCAACACCCTAAATATTCAGATCAGAGTTATCAACACCCTAAATATTCAGATCAGAGTTATCACAACCCTAAATATTCAGATCAGAGTTATCACAACCCTAAATATTCAGATCAGAGTTATCAACACCCTAAATATTCAGATCAGAGTTATCACATGTTTTCTAAATAGAAATCTGTAAATTCTGTATTGAATGTAGTTTCATCGGAAAATAGATTCTCAGACACTGTTATGTGCAGCCTTTAATTTTAATAGTTTTTCTGTTGCTGCTATTCCAAAATAAACATCGTCCCACCCTTGGTAAACTCACATTACCAGATAATTAGACATATTGAAAGTTTGACTGTGACGTGGAGAACTATTCAGTTTTAAATTGACTTTATGTAATATCATGCCAGAGATTGCTTGCACAACACAGATGTGCAGCTTATCACTCACTACCATGACCACTACTGAGGAGGATATCTGTTCAACCATCTCCCTGACAACGCAACACCTAGATAAACAACTACCTTCGTCACACTGATTTATGTCTATTCATGCCTTAGCAGGAACTGTAGTGTTAGGAAAGAAGCCGTTCTCTTAAATATCTACATCGCTCACTGAATATTTACTTGCGCAATTGCTTTGTATGTTTATTTCATTAACTTGCTCTAAAGCTAAAACAGCCTAGTTGTTTCACTAAGTTCATTGGCTGGGCTCCCGGGACATTAGCTCGCCTTAAATGTTAGTTTACATGATACATGAATCATGATTGATCACTATGTAGCGCTCCTGTCCCTTTACAGTGAATACTTATACATACGTTTACTAAATAAGTACAGGGGCTCGGATTCCAGAAATAAAATTTTAACTACTGTTGCTAGACAACCAACAGTACTTAATAAATGAAACAGACTGCAAAACAAAGCAATATAACTTTTTATCTTGTATATTTTAGCTTGAATCAGACTGCATTTTAGTTTATTGTCGCTTATTTGCTCTCTAATAGTTTTGAACGGGAGATGAGTTTCGATATTTCTTATCCTCTTTTTGGTTTTATTCAACAACTCAGAACAAAGTGGAGCAATATTCAGGTTACACAAACACTCAAACAATATGAACAGCAATTTGTTCACTTCACTTCTGTTCACTTACCTGAGCAGTGCTACACTGAACACTTATTTAGCACGCAGAAATGAATTAAATAAACAGAACCATACTCAAATATAAGATATTATGAAAGATATATGCAGATATGTTTCCAGGATGAACAGAAATACACCCCTTCACCTGTTAGTTGTACTATCTCAATAAAACTAATACTTTGGTATATATTTTAGCTAGCATGCATGCATCCTGTTCTGTTGATCTGTGCTACCTTGGTGGAAAATGATACTGCAAGTGTTTTGTGTTACTGTTTCTATTTCATAACACTCCCTACATTAAAACAAAGGTAGGATTATTTAATAAAGTAAATATGGTCATAAATCAGTACCCCTGAGATTTTTACAATGATTATGAACTGCTATGAACACTTTAGGACACTCCAGCAGACAGTAACATTAGGCTAAACTTAAACTTAAATAATAAGCTTAAAGTAAACAATTAACATTAAAAACATGTTAAAACTTTATAAAGAACAAGTTAACGTACTACACTATTGAAAAATCCAGGATATGTGCGCATGCGCAATAAGCTTTGGTAGGACCTATTGATATTGCTATGGTCCTCCAGTGGCCATAGCAACAGTCCCTCGTTAACGCGGGAGGTGAACTGGATAAGGAGGAACGTCTGATTGGTTTATTGCGTCGCTATGGTAACCAGACTGTACAGGCGCTGTACTGAACATGCTAGCTGGAAAGCTAATCTGCTCACAGACAGAGTACACGGCAGCACTGAGGTGATTAAATGTTTTCTAGCCCACCGACAGGTTCCACCTACTTATGGGTTTCAACCCGACAACCTAGAGCAGCTTATGAACCTGATCTTTCTCCACAAACCCTTTTACCGTCGCCCTTCCACACATGCTTGCTGGAGGTCTAACTCCCGCTAACTCCCGCCCCCCTCAGGCAGAACCAATCGCTGAGGGCTCTTACAGGCTAAAGATTAATCTGTCCAATCTCGTGAGACACAGAGGGTTATCGACAGGCGAGGTAGATGAGGTTGCACCAGACTTTAATATAAACTGTTAACAGGATTGTCACTAGCTAGCTTTTCAGTGTGTTTGTGTGTGTAGTCTTTGGAATTAAAACCTGGTCCCTGCATGTAAATCATTAAAATTAAAGGTTAATGTCAGATGTAATCTAAAGTTAAGGTTAAAATTAATAGTTATGTTTAAAGTTTGGGACTTCAAGAAATAATGGAAGTCAATGTAATTCCACGACAATTCAAAGAAACAAAAATAAATGAGAGAGTGTTTGACTGATGTGTAACATTATTCAATTTATTTATTCCATTCTAGACAAAACAATGTATTTAATCAGTACATCTCAAGCTAATTCCATATTGACATAACATGATCAAAATATAATTCATTTATTTTAAACTGAAGCTTCAAACAGAGTTATTCTCTCAGCTCGTCACCATCTTCTAATCTCTGGATCACTTGGTGCAGTGGTCATGGCCATCCTCGTCTACCCAGATCCCTCCATCACTCTTTCTGAACTTGACCTCATTCTTGGCCGTCACAATGTAGCATGCGCCGTAGGGGACTCTGTAATTCAGAGAGATGGTCTTGACGTACACCTCGCTGTCCTCCTCAGCTGTAACGAAGATGCTGGCGTAGCCTTCATCCAGGCTGGCAGCTTCAAGATGATAGTTTACTGGCAGGTCGACGAAGGTGATCTCGGTTTTAGGCTTGAAGAGCTTCTTGGTGGTCCGAGAATCTACCAGCACATCTTCCAGCTTAATCTCTTGTTTGTGGTAGAAAATTCTCAGCTTCTTTCCTGTAGCGTTGGCCACAGTACTCTTAGTACCAGATCCAGGTGCACTGGAAAATGTGATATGCCCTGTGTCGTTGAATTTGTTGTCATTACGCTGATTTACATTCCCCATCTTCTTTCAGTGAATCCAACAAGAACCTGAAAAGAGATTCAGTTTTATAAGCAGTGTAGACAAACCTTTGTTACCTGCTAAATTTCACAACTGTATAGAAATCTTCCACTAAAGTACAACATTGGTAGTGATATTAAAACCATCCAAAAAAAAAGCATGATTCTCTAAAATAGGAACATTACAGGAAAGAACAAAAACATAAATTAATTTCATTGTAATTTGTGTCAAGAAATGATCTCACTATGATTATGTTGAATTGCTGTTCGTTGTGATTTGTTTATACAATATAAAAGAAAGCTGCAAAAATAAAATCTGACAAAATTAGTTTGATTTTAAAAGCTCTTAAAATATTTTGCACATGCTTGCCAGTAAATTAATGAGACCAGTATACTGAATTAGGAAATATCAGCTATGAAACACAGAGAAGATAATTAGATCAAACAATTATTAACAGTCATATATCTGAAATTACCTTGTATGGAGCTCAGAATGTTGAACTGGTGTCTGATAATAAAAATGTGTGGGTCTGGATGAGCGCAGGACCAGGTTATATAGTAGATGTTGACCCACCTACAGACCTGGACTGAGTAATTCTTTGTTATTCTTTCACAACCTTCTCTGGAAAAGTCCTTTCTTAATTTCTGTGAATTATTAATAATTTTCTTACTTCTGCATACCCTTAACTACAGAGCAGCAACTCTAGGCCTCCCTCTGGTGGAGATGAAGATGGTGCAGGGAAGAAGTGCTCGTTTGAAAAAAAACAAATATCTCCAGTTTTATCTATTTTAATAAATTGTATTTATTATTATGAGGTCTTCATCTGACCTGAAAAAAGGAGAATGTGACACAACTAACGAACATTTTACATCATTATAATAACCCCACAGTTTGTCTACGGTGCAGTGGAATCAATATGAGAAGTTTCAATTAGGGTTTGGTTTTATCCAGAGAGCTGAAACAACACTGCTTCTTATTATACTGTTAGTGACCCTAGCCTTCTGACACTCCAGACTCTGCTTACAGGCTCACAAATTGTGTGTCCGATATTG
The DNA here is from genome assembly GCA_021613375.1 of Megaleporinus macrocephalus. NCBI lineage: Eukaryota > Metazoa > Chordata > Actinopteri > Characiformes > Anostomidae > Megaleporinus > Megaleporinus macrocephalus. The sequence continues at coordinate 40,112,407 of CM038724.1, read as the reverse complement.
AAGAAACTGAAATACTGATATTCAGTACCTGACGTGGGAAACTCGGGTGTGATCTTAAACTCTGAGCTCTGTTTTATTGTGTTATTGGAAAGTTAGTTTTAACAAAGACACAATGGGAACTGAAAAATAAAACGAGTGATCAGAACAGAAGGGGTCAGGACAGGATTTTTAAAAAACTCTGGAAAATCCTGGAAGATGAAGAGCATTAATAAGCGGTTCACTTACATCTCACAACCACCCCCTGGGAGCTCAGCAAGCTCAGCTGAACACAGGAGTGAGATCTAATGAGTAGGCCTCTTCTCTCTGAAGCAGAAGCACTCACAACGGCTATTTAGAAGATAGATCACTAACAGCATATATTCTAACAGCTAGAGTCTAAATATAATACTTACTGTCATCACTTATTTTAAACCACTGCTGCTCTCACAGACCCCCAGCAGGACTGCCTCCTGTCTCATAAGGCCTTTTTAGTAAATATACCCTCAAACCTACAAATTTAGATTTAGTTTTAAATTAAATGCATAGAAACTGTATTTAATCTAGTTTTATTGAATATTATTGAATTTCAAACACTGTTATGTGCAGCTTTTACCTTTACTGATGTTTTCCAAAAATCTTTTTCCTACATTTGTTACGAGGGGGATTAAAGGACTCAAATGCAGGGAATGCAGGCCCCTCCTAACTTAAAATACTGAAGAGTGTGGTGTAGTGGGACTCTAACCGGGGTCCTCTGGACCGTAGTTTAAGGGAGTTAGGGGAGAAGTGGAGGAGCAGGAGGGAGAAAGGATTTAGAATTAGAGAGGGTGGAGGAATATGTATGTGGGGCAAAACAACGGAGGAAAGAAATGAAAAATATAAAAGAGTGAAGGGTGCCTGTGAACTTTAGTGCTTGACAGCGGGGAAAGCAAAACACTTTAACCCGTGACCACGAGATTCGAACTGGGGTAGTGGAGCACGAGGGGCAAATAAGGAGCCTCCAGCGACGAACTCAGACTAAGGAGACGGGAGTAACCCCAAACAAAGTACCACACTTATAAACACTACAACAAAAACAGAACTGGTGTAGCCTGACACCGCTATGTATCAGGACTACCAAAAAACCTCGCGCCACACGGCGCTACCAGATACCAGAACAAAGCCCTGCCAGATTACCTCCCACCGAGTGGCGCTACAACACACCAAGTCTAACAATACCAAACATTTTCACGGTGTAGACTAGCGGACGCAAAGGTGCTACAGGGGGCAGCGCTTGGCCTTCGACCTAAATAGGCTGGGCACAGGTGGCCTTCCTGAGGCCTGATTTGTGCCGGGGCCGCTGGGAGTTGGAGTTTTCTCCTGTCCGAGCGCCCCGTCGCCACGGCCCTATAGTGGCAACAACATTTGCCTCACATTACTAGATAATTACTAGATGATTAGAAATCTTCATCTTTTCACCATTAAGTGGGCAACAATGCAGTTTTCAAATAATTACTTATAACAACATGCCAGAAAATACTTACACAACACAGATCACACATCTTATCATTCACTACCATGTCCACTACTGAGGAGGATATCTGTTCAACCATCTCCCAGACAACGCAACACCTAGATAAACAACTGCCACGGTCATGTTAGTTTATGTCTATTCATGCTTTATCAGGAACTGAAGTGCTTGTGAAGAAACTATTAGTTGTGTTCCTCTTAAATATCTGGGATTAAGAGTTCTACTGTTTAGATAAATCGCTTACTGAAAATTACAGCTCAGTAAAACAGCTCAGTAGATTAAAAAATGCATATCTATTAATTAGGGTTTAATTAAAACTCTAAGTCTATTTAGTGTTTATCATTATATGAATGTAAATTAATATTCAGGATTTCTTCTTTTACTGTAAAAGCATTTTAAACTGCAATGAAATTGCTCTCTTGATGTGGCAGAAGGGCTTGTGTGGTCTAGGCATCTTCAGAGCTAGGTCAGAGCAGTTTGCTCTCGGTAGGCTTTCCCAGAGTGAGCAGGTCTGGAGTGTAGACACGAAACTAAACGATCCACAGTTCCCTACAAAAGAAAGACACATGAAATTGTGTACCCTGACCAGGACAGGCTTACTGTGACCTACCCCTGGAGTCAGGCCTGCGGGCAGTGTTCCTCAGTCACGCCAGTCACGTAGTTGGAGTTTAGCCAGGTGGACGAGAGGCTTGCTTTAATATGTATTACCATTGCAAGGAGGAAAATGACAACTGTTCAGATTATTTGGCACAATATCTCACAAACAAGTGGGTGAAGGCCTCATCTACCAACTCCATAGCCTGGCTGGGAGACTTTAATACTTACAATGGCAAAGATTTTAAAACCAAAAAGGCAGTCACTGGGACTCACTCTGCCAGTCATGGATTGTCTTTAATGAACACCATGTTCAAACACATTTAGGTTCATAAGTGTACTTGATGTCAGACCCTAACCCTAACCCTAACCCTGGTTATGGTTCAAAACCTCAACTGTGGAAGCTGCCAGATGTAGCTGTGGCCAAAATCTTGTTGGTGATTGTCAGGGCAGCAAACCAAGAACCCACTGGTGGACACCAATGGTGAGGAAGGACACTGAGGAACTACTACATCCAAAAGAAGGCCAGAGCCTTTTCGGGTGTCAGACTTCGATTCCCTGGTGGAGGTCACTGAGGTTGTTGGCTAGAAATGCTTAAGACCGGATGTGAGGCTGAAAGACCCCAATACCGTTCACTCGACCACTGCACATTGTACACTTTATATTATTTATTCTGATATCGCTGCTATGGACAATATCATCATATCACTAAGTCACTTTAAATAGATATATCTACTTAGAACCTGCCTATGCAACATTTTTCACAGATGTCCCCCTGTATATCCTATGTTTATATCTTGTGTATTGTATAGTCCTTTATATATTTCAGTTATAACTATATGTATATTTTTTAGCTTATTTTTACTTTAACATTATCTATTTATTGTATGTTTGCACTGCTTTACGTATATAATGCTGCCCTGCTGTAGAGTTTTATCTGAGCCTCACCCCAAGCATTTCAATGCATGTTATGTCCTGACATGATGTGCAAATGACAAATAAACTTGAAACTTGGATGTTGGATGTTGTGGTGCTGTCATGGCTGTCATGTCTATGTAATGGTGCATTGATGTGGAATCAGTACCCTTGAACTGTCAGACTGAGGTGGTGGTCCTGGACAGTAGAGTGTGTTCCAACCACTGGGGTATCACACTGCTCAGCCTCCCTGGGAGAGTTTATGCCATGGTGTTGGAAAAAAGATTTTGACTAATAATGGAACCTTAGATTCTGGAAGAACAATGCAGATTGCATCCTGGCTGTAGAACAACAGACAAGCTTTTGACCCTTGCTCAGATTGATGAGAGGGCATGTGTTTTTTTCCCAGTACACACGTTTTATGGAATACAGAGCTGTGCCTCGGCCACACTTCGGACAGTCCGACCACATCTCCATGTTGCTCTACCAAGCATAATGACACCTCCTCAAGCGGTCACTTCCAGTGAGTAAAACTGTTAAAGTGTGGAATGAAGAAACTGATTCAGTGCTTCAGGACTGCTTTGACAGTACAAACTGGGATGTGTTTAGAACTGCTGCTGTGAGAGAGGATGGTTCTGTTGATCTAGAGGACTATGCTTCTGGGGTAACTGGCTACATCAGCAGCTGCATTGAAACCATTGTCCCTTCAAAGCGCTGCATAAAGTACCCCAAACAAAAACCATGGATAAATGGTGAAGTTCGGTCCATGCTACATGCTCGCCAGACTGCATTTCTCTCTGGCAACGCTGATGACTACAAAAGGTCTAGATACGACCTGCGTAGATCTATCAGAGAAGCTAAGAGACAGTACAGGCTGAAGCTGGAGGGCTACTACACCACAGCAGACTCCCGGCGCATGTGGCGATGACTGCAGCACATCACCAACCATCAACAAACAAGCACGGCACTCACAACCAGCCATTCTGCATTGCCAGATGAGCTGAATGAGTTCTATGCTCGCTTCGATGTCCTCAACCTTGACCAACTGAAGGACATTGCGGCCAAGGAGAGCATACAGAACCCATCACTCATTGTAACAACAGTGGATGTGCGCAGGAACCTGATGAGAATCAACCCACGCAGAGCTGCAGGCCCAGACAACATCCCCAGGCGAGCGCTCAGGGTTTGCTCATCAGAACTGGCTGATGTGTTTGTAGACATGTTCAATCTGTCACTCACACAAGCTTTTGTGCCATCCTGTTTCAAGACCACCACCATCGTGCCCCTCTCAAAGAAAAGAAATGTGAGATGCCTAAATGACTATCGCCCTGTTGCACTCACTTCAATCGTGATGAAGTGCTTTGAGAGGATAGTCCCGTCGGAACCGGTCCACAGACGATGCAATCAACGCTGCTCTTCACAAAGCCCTCACACACCTGGAGCCCTCACACACCTGGAGCCCTCACACACCTGGAGCCCTCACACACCTGGAGCCCTTACACACCTGGAAGGCAAGGACACATATGTCAGAATGCTCTTTATTGATTACAGTTCAGCATTCAACACGGTCATCCCACACAGACTCTCAGAAAAGCTCCTCACCCGCGGACTGACACCAGCCCTCTGCAACTGGGTGCTGAGTTTTCTAATAGACAGACCCCAGTCAGTCAGAGTCGGCAGCTGCACATCCAGCACAAGAACAGTGAGCACAGGGGTCCCTCAAGGCTGTGTGCTGAGCCCCCCTCTGTACACGCTCTTCACATACGACTGCGTGGCCTCCCAGAACAACACCAGCATCATCAAATTTGCTGATCACTGGAATGATCACTGGTGGGGAAGAGGCAGCAAACAGGTAGGAGGTGGCTGAGCTGGTGGCCTGGTGTCATGACAACAATCTTTCCTTGAATGCAGACAAGACCAAAGAAATGATTGTTGATCCAAGGAGGAAGCGAGAGCTACACATAGGGGAGACTGAGGTGGAGAGGGTGAAAACCTTTAAGTTCCTTGGCATTCACATCAGTGAGGATCTCAGCTGGTCCCCCAACACTCAGATCATCATCAGGAAGTCCCAGCAGAGACTGTACTTTCTGAGAAGGCTGAGAAAATTTGGAATGCCAGCCAAAATTCTCAGCACCTTCTACAGGAGTATGATTGAGATTGTTCTTACCAGCTCCATCATCGTCTGGTATGGAAACTCTACTGCTCAGGACAGAAAGGCTCTCCAGCGTCTGCACAGTCCATCTCAGGAGCAGCCTTCCCCTCACTATAGAACATCTACCACACCAGGGTCACCAGGGGGCCCCACAACATAATCAGGGACAGTACACACCCCCAGCACACACTCTTCACACTCTTACCTTCAGGCAGACGTTACAGGAGTGTAAAGTCCAGGACCACAAGACAAGTTTCAAGTTTCAAGTTTATTTGTCATTTGCACATCATGTCAGGACATAACATGCATTGAAATGCTTGTGGTGAGGCTCAGATAAAACTCTACAGCAGAGCAGCATTATATACGTAAAACATACAATAAATAGATAATAATAAAGTAAAAATAAGCTAAAAATATACATATAGTTATAATTGAAATATATAAAGGACTATACAATACACAAGATATAAACATAGGATATACAGGGGGACATCTGTGAAAAATGTTGCATAGGCAGGTTCTAAGTAGATATATCTATATCTATTTAAAGTGACTTAGTGATATTGTCCATAGCAGTGATATCAGAATAAATAATATAAAGTGTATAATGTATCAGTGGTCGAGTGAACGGTATTGGGGTCTTTCAGCCTCACAGTTTGTTCAGGAGCCTGACAGCCTGAGGGTAGAAGCTGTTCAGTAGGCGGGTTGTTCTGGCCTGGATGCTGCGGAATCTCCTGCCTGATGGCAGTATGGTGAACAGGCCGTGTGCTGGGTGACCGCTGTCTGAACCTGATCTTCTGGATTTTCCTCAGGCAGCGGGACTGGTAGATGTCCTGTAAGGCTGGTAGTTTGTTCCTCAGGCAGCGGGACTGGTAGATGTCCTGTAAGGCTGGTAGTTTGTTCCTCAGGCAGCGGGACTGGTAGATGTCCTGTAAGGCTGGTAGTTTGTTCCTCAGGCAGCGGGACTGGTAGATGTCCTGTAAGGCTCGTAGTTTGTTCCTCAGGCAGCGGGACTGGTAGATGTCCTGTAAGGCTGGTAGTTTGTTGCCTATGATGTATTCTGCTGTCCTCACCACTCCTTTTAAGGCCTTGCTGTCGCAGGCAGTGCAGCTGCTGTACCAGACAGTGATGCAGCCCGTTAGGATGCTCTCTATAGTGCATCTATAGAAGCTGGTGAGGAGATCAGGAGGCAGTCCAAACTTCCTGAGCCTGCGCAGGAAGAAGAGACGCTGACGGGCAGATCTCACAATCGTATTGGTGTGGAGGGACCAGGTGAGGTCATCAGAGAGGTGAACGCCGAGGAACTTAACACTGCTGACTCTCTCCACTTCAGCCCCGTTGATGTAAAGGGGAGAGCAGCGGAGGTAGTTGCTGACTGTCCAGAGCCGAGACCAGGCAGCAGACAAACAGGCTAAACCGACCGTCTGCTCGCTGCCTTGAGACGTCACCTAGGTACAACTATATTGAGACTGTTTCACTGCCCCGAATTAAACACAAACTTAGAAAATCTCAATCAGTTTGTTTAAATAACTTAGTTAATATAAGAATATTAGATCCAGTGTCTAGCTGCAGTGTTTCTGAATTAAGGTTTGGTTTATTTAATATAAGATCACTGAACTCTAAGGCTGTCATTGTAAATGATACAATAACCTACCATAAAATTGATGTGTTATGTCTCGTAGAAACATGGATTAAACCTGAGGAATATTTGGCATTAAATTAAGCCACCCCCATAGGCTATAAGTATGTACACAGCCCCAGACTGTCCGGTAAAGGAGGGGGTATATGTGTCATTCATAAAAATTCATTAGACATAAGTCAGAAACACAATCTCACTTTCAATTCTTCTCATAAACATCACCAATCCGACCACTAATAGAAGTGTACTCACCCTAGTCAGCATTTATAGACCACCAGGACCTTATTCTGAGTTCTTAAAAGAATTTAGTGACTTTGTTGCAGATCTAGCTGTGAGCGCTGAAAAACTAATAATCGCAGGAGATTTTAATATTCACTTTGAAAACTCAGCAGATCCATTAAAAAAGGCTTTTTCATCTATCTTAGACTCTATAGGTCTCAATCAGAATGTAATAGGGCCTACACATTCCTGTAATCACACACTAGATCTAGTTTTGACTTTAGGTGTTGATATACATAATCTTACTGTTTTCCACAGACTTCAGTAGTTTCAGATCACTACCTAATTTCATATGAATTGAGTCTTAGTAAAAATGTATGTACATCACCCCGTTATTGCATGAAACGTTCAATAATGCCAAATACATCTCAGAACTTTATTGAAACTCTTCCAGATTTATCAACCATAATTTTTCCATCATCAGACCCAACCGAGCTAGACAGAATAACTGACTGCGTAGAAAATACGCTCCGACTAACTTTAGACAACGTTGCACCTATAAAAATTAAAAAGATGCAACAAAAAAAGCTCGCTCCGTGGTACAACAATGAAGTACGCACCTTAAGACAGACAGTACTTAGAACGCAAATGGAGAGTGACCAAGCTAGAGGTATTTCACTCTGCTTGGAAGGACAGCCTTAGCAGTTACAGAAAGGCACTTATTAAAACACGCTCAGCATACCTGTCCACACTCATCGAACACAACAAAAACAATCCTAGAGTTTTATTTAGCACCATCGCAAAACTTACCAAAAATCAGGCAGGATCTGAACCTCAAATACCCGCCAACCACAGCAGCAATGATTTCATGGACTTTTTCAATAGCAAAATCGAGAATATTAGACAAAAAGTTCTACCAATACGAGTAACCTATCCTTCATCCGGTTTGGCTCAAACAGCACAAAATGTGATTTTAGAAGAAAGACTAGAAACATTTTCTCCACTACAGCAGACAGAACTAGAAAAACTTATCTCTTCCTCAACTTCTGCTACATGCACACTTGATATGATTCCAACAAGCCTATTGAAACAAGTATTACCAGCTATTATTAAACCTATCTTAACTATCATCAACTCTTCTCTTAGTCTGGGTCATGTACCTAAGTCTTTTAAACTAGCTGTGATAAAACCCTTGATAAAGAAGCCAAATCTTGACCCCAGAGAACTGTCCAGTTATAGACCCATTTCCAATTTACCTTTTATCTCTAAGATTTTAGAAAAGGCTGTAGCTCGACAACTCTGTTCTCATCTACATAAGAACAACATATATGAAAAATTCCAATCTGGTTTTAGGCCACATCACAGCACAGAGACAGCTTTAGTTAAGATAACAAATGATCTTCTTCTTGCCTCTGATCAGGGCCACGTATCTCTACTGGTGTTACTAGATCTAAGTGCAGCTTTTGACACTATAGATCACACTATTCTTTTGGACAGGCTAGAAAATGTGGTTGGAATCACAGGAACAGCGTTATCCTGGTTCACATCTTACCTTAGTGATCGCTTTCAGTTTGTAAAGATAAATAATGTATCGTCTAATACTACAAGAGTGAAATATGGAGTTCCACAAGGTTCTGTTTTAGGTCCTCTGTTATTTACACTATATATGCTACCATTAGGCTCAGTTATAAATAGACATGGAATTAGTTTCCACTGTTATGCCGATGATACACAACTGTACATATCAGCCAAACCAGATGACAAATCCAGATTAAATAAGATAGAAGATTGTGTAAGAGATATTAGACTTTGGATGCTACAGAACTTCCTTCTTTTAAACCCAGATAAAACGGAAGTTCTCCTCCTCGACCCAAAGGCTGCTCGGACTAAATGTTCAGATTTAATGTTAAATCTTGCTGACTTCTCTGTAGTTCCTGGTTCAGTAGCCAAAAATCTTGGTGTAACAATTGACTCAGATCTGACATTTAATCAACACATCGGTAATATTACAAGAACAGCGTTTCTTCACCTACGAAACATTTCAAAGTTAAGAAATGCGTTATCTGTGTCTGATGCTGAAAAGTTGATACATGCCTTTATAACCTCAAGGCTAGATTACTGTACTGCATTATTGTCAGGATGCTCCAGCAGGAACCTGAATAAACTTCAGTTAGTTCAGAACGCTGCAGCTAGAGTGCTACACTGGCTTCCTGTTAAATTCCGTATCGACTATAAAATTCTATTACTGACGTATAGTTTCAAGTTTCAAGTTTCAAGTTTCTAAATTAAGTTTATAAAGCCCTGCACGGTCTCACACCGGAGTACCTGCAAGATCTAATTTCCTATTATGAACCGCCACGTTCACTCAGATCACAGGATGCTGGTTTTCTAATAGTTCCTAAAATTCAGAAGACTACAATGGGGGGAAGAGCTTTTTCCTACAAAGCCCCAAAATTGTGGAATAATCTCCCAGTTAATGTTCGGGACTCTGACACAGTCTCAATATTTAAGTCTAGACTAAAAACATACTTGTTTAGTGTAGCTTTTGGTAATTAAGCTTCTCTTTTAGATAAAGGCAGGAGATCTGGGGGTTCTTGGACACAGAGGTTTATGGTAAACTGAGATGTTGATGCTGTTGTTCCACCACTTCACGCGATCACACAGGTTTGTTGATGGTGGAGTGGGGGGACCCCAGTGTCTCAGGGTACTCTCATGTCCATGTTACCTTCTGGTTCTCTCCTTTTAGTTTAGGCTGTTATAGTTAGATCTGCCGGAGTCACCAACCACACTCTAAAATTCTGAAAATTCATATTCTCTACAGTCTTACTCCCGAGCCCAACTCACTCTTTCTCTTTACTCTTCCTGAGGAAATGACTGTCCTCCTGTCTGTTGAAGGCTGTTGAAGGACTGATCATCGGGCCATCACCCCACCATCACCAGCCAGCTCACCTGTCCATTTACTGCTACACCCTCAGTTACATCACTGTGCCATCCAGATGCACCAGCACTGAGATAGGATGGGACTGTTTCAGCTCACGCCCACTTTACATAAAGACTGTCATAGACTGCCTCAGCCAGTGACTGCCTCAGTCATACACTGCCTCTATCTGTGCAGCTTCTAAAGCTTTGCTATCCAGATTTCAAACAGAGACTCCTTTCTTTGGTATTTAGTTCAAACTGTAAATACTGTTTGACCAGAGGAGGATGGGTCTCCCCTTGTGAGTCTGGTTCCTCCCAAGGTTTCTTCCTCCAGTCTGAGGGGGGTGTTCTTGCCACTGTTGCCTCTGGTTTGCTCACTGGGGGATATATGTTATAACTGTTTTCAAAACTCTGTAAAGCTGCTTTGAGACAACATCGTTGTAAAAAGCGCTATATAAATAAAATTGACTTGACTTGACTTGAGAGTGACCACCCTTCTGCTGCTTCCTGTAGTCCACAATCATCTCCTTCGTTTTGCTGATGTTGAGATGGAGATTGTTGTCATGGCTCCACTCTGACAGAGCGCTGACCTCGTCTCTATAGGCTGTTTCATCTCTATCTGTGATGAGGCCTAGGATGGTAGTGTCATCAGCGAATTTGAAGATGAGGTTGGAGGAGTGTTTGGCTACACATTCATTAGTGTACAGGGAGTACAGGAGGGGGCTGAGTACACATCCCTGGGGGGCCCCCGTGCTCAGAGTCAGAGTGGAAGAGATGCTGTCACCCACCCTCACCACCTGCGGTCTGCTCGTCAGGAAGTCCAGTATCCAGTTGCAGAGATGAGAGTTCAAACCCAAGTCTTTGAGCTTCGGGACGAGTTTGGCTGGGATGATTGTGTTGAATGCTGAGCTGTAATCTATGAACAGTATTCTCACATACGTGTTCTTTCTGTCCAAGTGTGTGAGAGCAGTGTGTACTGTTAGTGTAATCGCGTCGTCTGTGGATCTGTTGGAGCGGTATGCAAACTGGTGAGTGTCCATGTTGGCAGGAAGCATAGAACAGATGTGAGCTTTGACCAGCCGCTCAAAGCACTTCATAGCTGTTGATGTCAGTGCAACAGGGCGGTAGTCGTTCAGGTGACAGAAGGTTTCTTGGGAACTGGAACAATGATGGTTTTTTTAAAGCACATAGGAACCACTGACAGTCTTAGGGAGAGGTTAAAGATGTCGGTGAAAACCTCAGCCAGCTGGTTGGCACATGCTTTAAGTACACGGCTGTGTACACCATCAGGGCCTGGTGCCTTGCGTGGGTTAACTGCCCTGAAGGATTTCACCACCTCAGACAGAGAGATGGTCAGTGTGCAGCTCTCCTGTTGTATTGGGAGATTTTCAGCAGGGGAGGTGTTGTTTGCCTCAAAGCGAGCATAATGTGCATTAAGCTCATCTGCAAGTGAGGAGGGTGACCCCATATCACAACTCATACCTCCTTTATAATCAGTGATGGTGCGCAGTCCACTCCACATACATCTGAGATCAGAGCAGAGGAAGTTGGATTCAACTCTGTCCCTGTAGTTCCGTTTGGCTAGCCTGATGGTCCTCTGAAGGTCATATCTGGCCTTCTTGTAGCTGGCCAGATCACCAGAGTTGTAGGCATAGGTTCGAGCTCTTAGTTTGGCACGAACCTCAGCGTTGATCCAGGGTTTCTGATTTGGAAAGGTTCTGACATTGATTTTTGGCACAATGTCGTCAGTGCATTTACTGATGTAACTTGTGATGGAGTCAGTGTATTCAGTGATGTGCTTACATTCACTGTACTGCCGTTTACATACAATACTGTTTACATTCACTGTACTGCTGTTTACATACAATACTGTTTACATTCACTGTACTGTCGTTTACATACAATACTGTTTACATTCACTGTACTGCTGTTTACATACAATACTGTTTACACTCACTGTACTGCTGTTTACATGCAAAACTGTTTACATTCACTGTACTGCTGTTTACATACAATACTGTTTACATTCACTGTACTGCTGTTTACATACAATACTGTTTACACTCACTCTACTGCTGTTTACATGCAAAACTGTTTACATTCACTGTACTGCTGTTTACATACAATACTGTTTACATTCACTGTACTGCTGTTTACATACAATACTGTTTACATTCACTGTACTGCCGTTTACATACAATACTGTTTACATTCACTGTACTGTCGTTTACATACAATACTGTTTACATTCACTGTACTGCTGTTTACATGCAAAACTGTTTACATTCACTGTACTGCTGTTTACATACAATACTGTTTACACTCGCTGTACTGCTGTTTACATACAATACTGTTTACACTCACTGTACTGCTGTTTACATACAATACTGTTTACATTCACTGTACTGCTGTTTACATACAATACTGTTTACATTCACTGTACTGCTGTTTACATACAATACTGTTTACACTCACTGTACTGCTGTTTACATACAATACTGTTTACACTCACTGTACTGCTGCTTACATACAATACTGTTTACACTCGCTGTACTGCTGTTTACATACAATACTGTTTACACTCACTGTACTGCTGTTTACATACAATACTGCTTACACTCACTGTACTGCTGTTTACATACAATACTGTTTACACTCACTGTACTGCTGTTTACATACAATACTGCTTACATTCACTGTACTGCTGTTTACATACAATACTGTTTACATTCACTGTACTGCTGTTTACATACAATACTGTTTACACTCGCTGTACTGCTGTTTACATACAATACTGTTTACACTCACTGTACTGGTGTTTACATACAATACTGTTTACACTCGCTGTACTGCTGTTTACATACAATACTGTTTACACTCACTGTACTGCTGTTTACATACAATACTGCTTACATTCACTGTACTGCTGTTTACATACAATACTGTTTACATTCACTGTACTGCTGTTTACATACAATACTGTTTACACTCGCTGTACTGCTGTTTACATACAATACTGTTTACACTCACTGTACTGGTGTTTACATACAATACTGTTTACACTTGCTGTACTGCTGTTTACATACAATACTGTTTACACTCGCTGTACTGCTGTTTACATACAATACTGTTTACACTCACTGTACTGCTGTTTACATACAATACTGCTTACATTCACTGTACTGCTGTTTACATACAATACTGTTTACATTCACTGTACTGCTGTTTACATACAATACTGTTTACACTCGCTGTACTGCTGTTTACATACAATACTGTTTACACTCACTGTACTGGTGTTTACATACAATACTGTTTACACTTGCTGTACTGCTGTTTACATACAATACTGTTTACATTCGCTGTACTGCTGTTTACATACAATACTGTTTACACTCGCTGTACTGCTGTTTACATACAATACTGTTTACACTCGCTGTACTGCTGTTTACATACAATATTGTTTACACTCACTGTACTGCTGTTTACATACAATACTGTTTACACTCACTGTACTGCTGTTTACATACAATACTGTTTACACTCGCTGTACTGCTGTTTACATACAATACTGTTTACACTCACTGTACTGCTGTTTACATACAATACTGCTTACATTCACTGTACTGCTGTTTACATACAATACTGTTTACATTCACTGTACTGCTGTTTACATACAATACTGTTTACACTCGCTGCTGTACTGCTGTTTACATACAATACTGTTTACACTCACTGTACTGGTGTTTACATACAATACTGTTTACACTTGCTGTACTGCTGTTTACATACAATACTGTTTACATTCGCTGTACTGCTGTTTACATACAATACTGTTTACACTCGCTGTACTGCTGTTTACATACAATACTGTTTACACTCACTGTACTGGTGTTTACATACAATACTGTTTACACTTGCTGTACTGCTGTTTACATACAATACTGTTTACACTCGCTGTACTGCTGTTTACATACAATAATGTTTACACTCGTTGTACTGCTGTTTACATACAATACTGTTTACACTTGCTGTACTGCTGTTTACATACAATACTGTTTACATTCGCTGTACTGCTGTTTACATACAATACTGTTTACACTCACTGTACTGCTGTATACAAACAATACTGTTTACACTCACTGTACTGCTGTTTACATAAAATACTGTTTACACTCGCTGTACTGCTGTTTACATACAATACTGTTTACACTCGCTGTACTGCAGCTTACATACAATACTGTTTACACTCACTCTACTGCTGTTTACATACAATACTGTTTACATTCGCTGTACTGCTGTTTACATACAATACTGTTTACACTCGCTGTACTGCTGTTTACATACAATACTGTTTACACTCACTCTACTGCTGTTTACATACAATACTGTTTACATTCGCTGTACTGCTGTTTACATACAATACTGTTTACATTCGCTGTACTGCTGTTTACATACAATACTGTTTACATTCGCTGTACTGCTGTTTACATACAATACTGTTTACACTCGCTGTACTGCTGCTTACATACAATACTGTTTACACTCACTCTACTGCTGTTTACATACAATACTGCTTACATTCGCTGTACTGCTGTTTACATACAATACTGTTTACACTCACTGTACTGCTGTTTACATACAATACTGTTTACACTCACTCTACTGCTGTTTACATACAATAATGTTTACACTCGTACTGCTGTTTACATACAATACTGTTTACACTCACTCTACTGCTGTTTACATACAATAATGTTTACACTCTACTGCTGCTTACATACAATACTGTTTACACTCACTGTACTGCTGTTTACATACAATACTGTTTACACTCACTCTACTGCTGTTTACATACAATAATGTTTACACTCGTACTGCTGTTTACATACAATACTGTTTACACTCACTCTACTGCTGTTTACATACAATAATGTTTACACTCTACTGCTGCTTACATACAATACTGCTTACATTCGCTGTACTGCTGTTTACATACAATACTGTTTACACTCGCTGTACTGCTGTTTACATACAATACTGTTTACACTCGCTGTACTGCTGTTTACATACAATACTGTTTACACTTGCTGTACTGCTGTTTACATACAATACTGTTTACATTCGCTGTACTGCTGTTTACATACAATACTGTTTACATTCGCTGTACTGCTGTTTTACATACAATACTGTTTACACTCACTCTACTGCTGTTTACATACAATACTGTTTACATTCACTGTACTGCTGTTTACATACAATACTGTTTACACTCGCTGTACTGCTGTTTACATACAATACTGTTTACACTCACTCTACTGCTGTTTACATACAATACTGTTTACATTCACTGTACTGCTGTTTACATACAATACTGTTTACATTCGCTGTACTGCTGTTTACATACAATACTGTTTACATTCACTGTACTGTCAGAATACTATTTACATTCACTGCACTGCTGTTTACATACAATACTGTTTAAACTCCCTGTACTGCTGTTTACATACAATACTGTTTACACTCACTGTACTGCTGTTTATATACAATACTGTTTACATTCACTGTACTGCTGTTTACATACAATACTGTTTACACTCACTGTACTGCTGTTTATACACAATACTGTTTACATTCACTGTACTGCTGTTTACATACAATACTGTTTACATTCACTGTACTCCTGTTTACATACAATACTGTTTTACACTCACTGTACTGCTGTTTACATACAATACTGTTACATTCACTGTACTCCTGTTTACATACAATACTGTTTACACTCACTGTACTGCTGTTTACATACAATACTGTTTACATTCACTGTACTGCTGTTTACATACAATACTGCTTACATTCACTGTACTGCTGTTTACATACAATACTGTTTACACTCGCTTTACTGCTGTTTACATTACAATACTGTTTACACTCGCTTTACTGCTGTTTATATACAATACTGTTTACACTCGCTGTACTTCTGTTTACATTACAATACTGTTTACACTCGCTTTACTGCTGTTTACATACAATACTGCTTACATTCACTGTACTGCTGTTTATATACAATACTGTTTACACTCCCTGTACTGCTGTTTACATACAATACTGTTTACACTCACTGTACTGCTGTTTATATACAATACTGTTTACATTGACTGTACTGCTGTTTACATACAATACTGTTTACATTCACTGTACTGCTGTTTACATACAATACTGTTTACACTCACTGTACTGCTGTTTACATACAATACTGTTTACATTCACTGTACTGCTGTTTACATACAATACTGTTTACACTGACTGTACTGCTGTTTACATACAATACTGTTTACATTCGCTGTACTGCTGTTTACATACAATACTGTTTACATTCACTGTACTACTGATTACATACAATACTGTTTACACTGACTGTACTGCTGTTTACATACTATACTGTTTACATTCACTGTACTGCTGTTTACATACAATACTGTTTACATTCACTGTACTGCTGTTTACATACAATACTGTTTACGTTCGCTGTACTGCTGTTTACATACAATACTGTTTACATTCACTGTACTACTGTTTACATACAATACTGTTTACATTCGCTGTACTGCTGTTTACATACAATACTGTTTATATTCGCTGTACTGCTGTTTACATACAATACTGCTTACATTCGCTGTACTGCTGTTTACATACAATACTGTTTACACTCACTGTACTGCTGCTTACATACAATACTGTTTACACTCACTGTACTGCTGTTTACATACAATACTGTTTACGTTCGCTGTACTGCTGTTTACATACAATACTGTTTACATTCACTGTACTACTGATTACATACAATACTGTTTACACTGACTGTACTGCTGTTTACATACAATACTGTTTACATTCACTGTACTGCTGTTTACATACAATACTGTTTACATTCACTGTACTGCTGTTTACATACAATACTGTTTACATTCGCTGTACTGCTGTTTACATACAATACTGTTTATATTCGCTGTACTGCTGTTTACATACAATACTGCTTACATTCGCTGTACTGCTGTTTACATACAATACTGTTTACACTCACTGTACTGCTGCTTACATACAATACTGTTTACACTCACTGTACTGCTGTTTACATACAATACTGTTTACATTCACTGTACTGCTGTTTACATACAATACTGTTTACACTCACTGTACTGCTGTTTACATACAATACTGTTTACACTCACTGTACTGCTGTTTATACACAATACTGTTTACATTCACTGTACTGCTGTTTACATACAATACTGTTTACACTCACTGTACTGCTGTTTACATACAATACTGTTTACATTCACTGTACTGCTGTTTACATACAATACTGTTTACACTCACTGTACTGCTGCTTACATACAATACTGTTTACATTCACTGTACTGCTGTTTACATACAATACTGTTTACACTCACTGTACTGCTGTTTACATACAATACTGCTTACATTCGCTGTACTGCTGTTTACATACAATACTGTTTACACTCACTGTACTGCTGCTTACATACAATACTGTTTACACTCACTGTACTGCTGTTTTACATACAATACTGTTTACATTCACTGTACTGCTGTTTACATACAATACTGTTTACATTCACTGTACTGCTGTTTACCATACAATACTGTTTACACTCACTGTACTGCTGTTTATACACAATACTGTTTACATTCACTGTACTGCTGTTTACATACAATACTGTTTACACTCACTGTACTGCTGTTTACATACAATACTGTTTACATACAATACTGTTTACACTCACTGTACTGCTGTTTACATACAATACTGTTTACATTCGCTGTACTGCTGTTTACATACAATGCTGTTTACACTCACTGTACTGCTGTTTACATACAATACTGTTTACATTCACTGTACTGCTGTTTACATACAATGCTATTTACACTCACTGTACTGCTGTTTTCATACAATACTGTTTACATTCACTGTACTGCTGTTTACATACAATACTGTTTACACTCACTGTACTGCTGTTTACATACAATACTGTTTACACTCACTGTACTGCTGTTTACATACAATACTGTTTACATTCACTGTACTGCTGTTTACATACAATACTGTTTACACTCACTGTACTGTTGCTTACATACAATACTGTTTACACTCACTGTACTGCTGCTTACATACAATACTGTTTACACTCACTGTACTGCTGTTTACACACAATACTGTTTACACTCACTGTACTGCTGTTTACACACAATACTGTTTACACTCACTGTACTGCTGTTTACATACAATACTGTTTACACTCACTGTACTGCTGTTTACATACAATACTGTTTACACTCACTGTACTGCTGTTTACATACAATACTGTTTACATTCACTGTACTGCTGTTTACATACAATACTGTTTACATTCACTGTACTGCTGTTTACATACAATACTGTTTACACTCACTGTACTGCTGTTTACATACAATACTGTTTACATTCACTGTACTGTCAGAATACTATTTACATTCACTGCACTGCTGTTTACATACAATACTGTTTACACTCACTGTACTGCTGTTTACATACAATACTGTTTACATTCGCTGTACTGCTGTTTACATACAATGCTGTTTACACTCACTGTACTGCTGTTTACATACAATACTGTTTACATTCACTGTACTGCTGTTTACATACAATGCTATTTTACCCTCACTGTACTGCTGTTTTCATACAATACTGTTTACATTCACTGTACTGCTGTTTACATACAATACTGTTTACACTCACTGTACTGCTGTTTACATACAATACTGTTTACACTCACTGTACTGCTGTTTACATACAATACTGTTTACATTCACTGTACTGCTGTTTACATACAATACTGTTTACACTCACTGTACTGTTGCTTACATACAATACTGTTTACACTCACTGTACTGCTGCTTACATACAATACTGTTTACACTCACTGTACTGCTGTTTACACACAATACTGTTTACACTCACTGTACTGCTGTTTACACACAATACTGTTTTACACTCACTGTACTGCTGTTTACATACAATACTGTTTACACTCACTGTACTGCTGTTTACATACAATACTGTTTACACTCACTTTACTGCTGTTTACATACAATACTGTTTACATTCACTGTACTGCTGTTTACATACAATACTGTTTACATTCACTGTACTGCTGTTTACATACAATACTGTTTACACTCACTGTACTGCTGTTTACATACAATACTGTTTACATTCACTGTACTGTCAGAATACTATTTACATTCACTGCACTGCTGTTTACATACAATACTGTTTAAACTCCCTGTACTGCTGTTTACATACAATACTGTTTACACTCACTGTACTGCTGTTTATATACAATACTGTTTACATTCACTGTACTGCTGTATACATACAATACTGTTTACACTCACTGTACTGCTGTTTATACACAATACTGTTTACATTCACTGTACTGCTGTTTACATACAATACTGTTTACATTCACTGTTACTCCTGTTTACATACAATACTGTTTACACTCACTGTACTGCTGTTTACATACAATACTGTTTACATTCACTGTACTCCTGTTTACATACAATACTGTTTACACTCACTGTACTGCTGTTTACATACAATACTGTTTACATTCACTGTACTGCTGTTTACATACAATACTGCTTACATTCACTGTACTGCTGTTTACATACAATACTGTTTACACTCGCTTTACTGCTGTTTACATACAATACTGTTTACACTCGCTTTACTGCTGTTTATATACAATACTGTTTACACTCGCTGTACTTCTGTTTACATACAATACTGTTTACACTCGCTTTACTGCTGTTTACATACAATACTGCTTACATTCACTGTACTGCTGTTTATATACAATACTGTTTACACTCCCTGTACTGCTGTTTACATACAATACTGTTTACACTCACTGTACTGCTGTTTATATACAATACTGTTTACATTGACTGTACTGCTGTTTACATACAATACTGTTTACATTCACTGTACTGCTGTTTACATACAATACTGTTTACACTCACTGTACTGCTGTTTACATACAATACTGTTTACATTCACTGTACTGCTGTTTACATACAATACTGTTTACACTGACTGTACTGCTGTTTACATACAATACTGTTTACATTCGCTGTACTGCTGTTTACATACAATACTGTTTACATTCACTGTACTACTGATTACATACAATACTGTTTACACTGACTGTACTGCTGTTTACATACTATACTGTTTACATTCACTGTACTGCTGTTTACATACAATACTGTTTACATTCACTGTACTGCTGTTTACATACAATACTGTTTACGTTCGCTGTACTGCTGTTTACATACAATACTGTTTACATTCACTGTACTACTGTTTACATACAATACTGTTTACATTCGCTGTACTGCTGTTTACATACAATACTGTTTATATTCGCTGTACTGCTGTTTACATACAATACTGCTTACATTCGCTGTACTGCTGTTTACATACAATACTGTTTACACTCACTGTACTGCTGCTTACATACAATACTGTTTACACTCACTGTACTGCTGTTTACATACAATACTGTTTACGTTCGCTGTACTGCTGTTTACATACAATACTGTTTACATTCACTGTACTACTGATTACATACAATACTGTTTACACTGACTGTACTGCTGTTTACATACAATACTGTTTACATTCACTGTACTGCTGTTTACATACAATACTGTTTACATTCACTGTACTGCTGTTTACATACAATACTGTTTACATTCGCTGTACTGCTGTTTACATACAATACTGTTTATATTCGCTGTACTGCTGTTTACATACAATACTGCTTACATTCGCTGTACTGCTGTTTACATACAATACTGTTTACACTCACTGTACTGCTGCTTACATACAATACTGTTTACACTCACTGTACTGCTGTTTACATACAATACTGTTTACATTCACTGTACTGCTGTTTACATACAATACTGTTTACACTCACTGTACTGCTGTTTACATACAATACTGTTTACACTCACTGTACTGCTGTTTATACACAATACTGTTTACATTCACTGTACTGCTGTTTACATACAATACTGTTTACACTCACTGTACTGCTGTTTACATACAATACTGTTTACATTCACTGTACTGCTGTTTACATACAATACTGTTTACACTCACTGTACTGCTGCTTACATACAATACTGTTTACATTCACTGTACTGCTGTTTACATACAATACTGTTTACACTCACTGTACTGCTGTTTACATACAATACTGCTTACATTCGCTGTACTGCTGTTTACATACAATACTGTTTACAACTCACTGTACTGCTGCTTACATACAATACTGTTTACACTCACTGTACTGCTGGTTTACATACAATACTGTTTACATTCACTGTACTGCTGTTTACATACAATACTGTTTACATTCACTGTACTGCTGTTTACATACAATACTGTTTTACACTCACTGTACTGCTGTTTATACACAATACTGTTTACATTCACTGTACTGCTGTTTACATACAATACTGTTTACACTCACTGTACTGCTGTTTACATACAATACTGTTTACATACAATACTGTTTACACTCACTGTACTGCTGTTTACATACAATACTGTTTACATTCGCTGTACTGCTGTTTACATACAATGCTGTTTACACTCACTGTACTGCTGTTTACATACAATACTGTTTACATTCACTGTACTGCTGTTTACATACAATGCTATTTACACTCACTGTACTGCTGTTTTCATACAATACTGTTTACATTCACTGTACTGCTGTTTACATACAATACTGTTTACACTCACTGTACTGCTGTTTACATACAATACTGTTTACACTCACTGTACTGCTGTTTACATACAATACTGTTTACATTCACTGTACTGCTGTTTACATACAATACTGTTTACACTCACTGTACTGTTGCTTACATACAATACTGTTTACACTCACTGTGCTGCTGTTTACATACAATACTGTTTACACTCACTCTACTGCTGTTTACATACAATAATTTTTACACTCGTACTGCTGTTTACATACAATACTGTTTACACTCACTCTACTGCTGTTTACATACAATAATGTTTACACTCTACTGCTGCTTACATACAATACTGTTTACACTCACTCTACTGCTGCTTACATACAATACTGTTTACATTCACTCTACTGCTGTTTACATACAATACTGCTTACATTCGCTGTACTGCTGTTTACATACAATACTGTTTACACTCGCTGTACTGCTGTTTACATACAATACTGTTTACACTCGCTGTACTGCTGTTTACATACAATAATGTTTACACTCGTTGTACTGCTGTTTACATACAATACTGTTTACACTTGCTGTACTGCTGTTTACATACAATACTGTTTACATTCGCTGTACTGCTGTTTACATACAATACTGTTTACATTCGCTGTACTGCTGTTTACATACAATACTGTTTACACTCACTCTACTGCTGTTTACATACAATACTGTTTACATTCACTGTACTGCTGTTTACATACAATACTGTTTACACTCGCTGTACTGCTGTTTACATACAATACTGTTTCCACTCACTCTACTGCTGTTTACATACAATACTGTTTACATTCACTGTACTGCTGTTTACATACAATACTGTTTACATTCGCTGTACTGCTGTTTACATACAATACTGTTTACACTCGCTGTACTGCTGCTTACATACAATACTGTTTACACTCACTCTACTGCTGTTTACATACAATACTGCTTACATTCGCTGTACTGCTGTTTACATACAATACTGTTTACACTCACTGTACTGCTGCTTACATACAATACTGTTTACACTCACTGTACTGCTGTTTACACACAATACTGTTTACACTCACTGTACTGCTGTTTACATACAATACTGTTTACATTCGCTGTACTGCTGTTTACATACAATACTGTTTACACTCGCTGTACTGCTGCTTACATACAATACTGTTTACATTCACTCTACTGCTGTTTACATACAATACTGCTTACATTCGCTGTACTGCTGTTTACATACAATACTGTTTACACTCACTGTACTGCTGCTTACATACAATACTGTTTACACTCACTGTACTGCTGTTTACACACAATACTGTTTACACTCACTGTACTGCTGTTTACATACAATACTGTTTACACTCACTGTACTGCTGTTTACATACAATACTGTTTACACTCACTGTACTGCTGTTTACATACAATACTGTTTACACTCACTTTACTGCTGTTTACATACAATACTGTTTACATTCACTGTACTGCTGTTTACATACAATACTGTTTACATTCACTGTACTGCTGTTTACATACAATACTGTTTACACTCACTGTACTGCTGTTTACATACAATACTGTTTACATTCACTGTACTGTCAGAATACTATTTACATTCACTGCACTGCTGTTTACATACAATACTGTTTACACTCCCTGTACTGCTGTTTACATACAATACTGTTTACACTCACTGTACTGCTGTTTACATACAATACTGTTTACATTCACTGTACTGCTGTTTACATACAATACTGTTTACACTCACTGTACTGCTGTTTATACACAATACTGTTTACATTCACTGTACTGCTGTTTACATACAATACTGTTTACATTCACTGTACTCCTGTTTACATACAATACTGTTTACACTCACTGTACTGCTGTTTACATACAATACTGTTTACATTCACTGTACTCCTGTTTACATACAATACTGTTTACACTCACTGTACTGCTGTTTACATACAATACTGTTTACATTCACTGTACTGCTGTTTACATACAATACTGTTTACACTCGCTTTACTGCTGTTTACATACAATACTGCTTACATTCACTGTACTGCTGTTTATATACAATACTGTTTACACTCCCTGTACTGCTGTTTACATACAATACTGTTTTACACTCACTGTACTGCTGTTTATATACAATACTGTTTACATTCACTGTACTGCTGTTTACGTACAATACCGTTTACATTCACTGTACTGCTGTTTACATACAATACCGTTTACACTCACTGTACTGCTGTTACATACAATACTGTTTACATTCACTGTACTGCTGTTTACATACAATACTGTTTACACTGACTGTACTGCTGTTTACATACAATACTGTTTACATTCGCTGTACTGCTGTTTACATACAATACTGTTTACATTCACTGTACTACTGATTACATACAATACTGTTTACATTGACTGTACTGCTGTTTACATACTATACTGTTTACATTCACTGTACTGCTGTTTACATACAATACTGTTTACGTTCGCTGTACTGCTGTTTACATACAATACTGTTTACATTCACTGTACTACTGATTACATACAATACTGTTTACACTGACTGTACTGCTGTTTACATACAATACTGTTTACATTTACTGTACTGCTGTTTACATACAATACTGTTTACATTCACTGTACTGCTGTTTACATACAATACTGTTTACATTCGCTGTACTGCTGTTTACATACAATACTGTTTATATTCGCTGTACTGCTGTTTACATACAATACTGCTTACATTCGCTGTACTGCTGTTTACATACAATACTGTTTACACTCACTGTACTGCTGCTTACATACAATACTGTTTACACTCACTGTACTGCTGTTTACATACAATACTGTTTACATTCACTGTACTGCTGTTTACATACAATACTGTTTACACTCACTGTACTGCTGTTTACATACAATACTCTTTACACTCACTGTACTGCTGTTTATACACAATACTGTTTACATTCACTGTACTGCTGTTTACATACAATACTGTTTACACTCACTGTACTGCTGTTTACATACAATACTGTTTACATTCACTGTACTGCTGTTTACATACAATACTGTTTACACTCACTGTACTGCTGCTTACATACAATACTGTTTACATTCACTGTACTGCTGTTTACATACAATACTGTTTACACTCACTGTACTGCTGTTTACATACAATACTGCTTACATTCGCTGTACTGCTGTTTACATACAATACTGTTTACACTCACTGTACTGCTGCTTACATACAATACTGTTTACACTCACTGTACTGCTGTTTACATACAATACTGTTTACATTCACTGTACTGCTGTTTACATACAATACTGTTTACACTCACTGTACTGCTGTTTATACACAATACTGTTTACATTCACTGTACTGCTGTTTACATACAATACTGTTTACACTCACTGTACTGCTGTTTACATACAATACTGTTTACATTCACTGTACTGCTGTTTACATACAATACTGTTTACACTCACTGTACTGCTGTTTACATACAATACTGTTTACATTCGCTGTACTGCTGTTTACATACAATGCTGTTTACACTCACTGTACTGCTGTTTACATACAATACTGTTTACATTCACTGTACTGCTGTTTACATACAATGCTATTTACACTCACTGTACTGCTGTTTTCATACAATACTGTTTACATTCACTGTACTGCTGTTTACATACAATACTGTTTACACTCACTGTACTGCTGTTTACATACAATACTGTTTACACTCACTGTACTGCTGTTTACATACAATACTGTTTACATTCACTGTACTGCTGTTTACATACAATACTGTTTACACTCACTGTACTGTTGCTTACATACAATACTGTTTACACTCACTGTACTGCTGTTTACATACAATACTGTTTACATTCGCTGTACTGCTGTTTACATACAATACTGTTCACACTCACTGTACTGCTGCTCACATACAATACTGTTTACATTCGCTGTACTGCTGTTTACATACAATACTGTTTACATGCAATACTGTTTACATTCGCTGTACTGCTGTTTACATACAGCAGAATGAATCCTACAGAAGAATGAGTTGCCTTGGCCAATACTACAGGGAACTAGGTCTCTGTACACCTGGAGTGAGAGCTGTGTTTGTATCTTCAGAATTAAAGTTTGTGCTTTGCCTGCACTCCAGAGGGTGGTGTTTCAGCTTTTTGCAGATGATGTTGTTTTGACTTGTTCATGTGGAGGAACACTGATTTGGAAATGGGTGAAGATCAGCATCTCCAAGTGTGGTCTTATTCTGGAAAATCAGATCACTAAAACAATAAATCACAAAACATAAAGATGAATGAAACATAAACAATGAATGAATTAATTATTATTATTATTACTATAATAATCACTTTCTGTTACACACCATTCTATACACCAATCACTCAAGACTTTATTCCTTTTACAGGCTGAACAAGATAACTAGTAAAAATGTATTTTCTATAACAAAAAATTCTATGACAATAGAAATCAAGCCACACTAAGGCTCCACTTTAGCCTGGTGTCATGGTTACTGAGTGGGTCTTATTTGTGGAACTGAAAAATGGCCTGGCTTACTGATTTAGTACACTTTATGATTGAGATCAGTGGTTCAGAGACCCACAGACAGTCCAGATTTTGGTTCCAACTCAACACAGTCTGGAGAAAGTGTGGATCAGTTTGAGAACCTCTGGTCCACAGACCAGTCTGCATTTTACCTTAACTTTCAAGCTTCCAGTGAAACTTATGTATAAACAACTCAATAATCATCTAAACAAAAATAATATTTGGGAATTCAGCCCGGCAATCGACCAGGTTATAGTTGTGTTACAGCTGTGTAAATGTTTTAAATGATGTTTATTCTGCTTTAGATACCAAGCAACATCGCACTGGTTACTAAAGGTGTCCCGCAAGGATCAATACAAGGCCCTGCACTGTTCTCTCTATGTATTGACAATCTCCCCCTTGCTGCTGGTAATGCTTCCATTCATTTGTACAATGATGATCACTGTCCTATACACTATCTCCTCTGTTGAATCTGCAGCTCATAAATAGCCTTTAAACATCTCAAAGACTGAGATCATGTGGTTTTTGTAAACTTGTAAACCACAATTGAGGGAGCCATCCTGGAACAGGTTACAACTTTAAAATATCCAGCCGCTTGGTTATCGAGTTCATTTTTCTTCTTTAACCATATTCATAAACTACAAAATTAATTACTCAAAGGTTCATTACTCCTTATTTACCCACGCTGCCAAAATCACTCTGGTCACCACTGTCTTCTAAATATAACATCAGGGTTTCTCTCTACATTCAACTTAAGATCCCAAAAACAAACACTTCCTTCAGCTCCTCCTCATTTCAGTCTGATATTACACACGGCTGGAACACATAAAAAACATTACAACTGGATTATTTTATACCAATTTCAAATTTTAGGAATCATATGAAAGATACTTTTTATTGATTTAATGTAGTGAGTGAATTTTAAATAGTTTAGTCACAGTTCAGTTACGTTATCCTGGCTATTGAGGGTCCTCCTGAGTGTTCTGATATATGTATCATGTCTGTAGCTTTCACTGCTCTGAAGTTCTGAAGACTGGAAGCAGATAAGCATGTTGTTCCAGGAGTAAATATATATTTAAAGATGAGCTGAAATGCATATATGTATGTATATAGCTGAACTGATGAACAAATAACATATTTAGGATTACTAAAAAAATGTATATAAACATGTAATAAACAAATTTACTTCTTTATTTATTAAAATACACTTTGTTTGTATTTGTACACTTAATATAAAATAGTATTTGCTGGCAGACTAAAAGAAAGCATTCACATTGCACATTGTGTGTGTGTGTATGTGCACACTAATGAAGACAAAAGAAATGTACAATAATACAATTTATTTATGTTTAATTTTAAACAAAACAATCCATTTAATCAATACATCTTAAGCTGATTTTCACATTTACGTAAAATAAGCAATGTTTGATTAATTGATCTTGAACTGTAATGATAAGGTTACTGCTTAGAATTACAATCTAAATTAAATCTGAAGTTTAAAATGAAGTAAAGCCAATTATTCTCTCTTATTGGATCCAGTGGTCATGGCCATCCTCGTCCACCCAGACCCCTCCATCACTCTTTCTGAACTTGATCTCATTCTTGGCCGTGACAATGCAGCATGTACCGTAGGGCACTTGGTGATTCAGAGAGATGGTCTCGACGTACACCTCGCTGTCCTCCTCGGCTGCAACAAACACGCTGGCGTAGCCTTCATCCAGGCTGGGACCTTCAAGGTGATGGTTTGGTTCCAGGTCGACGAAGGTGATCTCTGTAATAGGCTTGAAGAGCTTCTTGGTGGTCCTAGTATCTACCAGGACGTCTTCCAGCTTAATCTGTTCTTTGTGGTAGAAAATTTTCAGCTTCTTTCCCGTAGCGTTGGCCACAGTGCTCTTATTACTGGATCCAGGTGCACTGGAGTAGTGCATATGCCCTATTATGTAGATTGTGTTGTTACAACCTGAAATTGAGTTCCACATCTTTTTTCAAAGTTTCCTAAAAAAGAGATTTTGTTCAATAACCGGTGAAGAAACACCTTTGTTTTCAAACCTGCTAAATTTCACAACCACATAGAAATCTTCCACTAAAGTACAGCATTGGTAGTGATGTTAAAACCCAGTTCCACTTAACATAAATTACTGTTATATAATATCATATTATGTTATACATACTGTCATATTTTTCATCAGTGTCCAAAGAAAAGCATGATTCTCCAAAATAGAAACATTACAGGAAAGAACAAAAATATTCTTTAATTTCATTGTAAGTTTGTGAGAATTTCTCACTATGATTATAGTGAATTGCTGTTTGTCCATTCATTGTGATATTTTTTACACAATATTAAGAAGTCACATTAACATTCAAATTCCAGTAAATTATTTTGCACAAGCATGCATTTTAATGTTTATGTTTAATTTAGCAAATAATCTATAATTAAATTGCAAAATCAATGAGACAGTTGGCCGTTGACCATTATACTGAATTAGGAAACATCAGCTATGAAACACAGAGATCAAACAATTATTAACAGTTTAAAATTACCTTGTATGGAGATCAGAATGTTGAACTGGTGTCTGATAATGAAAATGTGTGGGTCTGGATGAGTGCAGGACCAGGTTATATAGTAGATGTTGACCCACCTACAGACCTGGACTGAGTAATTCTTTGTTATTCTTTCACAACCTTCTCTGGAAAAGTCATTTCTAAATTTCTGTGAATTATTAATTATTAATTTTCTTACTTCTGCATACCCTTAACTACAGAGCAGCAGCTCTAGGCCTCCCCCTGGTGGAGAGGAAGATGGTGGAGGGAAGAAGTGCTTGTTTGAAAAAAACAAATATCTCCAGTTTTATCTATTTTCATAAATAGTATTTATTATGAACTCAGTGAATCAGTCTTCATCTGACCTGGAAAAAGGAGAATGTATCACAACTAAAAATCATTTTACATCATTATAGCAACCCCACATTTTGTCTACGGTACAGTGGAATCAGTCACATGTAATCAAACTATAAACCAGTGAAAAAGAAATAAAAGGATGAGGAACAGATAAATAAATACTTTAAGCTATTGTATTAATATCCACCACAATAAAGTGCTACAGCTAGTGCCACACTGGAAGAGTCAAACAGTGTTCAGCACCAAAGAAAAAAAACTATAAGTGTTATTTATGTATAAATGGTATTTATTAAACCCCACCTGTTCCGTGGTTGTGGTTCTCCAGTTTCAGCTGTTCCTTGTTTAAGTAGAATATTTACTGTCAGCACTTTGTTTCAAACCACTGCTGCTCTCACAGCCCCCCAAGCAGGACGACCACCTGTCTCATAAGACCTTTTTGGTAGACCTACACATTTAGATTTAGTTTTAAATGTAAATGCATATAAACTGTATTTAATCTAGTTTTATTGGGATGTTATTGATTTTCAAACACTGTTATTTACAGCTGTTACCTTAACTGTTTTTTTTCCAAAAAAAAGCTTTGTCCTACATTTGCTAAACTCACATTACTAAATAATTAGAAATCTTTATCTTTTGACCATGAAGTGGGCAACTATGCAGTTTTCAAATAATTACTTATTACAACATGCCAGAAAATGCTTGCACAACACAGATCACACATCTTATCATTCACTACCATGTCCACTACTGAGGAGGATATCTGTTCAACCATCTCCCAGACAACGCAACACCTAGATACACAACTGCCACTGTCATGTTAATATGTGTCTATTCATGCTTTATCAGGAACTGAAGTGTTTGTGAAGAAACTGTTAGTTGTGTTCCTCTTAAATATCTGGGGTGAAGAGTGCTACTGTTTAGATACATCACTTACTGAAAATTACTTAAGCAATTTCTTTGGATGCTTTATTCTTAATCATCTCTAAAACTGCATTTCTTTTACTTAGGGTTGAATTAAAACTCTATATCCATTTGGTGTTTATCATCATATGAATGTGAATTAATATTCAGAATTTCTTCTACTAGTATAAAAGCATTTTGAGCTGCTAATAAATTGCTCTCTTGATGTTGCAGAAGAGCTTGTTTGCTCCTGGTAGGGTTTCCAGGGTGAGCAGGTCTGGCGTGAAGTCCTGAAATAAAACGATCCACATTACCCTATAAAAGAAGGACACATGAAATTATGTACCCTGACCGGGAGAGGGTTACCGGGACCTACCCCTGAAGTCAGGCCTTTGGGCTCATTTAGCACCTGATTGTCTAACCATCCACATAACCCAGTCAATGCAACGTTGGGGGAACATGTGGGCCCACCACCAACAAGGTTAAGAATAGAGGACCAGGGCAGTGCCTAATAGACAGTAAGAGATGGCAGGAAGGTCCTAGGTGGCATGGACCACTGCAGCAGAAACTGGATCTTGGCATGCGAATCAGCAAAGAGGTACTGATTAGTTATACGACGTTTCACTTCTGTTAAAATGTTAGTTTTTGAACCAAGCTGAACCGGGACGCTGTTGGCTGTGTAGTTGGAGTTTGTCCATGTGGACAAGAGGGTCACTTCAGTACAAATTACCATCGCAGGGAGAAAATCTCTTGACTGTTGTGTGTGTTTACGTAACAAACAACTTTTCAGAGTATTTGGTGTTTTTGAAGAAAAGTGGGTGGAGTTCTGGAAAAGGCCTCAAAATCCATAGCCCTGTTGGATGACTTTAATGCTCACTCTGGCAATGATTTATTAAAACCAAAAAGGGAATCACTGGTACTCACTCTGCTAGTGATGGATTGCCTATAATGAACATCATTTTTAAAAACGTGAAGGCTCATAAGTGTACCTGATGTCAGAGTCTGAGTGGATACTGTTTCAAACCTCCACTGTGGAAGTTGCGAGGTGTAGCTGTGGGCAAAATCTTGTTTTTGATTGTCAGGGCAGCAAACCAAGAACCCACTGGTGGATACCAGTCATGAGGGACGACATTGAGGAACTACTAGACCCAAAAGAAGGCCAGAGCCTTTTTGGGTGTCAGACTCTAATTTCCTGGTGGAGGTCACTGAGGTAATTGGCCAGATGTACAAAATCCTACTGTTCGGATCTTGTTGAATCTTAGTGCAGCTTTTGATTCTCTTGGTCACAAGATTCTAAAACACTCTTTTGAATGCTGGGTCACACTTTCAGGCTCAGTTCTAGAATGGTTTAACTCATATTAACAAACAGACCATTCCTAGTTTTAACTGGGAAATCATTCATTAAAAAAAATCATATTTCTTACCAGTCAATTGGTCAATTGTAAAGCCTTTGCTTGTCTCTTCAATCATATAATTTTAAGATGATGTTTCATAGCTGTGTTGATCACACAATTATACATTTCCTTTCCTTCTGATAATCCAGGTAACAGGCTGACAAACAGTGTGACAGATAATCATAAGAAACTGAAATGATATATTCTAACAGCTAGAGTCTAAGTATAATATTTACTGTCCTCATCTGCTTCAAACCACTGGTGCTCTCACAGCCCCGCAAGCAGGACTGCCACCTGTCTCATAAGACCTTTTTGGTAATAACCCCTTTAAACCTACATGTGTTGATCAGAGTTACACTTTCTAAATAGAAATCCATAGAAACTATTTCATCTACTCCTACTGGGATATAATAGATTTTCAAACACTTTTATATGCAGCTGTTTACCTTAACTGTTGTTTTTTCCCTACATTTGCTAAACTCATATTACTAGATAATTAGAAATCTTCATCATTTCACCATGAAGTGGGCAAATATGCAGTTTTCAAATAATTACTTATATGTGTTATGGGATGGGGTGCGTGAGGTGCAGAGATAGAAGGCCAAAATAAAAGGGTTTTATTAGTAAAGGGGGAGTGTATGCTCACCAATAAGGTGTGAAAATGTGTTAGACGTGGTGTGGAAGCTTTTATGACAATGTAGAAAATAAAGTTGGGAAGGTAAAAAGAGTAAGAAACTATGGACCTTAGCCTGGATTCAAACCCACAACCTCCATGATAAGAGGTGGGCGCTGTATCGCTGCACCACTGGGTAACATACTGAGCATGGATCTCGGCAAGCTTATAAACAATGCTCCGAAAAGCGCGGGAACTGGCAAACAAAAGGAGCCCGCCAGAAACGATGGGCCTCAAACAAAGGTAATATTTACTAAACGTCTAAATAAAGACGAACGGCAAAGCGGGCCTATGCTTTCTTTCTTTCTGTTTTCTCTCTTTTCTTTAAAAAAAGGTTTGTCCCGTTTATGGGGTTTTAACAATCAGTCAGACTGGGTTTATGGCGCCCTCTGGCGGCCATGGCGGGAACTGACTGACCCCTTACAATAACAACATGCCAGAAAATGCTTGCACAACACAGATCACACATCTTATCATTCACTACCATGTCCGATACTGAGGAAGATATCTGTTCAACCATCTCCCAGACAATGCAACTCGGAGATAAACAACTGCCACTGTCATGTGAATTTGTGTCTATTCATGCTTTATCAGAAACTGAAGTGTTTTGTGAAGAAGCCGTTTGTAGTGTTCCTCTTAAATATCTGGGGTAGAGAGTGCTAATCTCTTGATACATTGCTTTCTGAAAATTTCTTAAACAATTTGGATGTTTGTTTCTTAATCAGCTCGAAAACTAAAATGTATTTCTATTGCCAATGGTTTAAGGAAAACTCTACATACTTTTGGAGTTTATCATCTTATGAATCTAAATTAATATTCAGAATTTTGTATTTTACCGCAAAAGCATTTTAAGCTGCTATGAAATTGCTCTCCTGATGTGACTAAAGGGTTTGTGTGGTCTAGGCGTCTTCAGAGCTATGTCAAAGCAGTTTGCTCTCGGTAGGGTTTCCCAGGGTGAGCAGGTCTGGAGTGAATACCTGAAATAAAATGATCCACGATTCCCCATGAATGAAGGACACACGAAATTGTGTACTCTGACCGGGAGAGGGTTACCGGGACCTTCCCCTGGAGTCAAGCTTGTGGGCAGTTTTCCTCTTTGAGCACCTGATTGTCTAACCATCCACATAACCAGGTCAAGACAACGTTGGGGGGAACATGTGGGTCCACCACCAACAAGGTTAAGAATAGAGGACCAGGGCAGTGCCTCATAGACAGTAAGAGATGGCAGGAAGGTCCTAGGTGGCATGTAGCAGAAAGTGTTACCTCACTTGTGGAGGGAGGATCCAGAGTTTGCATGCGAGTTAAAGAGGTATCGATTAGTTATAGTTGGGTTCACTTCAATACGAATTACCATCGCAAGGAGGAAATCGCAACACACAACTGTCTAGAGTATTTGGAAGAAAGCGGGTGGGGCTCTGGAAAAAAGGCCTCATCTACAAACTCTATAGCCTTTCTGGAAGACTTTAATGATCACATTGGCAATGATTTATTAAAATCAAAAGGGAGTCACTGGGACTCACACTGCTAGTGATGGATTGCCTTTAATGAACACCATGTTCAAACACAGGAAGGTTCATAAGTGTAGTCTATACCAGAGTCTGAGTTTTGGAAACTGCGAGGTGTAGCTGTGGCCAAAATCTTGTTGGTGATTGTCAGGGCGGCAAACCAAGAACTCACTGGTGGGCACCAGTCATGAGGGAGGACATTGAGGAACTCCTACACCCAAAAGAAGGCCAGAGCCTTTTTAGGTGCCAGACTCTAATTTCCTGGCTCTGGATGTTTTGGTGCTATCATGGTGGATACATCTATGCACTGATGCATGGACCGTGGAAACTGACAGATTGAGGTGGTGGTCCTGGACCGTAGAGTGTGTTTCAAAAATCAGATCACCAAAGCAACAGATCATGAAATACAAAGTAGAGTACATGACAATTGACTTCACAGTTTCACAATTGCCAGACAAAGACAGAGAGCAATAGGAGAGGTATAAGTAGTCACTGTGAGACACCTGGGACAGGGAAAAGACACAAACTAAGGACAGGTAAGAGGGCGTGATAACAGAGACAATGAGTTGCTAGATAAACAAAACAAACAGAAGCACCAGAAAAATTACAGAAGTGTGTAATTTAGTTTCAGTATAAATACAAATGTTCTGTGAAAGCCTCAGTGTTTTTTTTTTTTTTTAAAAAACACTAGTGTAAGGAATCAGACTCGAGAGGAGACATGCTATCCATGTGCAAGGCTTTAATGCGATAGAGCAGTTTAAATTCAACAAAAAAAACAGTTCAATGTGCTTGCTAAAGCGAGAATGTCCAGAGGGTTGGAAGCAGGAGGGCTGGAGGTAGCCACCGGCTGATCCAGCGGGCAGGCTAGATGGTGATGATGGATCGCCGGCGTAGATGAAAACACTCACTCACTCCTCCTGCGTTGGTCCAATGGTACTGGGGAACCCGAGCAGCACTCGCGTGTTCCTCACAGTTTCAGATTACTGAAAACAACGTCACACGCTGAGGCTAGCGTGTGGCTAGCTTATATGAGTTGTGCTAATGAGAGCTGCCGCTAGCACTAACGGGGTACAGGTGTAAGTGATAGGTAGCCATGGTTATCTGAGTGTGTGCGAGGTGTGTCTGGGTTGCCATGGTGATGTAGGGGTGTGTGTGGAGTGTGTCCTAGGCTACGTAGTAAACAGGCGACTGCGACCATACAGTCACAGTTGCAGGTCCCTGGAGGAGAGCCGGTCTGCAAACTTCTTTTGACAGGCAACCGCATGCCGAAGGTGAACATGGGCCAGACCAGGGAAACAGCGGTGGTTGGAAGCCTAGGAAACACTGGAAGGGAGTGAGGGTAGTGGATAAATGTATGAGTGAATTTTGAGCATACTCTGCCCAGGGGAGGTATGGGCTCCAGTCGTGCTGAGCATTGGCACAGTAGGACCCCAGGAACCTGCCGAGCTTCTGGTTAAGCCTCTTGACCTGCCCGTTAGTTTGGGGATGATAGTCGGATGAGAGGCTCACCGTTATGCTCAGCTGGCCACAAAAG
Organism: Megaleporinus macrocephalus; assembly: GCA_021613375.1. Classification (NCBI taxonomy): domain Eukaryota; kingdom Metazoa; phylum Chordata; class Actinopteri; order Characiformes; family Anostomidae; genus Megaleporinus; species Megaleporinus macrocephalus. The sequence continues at coordinate 40,077,111 of CM038724.1, read as the reverse complement.
GCCCGCTGATAGACAGATGCGACCAGGGTCGTTGAGGAATTGGTAAAGGCTCCAGGAGTCTGGTCGGTTTCTGGCGGAGGCTCTGGCTTTGCACACACACTGCACAGGCACCAACATAGTCAGCAACTGACTTTTTGAGTGTCGGCCACCAAAACTTGTTGGACACCTGCAGCAGCGTGCAATACATGCCCGGATGCCCCAAGCCAGGAAGGGTATGGAGCCCCTGGAGCACTTTTGTTCTAAGCGAGCGGGGGTTCATACAACCGGCTGCGTGGACAACCTGGAGGAGTGGGCTCCGCATTTCCCATCAGATCGGCGCCAGGATGCAGAAGGATGGGATGATCGGTTCCTCTTTGGCTGGAGGGATTTCAGGGTCAAAAAGGCGGAAGAGTGCGTCAGCTTTGGAGTTACGTGATCCAGGTCGTTAGGTGAGGGAGAAATGAAAATGAGAAAAGAAGAGTGCACAACGAGCCTGAATTCATGAATTCATGAAATTATTATTCATGAAAGCATGAAATTATCCTTTTGGCGGCCATAATGTATTTGAGATTGTTGTGATCTGTTAAAATGACAAAAGGGTGTTGAGCTTCTCCAGCCAATGTCTTCACTCCTCCAGTGCGAACTTCACAGCCAACAGCTCTCGGTCTCCCACGTCATAATACCGCTCAGCGGGACTCATTATCCTGGAGAAGAAAGCACAAGGAAACAGTTTAGCTGGTGAACCATGCCTCTGTGACAAGACAGCCCTGACCCCAGTGCCACGTGAGCTCCCCAGCTGACCAGGAGAATTTATGAGGGGGTTATGTTCCTGAATTCTGGTCCAAGCAAGAACTTCGGGGACCGTCATTTTATCACAAGGCTCCGAGGAGATAGTGTTCCTACTCACTCGAAGCCTGGAACCTTTCTTTAGGTGATGGCAACCCTTTCTGGAATGCCCGAGAGACCCGCAGTAAACACACCTGCCATCCCGGACGTACTGTTGTTTTTGCTTTCGGGGTGAGGCGGAAGCGACCCACTTCCATTGCATCTGCGTTAGCCGCGTTAGCTAGCGGCCAGGCTGAGGCTGGTTTACCTCCAGGCTTTCGAGTCTGGAGAAGGTTGTCGAGCATGATTGCCAGTTTGATCAGGCCCTCCAGGTTCTGTCCCTTATCGCGGCAGGCCATCAGGGATTTCACCCACCTCAGACAGCCCCTTATGGAACACCATCCGCAGCGCTCGTTCCATCCACTCTCTGCAGCCAAGGTACAGAAAGTCAATATTCCAAAGCGGTGTTCCTACCTTGGCGCAGACGAAGGAGCTGCTCTCCCAAATCCATCCCCATAGCAGCATGGTTAAAAACCTCCTGGAATTTCCTTTCGAAGAGAGCATATAAGACCATAGCGCCATAGCCCATCGCAGCGCTTTCCACTTTAGAAGTGATAACACAAAGGGTACTTTGTCTTGCTCTTGGGAAAACTCGGAAGGCGACCGGCTCATGTAGAGAAAGCATTGCATGAGGAACCCCAGACATCACTCAGAAGAGCCGTCGTACTTCTCCAGGAGGGCCATGGGAGGTGGCTGGGAGACGAACAGTGGTTGTGGTGGACTCACTGGAACTGAGGGAGGTGGAGGAGGGGCTGTCCGCAGGGCCTGGAGAGAGCTGAGTAGTTCGACCGTGGCTTGGTTGAGCTGCCGGAGATACTGCTTGTGGTTTCCCAGCATGCGACCCTGTGCAGCCACGGCTTCTTCCTGTCCTAGGCTAACAGGTGACTGCAACCATACAATCCGGCGAGTCGGGGAGCTTACAACTAGTGAACAAACAGCATCATGAAGACCAAGGAACTCACCAGGCAGGTCAGAGATAAAGGTGTAGAGAAGTTATAAAAGTTATAAAAATAATCTCAAGCTTTTAGCATCCCAAGAAGCACTGTTCAATCCATCATCCAAAAATTGAAAAAGTGTTCTACAACTGAAACCTACCAAGACATGGCTGTCCACCCAAACTGACAGATCGAGCAAGGAGACCACTGGTCAGAGAAGCAGCCAAGAGGTTGGTCACTCTGGAGGAGCTGCAGAAATCCACAGCTCAGGTGGGAAAATTTGGTCAGGTGGGGAATAGGAAGACTATTCTTCCTCTGCTGTTCCAGGAGTAAATATATATTTAAAGATGAGCTGAAATGCATATATGCATATAACTGAACTGATGAACAAAGAACACATTCAGGATTAAACATGTAATAAACTAATTAACTTCTTCTTTATTTATTAAAATACACTTTATTTGCATTCATACATTTAATATAAAATAATATTTGCAGGCAGACTGAAAGAAAGCATTTACATTGGATATCACTATATTGGAATTTTGTAAAGTTATTTTATAAAGGAGTTTATCTGAGCTGTAAATTTGATTTGGGCTAGTTAGCTTCTTCAGTGTGTTTGTGGGTGTGTGGATGTTTTTGCCACACTGTGGGGACAAAAATCTGATCATATACTCATGTTGCATTGATCTTTCATCCTTCTGGTCCCTATTGGTCCCCACCATAGACGTAGTTAAAGGTAAGGTTAGGGAATGAATGGAAGTATTTGATGCTCCCACTATTCACAGAAACAAACATGTATGACTGTGTGTGTGTGTGTGTGTGTACACAAATAGAGACAAAAGTAATGTACAATAATTAAATTGATTTATTTTTCATTTTTAAACAAAACAATCCATTTAATCAACACATCTTAAGCTGATTTTCACATTTTTGTAAAATAACCAATGTTTGATTAATTGATCTTATACTGTAATAATTAGGTTACTGCTAAGAATTACAATCTAAATTAAATCTGAAGCTTCAAATAGAGTAGAGCCAATCATTCTCTCAGCTCCATCTTCTAATCTCTGGATCACTTGGTGCTGTGGTCATGGCCATCCTCGTCTACCCAGATCCCTCCATCACTCTTTCTGAACTTGACCTCATTCTTGGCCGAGACAATGTAGCATGCGCCGTAGGGGACTCTGTAATTCAGAGAGATGGTCTTGACGTACAACTCGCTGTCCTCTTCAGCTGTAACAAAGATGCTGGCGTAGCCTTCATCCAGGCTGGCAGCTTCAAGATGATAGTTTACTGGCAGGTCGACGAAGGTGATCTCTGTATTAGGCTTGAAGCGCTTCTTGGTGGTCCCAGAATCTACCAGCACGTCTTCCAGCTTAATCTCTTCTTTGTGGTAGAAAATTCTCAGCTTCTTTCCTGTAGCGTTGGCCACAGTGCTCTTAGTTCCAGATCCAGGTGCACTGGAGAATGTGATATTCCCTGTGTCGTTGAAGGTGTTCCCACTACGTTCATTTTTATTCCCCATCTTTTCTCAGTGAATCCAACAAGAACCTGAAAAGAAATTCTGTTTAATAAGCAGTGTAGACAAACCTTTGTTTTAAACCTGCTAAATTTTACCACTGTATAGAAATCTTCTACTAAAGTACAGCATTGGTAGTGATGTTAAAACCCAGTTCTACTTAAAAATTAATTACTGTTATATAATATCAAATTATATATACGGTTATATTTTGTCATCAGTGTCCAAAGAAAAGCATGATTCTCCGAAGAATTTATTTAATTTCATTGTAATTTGTGTAAAGAGATTTTCTCAATATGATGTAAATTGCTGTTTGTCCATTCATTGTGATATTTTTACACAATATGAAAGAAAGCTGCCAAAATAAAATCGGACAAAAAAGCCTATAAAATTATTTGCATGCTTGAATTTTAATGTTTATGTTAAATTTAGCAAATAATATCTAAATAAAATGCAAAATCAATGAGACCAGTATCCACAGAAATTCTATGAACATCCACAATGAGACCAGTGGTCGTCGACCAGTATACTGCATTAGGAAATATCAGCTATGAAACACAGAGAAGATAATTAGATCAAACAATTATTAACAGTTTAAAATTACCTTGTATGGAGATCAGAATGTTGAACTGGTGTCTGATAATGAAAATGTGTGGGTCTGGATGAGCGCAGGACCAGGTTATATAGTAGATGTTGACCCACCTACAGACCTGGACTGTGTAATTCTTTGTTATTCTTTCACAACCTTCTCTGAAAATGTCATTATTATTAATTTTCTTACTTCTGCATACCCTTAACTACAGAGCAGCAGCTCTAGGCCTCCCTCTGGTGGAGATGAAGATGGTGGAGGGAAGAAGTGCTTGTTTGAAAATAAAACAAAAACAAATATCTCCAGTTTTATCTATTTTAATAAATGATATTTATTATGTACTCCAGGTAATAAAAATCTTCATCTGACATGGAAAAAGGAGAATGTGACACAACTAATCATTTTACATTATTGTAAACCCCACACTTTGTCTACGGTGCAGTGGAATCAGTCACATGTAATTAAAACTATGAACCAGTGAAATAAAAGGATGAGAAACAGATAAATAAATACTTTAAGCTATTTTATTAATATCCACCACAATAAAGTGCTACAGCTAGTCAAACTGTGAACAGTACCAAAGAAAAAAAAAAATAAATAACCATGCAAGCCTACTAAAAACATTATGTTGCTAAACCACAACATTTAAAAAATCTGAATACTCTACACTTTCCTGGCCAGTAACCAGAAGTACACAGGGTGGTGTTCACCTTCTGACTGAGGGAACTAGATAAAGTAGACTCCTACATGGTGAAAGTATAGACGTACCCCTCTTGTCTGTTTGAAACCCCAGACGGTACAAAAAGTAAAAGTTATGCAGGTAAATTATAAATATAAGTATTCCTTCAACACAAGAGACTGACTCATGTGCACAAAAGTTGGAGGAGATACGAGTAAAATACCTAAAACTGAGCACAGTCTTAACACGAGAGGTTAAAAACACAAATTTAACCGCAACACATGAGGACACAATCACAAACACAGTATGACTGTGGATTAGACACATAGAGGAGTGAGGGTCTGTATGACTGTGGATTAGACACATAGAGGAGTGAGGGTCAGTATTACTGTGGATTAGACACATAGAGGAGTGAGGGTCAGTATTACTGTGGATTAGACATACAGAGGAGTGAGAGTCAGTATGGCTGTGGATTAGACACATAGAGGAGTGAGGGTCAGTATTACTGTGGATTAGACACATAGAGGAGTGAGGGTCGGTATGACAGTGGATTAGACACATAGAGGAGTGAGGGTAGGTATGACTGTGGATTAGATACATAGAGGAGTGAGGGTCAGTATGACTGTAGATTAGACACATAGAGGAGTGAGGGTCGGTATGACTGTGGATTAGACACATAGAGGAGTGAGGGTCAGTATTACTATGGATTAGACACATAGAGGAGTGAGGGTCGGTATGACTGTGGATTAGACACATAGAGGAGTGAGGGTCAGTATTACTATGGATTAGACACATAGAGGAGTGAGGGTCAGTATTACTGTGGATTAGACACAGAGGAGTGAGGGTCAGTATTACTGTGGATTAGACACATAGAGGAGTGAGGGTCAGTATTACTGTGGATTAGACACATATAGGAGTGAGGGTCGGTATGACTGTGGATTAGACACATAGAGGAGTGAGGGTCTGTATGGCTGTGGATTAGACAGTAGATGACTGTTAGAGTCCAGCGTGGTGGTCATGGTCTGGCGAGAGCTGTTGGTGTGACCAGTTTAACATCACGAAGACAGAAGCTGTTCTTGAACCTGGTGGTTCTGGCTTGAATGTTCTGGTACACTGCAGCTGGACAGCTGCAGTGATGGACTGGGCAGTTTTCACCACCTTTTGCAGGACCTTCCGTTCTACAGCAGTGGAGCTGCCGTACCAGACTGTGATGAGGACGCTTTCCACTGTAGACCAGTAGAAGTTGCAGAGGAGTTGATGTAGCAGGTTCTCTCTCCTCAGCTTCGTTATAAAGGTGTGGTGGGTTCAGTCGTCAGGTGAGATCCTCAGATATGTGAACTCCATGCAGCTTTTCACTCTTCCACCATGGTCCCTTCGATTCTCAGAGGTGTGTGCACTCTGCCCCCTTTTCTGAAATGCTGGGGTTTGTTCATGCTGAAGATGAGGTTGTTGTCTGTGCACCATTCTGTGAGGAGTTCCACCTCCTCTCTGTACGCTTCCTCATTGTTATTGGTAATGAGGCCCACTATTGTAGGATCATCAGCAAACTTGATGATGGTGTTGGAGTCTTTGGCGATGCAGTTATGGGTGTACAGGTTGTAGAACATCGGTGATAGAACACAGCCTTCTGGGCAGCCGGTGCTGAGGGTGAGAGAAGTGTGGCCACCCATCCTGACAGACCTGCATATAAACTATATAGAGTCTAGCTTTTCTGGGATATGATTTAATTTTCTGTGCAGCCTCTTACCTTAACTCACATTACTAGATAATTACTAGATGATTATAAATCTTCATCTTTTCACCATGAAGTGGGCAACAATGCAGTTTTCAAATAATTACTTATAACAACATGCCAGAAAATGCTTGCACAACACAGATCACACATCTTATCATTCACTACCATGTCCACTACTGAGGAGGATATCGGTTCAACCATCTCCCAGACAACGCAACCCTGAGATAAACAACTGCCACAGTCATGTTAGTTTATGTCTATTCATGCTTTATCAGGATCTGAAGTGTTTGTGAAGATATTGTGTTCCTCTTAAATATCTGGGGTGGAGAGCACTACTGTTTAGATACATCGCTTACTGAAAATTCCTTAAGCAATTTCTTTGGATGTTCTAAAACTGATACAGCTCAGTAGATTAAAAATGTATTTCTTTTAATTAGGGTACAATTAGAACTCTATATCTATTTGGCGTTTATCATTATATGAATGTAAATTAATACTCAGAATTTCTTCTTTTACTGTAAAAACATTTTAAACTGCTATAAAATTGCTCACTTGCAAGGGCTTGCATGGTCTAGGCTTCTTCAGAGCTAGGCCAGAGTTTGCTCTCTGTAGGGTTTCCCAGGGCAAGGAGGTCTAGAGCGCATACCCGAAACAAAATGATCCACTTTTCACTATGAAAGGACGCATGAAATTGTGTAGCCTGACCAGGAGAGGGTTACCGGGACCTATCCCTGGAATCTGGCCTGTGTCCAGCACCTGATTGTCTGACCATCCACATAACCTGGTCAAAGCAACATGAGGGGAACATGTAGGTGCACCACCCACAAGGTTCAGAATAGGGGGCCGGGGAAGTGCCTGATAGACAGCAAGAGATGGCAGGGAGGTCCTTGGCGGCATGGACCACTGCAGCAGAAACTGGATCTTGACATGTAACCTTCTTTGTGGGGGCAGGAGCCAGAGCTTGCATGCGAGGTGGAGAGGTACCTATTAGTTATGTGTAAAGAGACTCGTTGAGATGTCAAACAATCACCATCTGGGGGAGAGTTGGATCAGACGACGGAGAAGACTGGCAGTCAGGCAGACATTAAGGGTGTGTTGGGAACAACTGGCAGAGGCCTCTGTGCAAAATGATTTCAACTCACATGTCCATGAAAACTTTTCCTATGTGCCGGTGAAAGTGAGGGACATAGAGTCCCAGTGGATACAGTTCAAAATTTCCAATGTGGAAGCCACCAGGGGTAGCTGTGGCCACAAGACGTTTAGAGACTGGTTGGCCTAGAGGACTCTTAACTCCACAGATACCGACTGGCCGACGCAAAATCCAGAACATGGGAGGAGTTTAGAGAAGCTGTTGAAAAAGACTTGCGTTTGGTTGCAGTTAGTTTTTGGATAACCAGAGTGGCTTCACTTAAGCTGGATCCAGTAAACGTGGAGAAATGCTAACAAGATATTGTTGGTCAGTGGAAGAAAACCCTATAGACATGAATACTTAATAGGAGACAGGGCCAGAGTCTTCTGAGGTGTCAGATTCCATTTCCCTGTTGGAGATCACTAAAGTAGTTGGCAAGATATCCTCAGCCAGAAATGCTTAAGGCTGTGGATGTTGCCAGTGCAATGTCACCCTGACCGTGGGAACAGTACCCTGAGAGAATGAGATGCTGGGTGAAGTTCTGTAGGCTAGAAGGCAGATATGCATGTTGTTCCATTAGTTACTATTTATTTTAAGAAGAGATTAAATGCACATATGTATGTTCATAACTAAACTGATTTACAAAATACACCTTTAAGTTTCTTCCAAAAAACAGAAATGTGAATAAAAGATTTGTGCACTATTTATATTACTGTATTTGATGCAAACTGCCCCCCCCACCCACCCCCCATGTAAATAATAGAATTTGAAGGTCAAAGTAAGATTCAGTTTAAGGTTATGGTAATATTAGTGCTGGTTAAGGGATGGGTCTTCAGTAAATAAAAAAAAAGAATATTGAATTCACAATTCACAGAAACAAACGTGTGTGTGTGCTTGCACGATATTAGAGACAAAAAAAACAAACTAGTAAAATGTATTCGTGTTTAATTTCAGACAGAACAGTTCATTGAATTAAGACGTGTAAAGCTGATTTTCACATGATCAATATTTGATTTTAAATTGTGATGATTAGGGTTGTCTTTTCAGTGCAACTGCTAAGAATTACAACTTAAAGATTCAGAGTAAAGCCAAACATTCTCTCAGCTCTCCACCATCTTCTAATGTTCAGATCACTGGGTCCAGTGATCATGATCATCCTCATCTACCCAGATCCCTCCATCACTCTTTCTGAACTTGACCTCATTTTTGGCCGTCACAATGCAGCATGCGCCGTAGGGTACTCTGTAATTCAGAGAGATGGTCTTGACGTACACCTCACTGTCTTCCTCGTCTGCAACAAAGACACTGGCGTAGCCTTCATCCAGGCTGGGAACTTCAAGGTGGTGGTTCGCTGGCAGTTCAATGAAGCTGATCTCAGTTTTAGGCTTGAAGAGCTTCTTGGTGGTCCCAGGATCTACCAGCACATCTTCCAGCTTAATCTCTTCTTTGTGGTAGAAAATTCTCAGCTTCTTTCCTGTAGCGTTGGCCACAGTGCTCATAGTCACAGATCCAGGTGCACTGGAAAATGTGATATGTCCTGTGTGGCAAAAGGTGTTGCCGATGTATATATTCGTATTCCCCATCTTTTCTCAATGCATCCAGAAAGAACCTAAAGAAGAGATTCTGTAGATAAACATTTGTTTTTAATTCTGCTGTAAATTACACAAGTGTACAGGAAACGTCCACTAAAGTACAGCATTGGTGCCGCAGTGAAAACTAAGTTCTATTTAAAAATAAACAAATCATAAATACTGTTATATTGTTTCATCACTATCCAAAGAAAAACAGCTGCCAAAAATTAAGTTTAACCTTAAAAAACCCATAGAATATGTTGTACATTGCTTGCATTTTAATGTTTATGTTATTTTTAACAAATAAACAGTAATTAAAACACTTTTAGAAGTGTGTCCTCTGTAGAGAGTGTGTTAAGTTAATTATACTTTTGTATACGGGACTGTTGGAGCATCCATAGAAACATGACGTCTCTAAACGTGCACCTAAAGGTTATACTGCATTGGGAAATTTCAGCTGTTGAAAAGATCATTAGGTCAAACAATGAATTATAATGTAATGATATTTTGGAAATTACCTTTCAAGTATTGAGCTTGAAACCTCACCTGGAACTGGAGTCTAATGATGGAAACGTGCTGGTCTGGATGGGTGCAGGACCAGGTTTTATAGTAGCTGATGTTACACTTGCAGATCTAATGTGAGTAGTTTTTTTGCAATTCTTTCACAACCATGTCTGGAAAAGTGATTCAAGCTCTTGGCTTCCCTCTGGTGGCTGGACATTTACAATACTCCCTGGATGTGTCTCAATACATGATAAATTCTGTATATAAAACATAATTTTATATTATAACATGTACCCCTGACAAGACGTTCTCAGTTCAATACTTATGTTGACTGAATATCAAGAGAGCTTTGAATGTTTCCTCAGACATTAAGACTACCCCACAATGTAGCATGGCACAGCTTTCGTTTGGAGGGAAGCAGAGTTAATTTGCATCAACCTGCAGTTAGGTTTTCTAATTATTTGGAAAAAGGTTCATTTTATATCATTGTAAAAACATTTTGTCTACGGTGCTGTGGAATTAGTAATATTCAGCACTAAAACTATATACCAGTAAAAAAATTAAGATAAAAACAATAACAGATAAATAAGAGCTTTTTAATTTGATTAAAAAAAAAACCAAATGCAAGACTACTTTGAAACAAAAATTGTTTAGACCATACAATTAAAAAAACTAAATACTCTGTTTCCTGGCCAATAATCAGAAGTACACAGGGTGGTGTTCACACTCTGACCTAGGAAACTAGACAGAGTAGACTCCTACACAGTACAAATGTATAGACGTGTTTCTCTCACTTGTTTGAAACCCCACATAGTACAAAACCAGCAACCACTTGTAAAACTTCAGGTCAGTATGACTGTGGATTAGACACATAGAGGAGTGAGGGTCAGTATGACTGGATTAGACACATAGAGGAGTGAGCGTCAGTACGGCTGTGGATTAGACACACAGAGGAGTGAGAGTCAGTATGGCTGTGGATTAGACACATAGAGGAGTGAGGGTCGGTATGTCTGTGGATTAGACACATAGAGGAGTGAGGGTCAGTATGACTGTGGATTAGACACATAGAGGAGTGAGGGTCGGTATGTCTGTGGATTAGACACATAGAGGAGTGAGGGTCAGTACGGCTGTGGATTAGACACATAGAGGAGTGAGAGTCGGTATGTCTGTGGATTAGACACTTAGAGGAGTGAGGGTCAGTATGACTGGATTAGACACATAGAGGAGTGAGGGTCAGTATGTCTGTGGATTAGACACATAGAGGAGTGAGGGTCAGTATGTCTGTGGATTAGACACATAGAGGAGTGAGGGTCGGTATGTCTGTGGATTAGACACATAGAGGAGTGAGGGTCAGTACGGCTGTGGATTAGACACATAGAGGAGTGAGAGTCGGTATGTCTGTGGATTAGACACTTAGAGGAGTGAGGGTCAGTATGACTGGATTAGACACATAGAGGAGTGAGGGTCAGTATGTCTGTGGATTAGACATATAGAGGAGTGAGGGTCAGTATGTCTGTGGATTAGACACATAGAGGAGTGAGGGTCAGTACGGCTGTGGATTAGACAAACAGAGGAGTGAGAGTCAGTATGGCTGTGGATTAGACACATAGAGGAGTGAGGGTCAGTATGACTGTGGATTAGACACATAGAGGAGTGAGGGTCAGTACGGCTGTAGATTAGACAAACAGAGGAGTGAGGGTCAGTACGGCTGTGGATTAGACACACAGAGGAGTGAGAGTCAGTATGGCTGTGGATTAGACACATAGAGGAGTGAGGGTCGGTATGTCTGTGGATTAGACACATAGAGGAGTGAGGGTCAGTATGACTGTGGATTAGACACATAGAGGAGTGAGGGTCGGTATGTCTGTGGATTAGACACATAGAGGAGTGAGGGTCAGTACGGCTGTGGATTAGACACATAGAGGAGTGAGAGTCGGTATGTCTGTGGATTAGACACTTAGAGGAGTGAGGGTCAGTATGACTGGATTAGACACATAGAGGAGTGAGGGTCAGTATGTCTGTGGATTAGACACATAGAGGAGTGAGGGTCAGTATGTCTGTGGATTAGACACATAGAGGAGTGAGGGTCGGTATGTCTGTGGATTAGACACATAGAGGAGTGAGGGTCAGTACGGCTGTGGATTAGACACATAGAGGAGTGAGAGTCGGTATGTCTGTGGATTAGACACTTAGAGGAGTGAGGGTCAGTATGACTGGATTAGACACATAGAGGAGTGAGGGTCAGTATGTCTGTGGATTAGACATATAGAGGAGTGAGGGTCAGTATGTCTGTGGATTAGACACATAGAGGAGTGAGGGTCAGTACGGCTGTGGATTAGACAAACAGAGGAGTGAGAGTCAGTATGGCTGTGGATTAGACACATAGAGGAGTGAGGGTCAGTATGACTGTGGATTAGACACATAGAGGAGTGAGGGTCAGTACGGCTGTAGATTAGACACACAGAGGAGTGAGGGTCAGTACGGCTGTGGATTAGACACAGAGGGGTGAGGGTCAGTACGGCTGTGGATTAGACACATAGAGGAGTGAGGGTCAGTATGACTGTGGATTAGACACACAGAGGAGTGAGGGTCAGTACGGCTGTGGATTAGACACATAGAGGAGTGAGGGTCAGTATGACTGTGGATTAGACACATAGAGGAGTGAGAGTCAGTATGACTGTGGATTAGACACATAGAGGAGAGAAGGTCAGTATGACTGTGGATTAGACACATAGAGGAGTGAGAGTCAGTATGACTGTGGATTAGACACATAGAGGAGTGAGAGTCAGTATGGCTGTGGATTAGACACATAGAGGAGTGAGAGTCAGTATGACTGTGGATTAGACACAGAGAAGTGAGGGTCAGTATGATTGTAGATCAGACATAGAGGAGTGAGGGTCAGTATGATTGTAGATCAGACATAGAGGAGTGAGGGTCAGTATGATTGTAGATCAGACATAGAGGAGTGAGGGTCAGTATGTTTGTAGATTAGACACATACACTGTTGATATTTGAAGTTGATATTTGGTCTACAAATACTGGCAGTGCAATGGGTGAACATAGAAGTAAGGATGAAAGTGTCTGAACGTGCCTTCCTGCTAGGATGAAGGTCCAGAAAAACGTTCAGGATTGCAGTCTCCTTAACTTCACTGAGGTATGGCTGAGCCCAGCAGTACCGAGTCTCGCCATCCAGCCTGCTGAATTCTCCTCGGTGCATCATATGGACGGGACAGTGGAGATCAAGGGGAGGTGGAACGTGCGTGATGGTGATCAGTAGCTGGTGCGTCAGTGTCAGTGTTGTTGTTCTTGTGAACTCCTGCACACCAAAGCTGGAGCTGCTTGTCCTCAGCGTCGTCTTTCCCACCCTGAGGTGAACATGGACACAGCGCTGTGTGAAGTTCATGAAGCTCTTATACAGTTTCAGATGAAGCACCGGGACACTGCGCTAATGCTAGCTGCGGATTCCAATAGCACAGAATTCAACCACATAGTGATAACTTCACCACATCAACACCTCACCTGCCCCACCAGGAGCGACAGGACCCTGGACCACTAGACTGCGTTCAGGGACAGCTATAAAGCTCAGTCTCATCCACCATCTGGAAAGTTGTCCCCATGCTTCCTCCGATCACAGGATGCTGGTTTGCTATTGGTTCTTAAAATTCAGAAAAAGAGTTCGGATAGGCTTCAAAGAGGCTCTGGATAACCAGGGTGGTTAGAATGGCTTCACTTAAGCTTTACTCAGCAATGTCGCATTGACCACACACAAAACAGGTTCCTTGGACTGGCAGACCAAGATGATGGTTCTGGACCACAGAGTGTATACCAACTACTAGGGTAGCTCTAGTAGAACCTGTGGTCATTATTGCTAACACACACACACACACCTCCCCGTTATAGATGCTGAATTTTAGATGGGGTAATCCTCATCTTTGTTTGTACGGAGTGAGTTCCAAACATGTCTCCTTCAGGGCAGCACGGTTGTCCTGTATGAACGAGACGGGGACTGGAGGACTTGTTCATTTCTTTTATTTGGACAGCACTGAATTCAACAGTCGTGATAATGTTCACGACGTCAAGCAGGTTCTCTTTAATGTGCTGAATGAGGTTTCCTTTCATTCAGATGATCTAACTCGTAGCTCAGGTGTTCCAGAGGATTAAGAAGGACTTCTTGGTAACTGTCGACTCACTAAGATATGAAGGCTACGAGCAGAGCAGTAACACAGTGGTAGTGAGTGAATGTTGAGTGGTTTGGTTACAGATCAGTGCTGTTATTGGGACTAGTGAGGGTCGCGTCCTCTGAGTCTTCTGAAATGTCTGGAGCTTAAACTGCTCTGAGGTTCTGAAGGCTGTAAGGCAGATATGCATGTTGTTCTTGGAGTTTATATTTAAAGATTAGCTGAAATTCATATACATATGTTTACAACAGAACTGATTTACAATATACACCTTTAGTTTAGTTATAAATCTAATGTAAACATGTAATAAACTGTTTAGTCTCTCCTTTATTTAACGAAGACCACTTTATTTACAGTCATATATTTAACGAGAGGGAGTACTTACCTCCATATTTCATATAATTAAGTTTGACATTTATTTAAAAATGGAATTTGGACTAGCTCACTTCTTCAGTGTGTGTGTTGGTATGTGGATGTGTTTGTAGCAGGTTTATATTACACTGTGGGGACATACACTCATGTTGTGTGGATCTTTCATCCTCGCGGGGACCAGTTAGTCTATCATAAAACCATCATTAAATGTTGAGGTTAATGTGAGGGGTCTCTGTGCGGGGTCTGCTCTATCTGGGGGCTTGTGGTCAGGAGGTGGTGGACGCAGTGAAAATGGTCGACTCTGGATTCTCTCTTATATGGTTCTTTATTGTGTGTGCCCGCATTCACACAATCCCACAATCCCTTTCTCTGACCGTGTTCAGCGACTGTGCAGAGCTCTCCAGCGAGGTACACAGCGCCACCTGGAGTACACAGTTCACATTAAAACTAGTAACACCTTCACACTGAATCATTTATCTGAGGAAGAAAATAAAATTAAAAAGTAAGAAAATACAAACACACAGAATTACAACTGTTTGTGATTAAATAGTGGATGCAATTCTTTTTCTTCAGCTAAGAGAGAGTGTTTATTTCTGAAACTTCACTGAACAGATGCAGAACTTTCTCTGATTGTGTTCTGCGAGGGTGCAAAGCTCTCCAGGGAAAGAAGAAGAGAAAGATTAAGAACGTCTGAGGTTCATTCTTCAGCACAATGTAAAAAAAGCTGCTGCTGTAAAAAATTAAAGTAAATATTAAATATTGGGGTACATACACGCTAATACGTTACAGTAACACAGAGACTACGCACTAAAACTAGTGTTACAGATAACATCTGCAGCAATCCGCTTCATGAGAACATATTTCTTGTTAAAAACATATCATTACTTACAGAGCTTCTCCAACACGCCTCACCTCCGGCGAGGTACACAGCACCACTGGGAGTAAAGAAAACGACAAGAGACAAAATAATAAAACCTGTAGCCCAAACCCAATAACACATTAAACTTGTATACATAAGCTGAATAACACAAACTGGAATAATTAGAGAGGAAAAAATAAGGAATATAAAATTAAATTAGGTTTTAACGAGGAAAATAATACAAGTGAGCTTTGAAAACAAATAATTTTGATAGAATTCACAAAAATAAGGCTACAATTATCATGACTTAACTCACATTAAAGTATCACTCAATTTAAGGTTAAGCAAGGAAATTCAGAGAAACAAATGTATGACCGTGTGTGTGTGTGTATGTGTGTGTGTGTGTGTGTGAGTGTATTTTCACTCTAATAGACAAAAGTAATGTACAATAATTAAATTTATTTATGTTTCATTTTAGACAAAACAAGCCATTTAATCAATACGTCTTAATCTGATTTTTACATTTACGTAACATTAATGATTTATTTTATTTTAACTGATTTAAAATGATTGGGTTACTACTGAGGATCAATTACAATCTAAAATTAAATCTGAAGTCTTAAATGGAGTAAAGTCCATCATTCTCTCAGCTCTCCACCATCTTCTAATGTCTGGATCAGTTGGTGCGGTGGTTATGGCCATCTTTGTCTACCCAGATCCTTCCATCACTCTTTCTGAGCTTGATCTCTTTCTCGTCTGTCACAATGCAGCCTGCACCGGAGGCTAACTGGAAATTCAGAGAGACGGTCTCCACGCACACTTCCTCGGCTACAACAAAGATGCTGACGTAGCCGTCCTTCAAGCTGGGAACTTCGAAGTGCTGATTGGGCGTCAGGTCAATGAATTTGGTCTCTGCTTTAGGCTTGAAGAGCTTCTTGGTAGAATCTAGCAGCACGTCTTCCAGCTTAATCTTTTCTTTGCGGTAGAAAGTTCTCAGTGTCTTTCCTGAAGCGTTGGCCACAGTGGTAGTATCACAAGTTCCAGTTGAATCGGACAATGAGATATCCCCCGTGTTAGTGAAGGTTCTGTTAGAACATACATTTTTATTCCCCATCTTTTTTCAGTGCATCCAACAGGAACCTGAAAAAGGGATTCTGTTTAATGACCCACGTTTTCAAACCCTCACAACCGTACAGGAATCTTCTACTAAAAACTTAGTTCTGACTGTTATATCATAAATCATTTTATATTCTATATACATCACTGTCCAAAGAAAAAAACCTCTACAAACGACAAAAACATCCTTTAATTTCAGATTGATAAAAGAGTGATAAAATTTAATACTGTGATTTTGGAGAATTGCTTTTTGTCCATTCATTATGACATTCACACCCAGAAAATATTTTGTTTATAATAAATTCTTGCAAATAAACAATAATCAAAATGCACTGATGTGTGTCCTCTTATTTACACTCAAAGTGATCGTTGAAGCATCCACAGAAACATGAAATCTCTAAACATTCACTTTAAGTTTCTACTGCATTAGCAAATATTTTCTTTTGAGAAGCTAAAATAGATCGAACAATTATTAAAGAATAATATTTTTGAAACTACCTTGTATGGAGCTTGAAATATTACCTGGAACTGGAGTCTGATAATGGAAATGTGTTGGTCTGGACGAGCGCAGGACTAGGTTATATAGTAGGTGATGTTTCATCTACAGACCTAATTTGAGTCATTCTTTCACAACCCTTTTCTGGAAAAATGTTTCAAAATTTCTGTGAATTATTATTTTCTTACTGCAGCTCACTATTAATCACAGCTCTAGATCTCCCTCTGGTGGTCTGACCTTTACAATGCTACCTGGATGTGTCTCAATATCTGGTCAGCTCTGTGTAAACACATTTTGCAACACAGCATGTGCCGCTGACAACACTGTCTCAATTCATACACAGAAGTAAACAGGGTGGTGTCCATCCCCGGACCTAGGGAACTAGAGAAAGTAGACTCTTACGTGGTGAAACTGAATAGATGTACCCTCTCGCCCGTTTAAAACCACAAATTATACAAAACAAACAATCTCTTGTAAAACTAAGTTAAAAGCATGAAGGTAAAATATTAATTTATTCATTCAACACATCAGACAAGCTCATATACACAATGTTAGAAAAGATACCAGTAAAATACTTTAAACACACTCTTAACAAACTACATGTCTTTCATGACCAGCTAGAAGATCTCCTTTTAAAGCTTAGGCTCCTCCCCCATGTTACACCAGGCAAGATTCTGATTGGTCAGAGGCTCTGATAGCAGAAAGCAGTCTTTGATTTGGAGGATTTTTCCCAGATTATAATCTTTTTTATTCTACTGCATTTTTCTCCCAGTTAGTTTCAGAATCAGCTCCAGTCAGAAGAAGCTGGACGAGCAGTGGTCAGGGCTCTAAACAAGTTAAAGTTTCAAACAGTTGGTTGTGTTGACCCAACAATCTCCCCTGACTGCTCACTGCCAGGTGAAGTTTAAACCTGGCACCTGTACCTGTTACGCCCCTGAGAGAGGAGGTGATAGAGAATATGTCTTAAACAGACACAGGACACACGGACTTCTGCTCACGGCTCATTACTTTGAGTGATCAAGTATTATGCATCAAATCAAGATTCATTACATTCAGCTCTCCGTCTACTCAATAGAAACACACACCGCTCATATGTACACGTTTTAGCCAACAGTATCAAAATAATGCTCGCTTTAGCTTAGCTTTTAGAAGAAGACAGAAAAAGTAAACACCCTCGTACAGCCGTTTATATATGAATACAAAATACACTCAAGTTCAACTTCAAAACCATGAATTTTTACATAAATCCATCTTTAAAATGAACATGTTCTACGAGAATCAAGCTAGGCTAGCATTTTAGCTCTACTGGAGCAGCATGCTACTCGGCTGAGCTAGCTACATACGCTTCACAAACGCTGGTTAAAGTTCGTATTTTCACTCTTTTACCAGCAGCTAACCTGAACGTTACACACACAGGGCTCTCTACAGACACTACACGTGTACTTACGGTGGGTATTTGGTTCCTGAGAGAGAATATCTGTTTTAAACAGACCCTCAGCGCTCGCTCTCCTCGTTCCCCTCGCTCAGTCCGAACTAATCACACACAGATCGCTGGAACAATATCAACACAGTAAACTATTTATTCACTCTTTTTCTTTAGTGCATCACATAATAGGGTGAGGTTTGCTTATAAGGCCAGAGGGACAAAGAAGACGCTCGCAGATCTAAAAGGTGGTAGTAGGTCTACACAGGCTATTGTGAAATGAATCAGACTCCGGTAAGCATGACCAACAAGAGAGAGATAAAGCTGAATATCAGAAGACAAATCAACCAGCAACCAGACCAAAGAGAGCAATAACCAAGACAGACAGAGATCATACACAGTGGTACAAACAGGAGAGCGCCCTCTATATGCGACACAGCTAAACATACCACAGAAGTAACAGAGAAAAACTAATTATATATATATATATATATATATATATATATACACATATATTATACATGAAGACGCGTGAACGGAGCAACAAGGGAATAACATTAAAACTCCAAACATGTGGTGATGACGTTATGATGGGGTGCATTATGGGAAATATAGTTAGTAGAGTCAGTGAGACTGGAGGAAAACCCAGAGGCATGACAAAAGTTAAAATTTCTCCTGTCAAACGGCAGAAACTTGAAAACGTATGAATAAATGAGCATATATGCATAAATCAGGGCTTCTGAAGGAAAACTGAACTGCAGATATACTATGATACTCTCGTATTTATCCAGACAGCCATACGTCTCCAGTGTGATTAATAAACCCAGAAATAATATCAAAGCTCTTTTCTCCACCATAGACCAACTAATTCATTACAACAGGTCTGTAACGTTTAATGGTCTGAACTTGAATTCAACTAGTATAAGTAAAGTGTAGTGGAGTATCTTGTCTCTGGAGGGTCTTAAGGCTGACGCTCCTCCCCTTCCAGATGCCAGTACTCCTGATTGGTCATCTGAGTGGAACTGAAGGCAGCGGTGGTAACCCTGCAGCACAGAATCAAAAACAGAACACAAAAGGAATATATGTCATAGCAGGTACAAACTGCTTTATGAGAAGCTTGGCTATGTAGCTCCATAAACTGGAAACTCAGGCGTGATGTTAAACTCTGAACTCTGTTTTATTCCACTGTTACTGAAAAGCTTGGTTTAACAAAGACACAATCAGAACTGAGAAATAAATGATCAGAACAGAAGGGGTTTGGACAGGAGCTATAAAAAGAATGAAGAATCCTGGACGTTGGAATGTATCAGTAGTCAGTTCACTTACTTTGCATCTCAAAATAACTCTTTGGGAGCTCCACAAGGCTCAGCTGGTCACAGTAGTGAGACCGACTAGTCTGGAGTTTGAATAAGAAGAAGCTCTCATGATGGCTATTTTGTTTAATGTTCACTTTGTAAGGAATTGTGTTGATGTATGGTTGACTAGCTCTGAGGCTAGAACACTAGCACTATTAGCATGCACTCTAGCATGCATTCTAAAGTCAGTGTATGTTCTCATCACTCAACACACTGCTGCTCCCACAGCTCCCCCCCCCCTCTGTTACATCATACCACAAAATGCTTGCACATCACAGATGCACGTCTTATCACTCACTACCATGTTCACCACTGAGGAGGATATCTGTTTAACCATCTCTCAGTCACAGCACCCTGTAGCAAAAACTGGCTCTTGGCACAAAGAACATAACCTCACCTGGAGGAAAGGAGCCAGAGCTTGTGTGCAAGATAGTGAGGCACCTATTAGATACAGTTGGGCTCACCTCTATTCAAAGTGTTGACTCTGGAACCAAACTCTTGATAAGGGTTGGTCCCTCTCCCACTTAGAAGTTGCACAAGGTGAGAGGCACCAAGCGGGCATGGGCTGGTGGCTGGGCAGTTGGAGTTTGTTCTAGTGGACAAGAGGGTTGCCTCAACGACTACTGATTGTGCTTACTAGTCATGGATTGTCTAAAATTAACACTGTACCATTTATTAGACATTCAATCAGAAAACACCCATGTTTCAATAGTATAATAATAGAATATTCCACTTCTTTATCCTGGGTTTGTTTCTCAGTATGTTTTGGGTCACTGTCCATCTGTACTGTGAGGCTTCGTGCAATCAACTTCGCTGCATTTGGTTAAATCTGAGCAGAAAGTAAATCCCTGTACACTTCAGAACTCATCCAGCTGCTTCTGATTTCTGTCACATCATCGGTAAACACCAGTGACCTAGTGCCTTTGGAAGCCTCCACCATAATTTACAGAGGGTGTGGTGTGCTTTGGTGCTTTCTTCCTCACATCATTCTGATTCAGGTAGATCTGAGTTTCTTCTGTCCATAGAATGCTGTTCTAGAGCTGGGCTACTTCTTTAGATGTTATGGTTTAATCCGGGGTTTCTATGTTTAAGAGTTCATTCATGGTGTGCAGTTTGTGGTGAACTCTCTGTATTTGCTCTCATGAAGTCTTCTCTTTATGGTGGACGTAGATACTGATACACCTCCTCCTGGAGAGTGTTCTTCACTGGGGTGGATGTTGTGAAGGGATTGTTCTTCACCATGGAAAGGATTCTGCGATCACTGATGTCTTCTAAGGATGTCCAGGCCTTTTTGAGTTCCCGAGCTCACCAGTAAGCTCTTTTTACCCAGAATGCATCAAACTGTTAATTTGGCCACTCCTAACATTCCCGCTATCTCTCTGATGGAGTTCTTCTGTGTTTCAGTCTAATGACGGCCTGGTTCACTTCCACTGAGAGTTCCCTTGACTGCATGTTGTGGGTTCACAGCAACAGCTTCCAAATGCCACACCTGGAATCATCTCCAGACCTTCTACCTGCTTAACTGATGATGAATTAATGAGGGAACAGCCCATGAAAAAGCTTTTAAGATAGTTGTGTAATTACTTCTGGTTCCTTGAAAAAGAGACAGCTACATAATAAAGAGTCATTCCTAAACCCCTCCTCTAGTTTGGATGTAAATACCCTTAAATTACAGCTGAGACAGTAACAGTTTCTTGAATATGGTTTAGTAAACAGTTACAATGCCAACACTCGTCACTGTCCAATTATTTCTGGGTCTAACTGTAAATATAATGTGTATATAATGTGTGTGTGTGTGTGTTTGCACACTAATAGAGACAGAGGAAACGTAAAATTATGAAATTAATTTATTTTTCATTTAGACAAAACAATTCATTGACTCAGTATGTCTCGAGTTGATTTTCACATTGACTTAACAATCAATATTTGATGAATTGATTTCAACTGCTGAGAATTACAATCTAAAATTTAATCTGAAGTTTCAAATAGAGTAAAGCCAATCATTCTCTCAGCTCGTCACCATCTTCTAATCTCTGGATCACTTGGTGCTGTGGTCATAGCCATCCTCATCTACCCAGATCCCTCCATCACTCTTTCTAAACTTGACCTCATTCTTGGCTGTCACAATGCAGCATGCGCCGTAGGGTACTCTGTAATTCAGAGAGATGGTCTCCACGTACACCTCACCGCCTTTCTCGTCTACAACAAAGACACTGGCGTAGCCTTCATCCAGGCTAGGAGCTTCAAGGTAATGGTATGGTTCCAGGTCGAGGAAGCCGATCTCGGTTTTAGGCTTGAAGAGCTTCTTGGTGGTCCCAGAATCTACCAGCACGTCTTCCAGCTTAATCTCTTGTTTGTGGTAGAAAATTCTCAGCTTCCTTCCTGTAGCGTTGGCCACAGTGCTCTTAGTTCCAGATCCAGGTGCACTGGAAAAAGTGATATTCCCTGTTTTGTTGAAGGTGTTGTTATTACGTTCATTTGCATTCCCCATCTTCTCTTAGTGTATCCAACAAGAACCTGAAGAAGGGATTTAGTTTAGTAACCCGTGTAGACAAACCTTTGTTTATTCAAAATAGAAATCTTTCACTGAAGTACAGTATTGGCAGTTATGGAAAATTCCAGTTCTGACTGTTATATCAGTTTTATTAGATATACTTTTCATATATAAATACTTTGTTTAATTTTAGTGCAGGTTTGTGTGAAGAGATTTTATTAATATGATTATAATAATCGATTATCAATGAGATATTTTCACACAGTGTAACGGACAGCTGCCCAAAAAAACTGATTCGCTTACCATTAAAACTTCCACATGTTTGCATTGGGATCCTCTGTAGAGGAGGTGTTAACTCACTCAAATCTAGTGTAAATATCTACAGAACCACAAAATCTCATTCTCCTAAAGCTTTTACATCATTAGGAAACATCAGCTTTCAAAGCAGAGAAGATAAAACCATTATAACATCAAACAATTATAAAGTAATATTTTTAATGACCTTGTATGGAGCTTGAAATCTCACCTGGAACCGGTGTCTAAAATGGAAATGGATGAGTGGTCTGGAAGAGTGCAAGACCAGGTTATATAACAGGTGTGGCTCCACCTCCAGACCTAATTTGAGTAGTTCTTTGCCGTCCTTTCACAACCCTCTATGATTCATCATTTCTAAATTTCTGTGGAATCATTATTAATCTTCACACTGCTGCTTATATCCTTATTACAGAGAGGCAGCTCTAGACCCCCCTCTGGTGGCCGGACCTTTACAATACTATAAAGCCTGTGAAAAAGTGATGAAAGCACGAGAAGCAGAAGAGATTTATCATATCTTATAAAAACCCAGCACAATGAAAAGCTGTGCTATTTTATCTAATCTGTAGACAGCACCAAAGAGAAGAACATAACCACGCAACACTACTCTTTAAAAACTGACCAGTAACCAGAAGTACACAGGGTGGTGTCCACCCTCCGAACCAGGGAACTAGACAGAGTAGACACCTACATGGTCCAAATGTATAGACGTGAACCTCTCGCCTGTTTAAAAGACCAGATGGTACAAAACAAGCAATCTCTCATAAAACCAGGTTAAAAGTATGCAGGTAAACTATCAAATGATATAGTCCTTCAACAAAAGCTCATGTACACAATGCTGGAGGACTAACCAGTAAAATATCTAAAACAGAGAACAACTTCAGCACCAGAGGTTTAAAAACACAAACTAAAACAGCACATGCAGTAGCAGACTTCTGTCACGAGGTGAGTTGTAGTGTAGAGTTTGTTTATTTATTTATTGATTTTGTGTTTATATTTGTTTGTATGTGTTGTCGTGGAATAGATGGTGCTTATGCTTGGTCACCCTAGGCGTGATTCGATCCTCTGCCTTGGGCGACTACTAGTGATGGGCAAAGGACACTGAGGCTTCAGAGCTTGTGTCGAGCTTGCTTTGTTAGGGGGAGTGATGTCACTGATGACGTGTAAAGCTTTGCTGGTTCAGGACATCGTTCGAGTATTGGTGTGATTTATTGTTTCTTAATAAAAATTCAAGTCACCATCACCCCACCATCACTGTCCATCTCTTAAAACCATAACATCAATATCTCACATACTATTGGATTTATTTACTGACTGAAATCATACTGGCAGTTTTTCTTTAATTAACAGACCCACTCAATCAAACACAGATCAGATAAACAAATGAATAAACCACAGAAAATGAAATTGAGCTGCTTTTATGTATATACTTGGCAGTGTTTATTCCCATGCTGACAGCGTTGCAAGAGGTTGAAATGGCAATAAAAGTTTTGGCCTGCAGGGGGGCTGTGTGAAAAAGAAGCTTTGAGAAATTAACCTTTTTTGAACCAGCTGGAGGGAAAGATTCAAGAAGCTTCATCTAGCCATCACTAGCAATTACCCACCAGAGTGCCCTACACCTGTACCACCAAAGAACAGGAGAGGAGGCAGTCTGAATATAACCCCTCAGGAACTAAACCCCAAACTTAAGATCCTCTTTAAACTTAACTCCTCACTTTACATCTTTTTCCACAGATGATCCTTTCTATCTTTTCTTTCTTCTTTTATTAATTTTCTCATTCTGTTTCACTGTCTTCTCCTACATGCCCACCTCTCACCGACCGCCCTTCTACAAAGGTGTGATGCAGGCTGGCGTTTGTGGCTGACTAAAGTACTGGGCTGCACAGGTGTGCCCAGTCACCACTGATTGCCAGGAGTCTGGGAAATGGAGTTCTTTCTCCTTTTCTTACTGGGCCTCCCTCTGTGACAACTGAGCCCTCTGCTGGTGGCTGGCAGGGTAGACGTCACGACCCAGGCTGCCCTTTGAACACCTTCTTTTAAGGCTTAGTCTTCTCCCCACAATTAAACCCAGAGGGATTCAGTTTTAGAGACTCTGAGAGCAGAAAAGTCTGAGAATTGAAGGAAACTTCACAGATTTGTCGTTCTTTTCTGGAACTACATTTTTCTCCCACCGAGTTCCAGAATCACCTCCAATCAGTGGAGCTGGAACAGCTAGAAACATTGCTGCATTCAGGTAAAGCTGTACTACAGTATAGATGTTATACCACACAATCTGTGCTATGTACATATTTATAATTATTTATTGTCTGAAAGTGAAATCTAAAGCAGGTTGATGATGCTGGATCTCTCTAAGTGGAAACCACATTGAAATATAGAACTTATGGAGCTGCGCTTAACTCTGATCTTCTAGGTATGAACACTGGATAGGTATTCCTAGGTATTGCACTTATATTCTATGTAACCCTGTATTCTACTCTCTCTTCTCTCCAGGTTTTTCTGGCTTGCTAGGTATTCCTAGGTACTGCAGCCTTGTATTTAGTTATTTTATTTTTATTTATCAGCACTGACCCTTGTTTATGGTCATGTTTGAGATCAAGGGTAGTTTGGACTCGGAGATAATACTCAGACTGAACACAAAGCAGTTTTGTAAGTCTGGATAATGTAAATGCTGTAAATGTAAATACCCCAATGGTCTTTTCTATAAAGGAAAAAAACATACAGCTGTAATTGTCAGGTACATGATAGCTAAGCTCTATTCCACTTTTTAATCTTTGAGGTTTCAATCTTTTGTTTGTATTCAGTGGGAATCTTCACTGCATTGGTCAGTGGCGTCATCAAAAGAATGTGAACGAAGGCTCCAATAATGAAGAGAATGCAGTGACCATTCAGCTTAATAAGAAATACCACGCCTGCATCTGTCTAGGCAGGAAATTATTAATTATTATTATTATTATTATTATTATTATTATTATTATTATTATTATTAAATTTAGCTTTTCACTGCTTAAAGCTTTGAGACTATGAAAAATAATTAAACTGTTCTGATTGAGGGTGATGATTAAAGACACATAGAGGAGTGCTGGTCAGTATGACTGTGGATTGGACAGTGGTATGGGAGTCAGTGTGACTGTGTATTGGATAGTGGTATGGGAGTCAGTGTGACTGTGGATTGGACAGTGGTATGGGAGTCAGTATGATTGTGGATTAGACAGTGGTATGGGAGTCAGTATGACTGTGGATTAGACAGTGGTATGGGAGTCAGTATGACTGTGGATTGGACAGTGGTATGGGAGTCAGTATGACTGTGGATTGGACAGTGGTATAGGAGTCAGTATGACTGTGGATTGGACAGTGGTATGGGAGTCAGTATGATTGTGGATTGGACAGTGGTATAGGAGTCAGTATGACTGTGGATTGGACAGTGGTATGGGAGTCAGTATGACTGTGGATTGGATAGTGGTATGGCAGTCAGTATGACTGTGGATTGGACAGTGGTATGGGAATCAGTATTACTGTGGATTGGACAGTGGTATGGGAGTCAGTATGACTGTGGATTGGATAGTGGTATGGCAGTCAGTATGACTGTGGATTAGACAGTGGTATGGGAGTCAGTATGACTGTGGAATGTGGAAGACAGCGCATCACCTGAAGCCCAATCCTAGCAAGACTGAGATGCTGTTAGTCTCTGGAACTACAGGTCCTCAGCAGGATCTTGCCATCTTATTCGAGAACTCTTTGATGATTCCATCTGAAGATTTAAGAAGCCCTGGTGTGACTCTGAATGAGTGGTCATCCATCTCGGCCCACATTGCTAACCAGACTCAGTCATGCAGATATATTCTCTACAATATCAGACGCATCAGACTCTTTCTTTCTCAGGAGGCCTCCCAGGTGCTCGTCTAGTCATTTCAAGACTTGACTCCTGCAACTCGCTTGCGTCTGGTCCTCCAATGGTTAAGAGTCGATTTGCACCTCGAGCCCTTCGAGCTTCAAATACAGCTCGGCTGGACCCGCCATCCCTCAAGATGCATGGAAGACAAGCATCAAAACTCTTCTCTGTCCTGGCACCCAGATAGTGGAATGAATTTCCACTGGCTGTCTGAACACCAGACTGGAACCTCTCACTGTCTTCAAACGCAGACTGAGGACCGCCGTCTCTTTGTGAAGCACAAACTATTAAAATAAATCATACTGCACTTATAGCAACTGCTCTGTTATCACAAACATTTATTAACAAGTTAAATACATCCACCTGTGATCCTCCCTCATGTGACTTCATTCCTTATGATAGTGTCTGTGTTTAGAACGGTGTCTTAACTATTATAAACTGTTTTTCCAGCTGTGATTAAGACTGTGCTGGCGAAGCCTCCACTAAAAAACAGTAACACGGTTCCTTCCGTACTAAATAACTGTAGACCAATTCATTTTCTCAAGTAAGGTTTTAGAAAAAGTTATAGATTATATAGTTATAGATAACAATTATACATTTTCATTTCGTTTGATAATCCAGACTCTGTTAAAAGGCTGACCAGCTCTGTGCCAGATACGTCTTTCAAAATCATAAAACCATAAAAACTGAATCATAAAAACCTGAAATGCTGATTACACAAACTCAGAAAGCTGCTTCATGAGGACCTCAGCCCTTTAGCTCTGTATACCAAACCTGAAGTGGGAAACTTAGGTGTGATCTTAGACTCCAAGTTCTGTTTTATTCCAATGTTATTTCATTCCATTGGATTGCTTTTGTGTCTTACTAAGTGTTTAACTTGTCTTTGTTTCTCTGGTTTTGGTTTTTGCTTCATTTTCTCTGTTTTTGATTCTCACCTTGCCCTCTTGTTTTGATTGCTGTGTTTTTCTGGGTTTTGAGACCTCGTCCTTTATAATGGTTTATCGCTTTTTGCCTTGTTGTGTCTGCGCTGTGTATTGACCTCTGCCTGACTTTTGACCTCATCTTTGTATTTTCCCTTTTTTCAATAAATATAAAAAATGTTCTTTATCAGTTTGTTAAAATTGAGTATAGTTTTATTGGGATATTATAGATTCTCAATCACGGTTATGGGCAGCTGCTGACTTTAACTTTGTTTCTTAAAATTTTGTTGTTGTTGTTGTTTTTCCAAAAAACCTTGATCCACCTTTTGCTAAACTCACATTACTACATGATAAGAAATCTTGAACATTTGACCATGAAGTGGGCAACTACGCAGTTTTCAGTTATTTACGTCTAACATCATGTCACAGTACGCTTTCACAACAGGTGCACAGCTTATCATTCGCTACCATGTCCACTACTCCGGAGGATATCTGTTCAAACATCTCCCAGACGTAGCAACACTGACATCAACACCTGCCTTTGTCACATTTAATTATGTCTATTCATGCTTTAGCAGGAACTGTAGTGTTCCTCTTCAATATCTAGGGTGGAGAGTACTATCGTAGTGATACATCACTGACTGATAATTTATTAAGCTTAATTCCTTTGTATATATTTTTAATTTTTTATTGATCAGCTCTAAAACTAGCTCAGTCTCACTAGGTTTATTGACTAGCCTTAAATGTTGACATAGTTGATCACTGTAATGATCTTACTTAAGAAAACAATCTACAACTCATACAAAGCACAGCAGCACAGACCCCCACGAAACCCGCCCCAGATACTCATATTACCCCCCCATTAGAACCTACACCGACTGCCTGGATATTTTAATAAAGATTTCAAAGTTGCTATTTTAAGCTGTAAACCACCCATAAACCTCTCAAATCTCTGTAATTGTATGATGTTAAATCTGCAGATATAGAAAATGTGGAGAGTCTCTTTTAGTTACTAAGCTTCTAAACTGCGGATCTCAAATCTGCTTTTATTAGACATTCACGCTCAGTGCTCATTTTTAATAAATATTTAAAAACCTATCTCTCATAACTCTTCTTTGTTTTCACTAACATTCTATACATCTTTGGTGTGTAGACTTAATATAGTCTATTATTATTATTATTATTATTATTATTATTATTATTATTATAATTATTAGGATTATTTTTTCTTTAGTTAATGTTTTATCCGTTTCTGGAGCTTGGCCTTGAATTGGTAAAAGGACTTGTGTGCTCTAGTCTCCTTTAGAGCTATGTTGTTTAAACAGGTCTAAAGTAAAGACACAAACTTCCAAGATCCACAATCCCCTATAAAAGAAAGTAAGGGATGGCACCGACGCCCTAGTGGACCCCTGCAAGCTCACAAGCCCCTGGTTGGTGGCCTTGCAGTTGTAGTTTGTCGCAGTGGATGAGAGAATCAATGCAACTTGTGTGTTTATGCAGCAAAAATACTTCCAGAGATTTGTTCTCTGAGTCTCTGGGGTTCTGAAAAGTATCTCATCTACGAACTCCATAGTCTTGCTGGGATACTTTAATGCAATGCAATGATTTAGAAACCAGCTGGAAAGTGACTGTGCTAATCATTGACTGTTCATAACGAACACCATGTTTGAACATCAGGATATTATGAGTGTACCTAGAGACCATTTGTTCTGCACACACAGGTGAAGAGACGTGGGGAAATGTCAAACAATCTGGTTGTGAGTTGGATCAGATGGCAGTGAAGACAGGCAGTATTTAAGTCAAGCTGATTCATTGTGGGTGTTGGATTCCATCAGGGTTGTGCATTATCTCCACACTGGAGTGTTCTGAGTGTGATATGACTGAGAAAGGAATGACATGCCTCCTCCAGGTAAGGGGAGAAAACCAGCTTCACAAAGAGGAGTTTAAGCATATTGGGGTCTTGTTTACAAATGATAGGAGGAGGGATTGTAAGATTGGCTGCAGGCAGAGACATGCAGCAGCAGTAATGTGGTTGCTGCACCAGACTTTAGTGGTTAAGAGGAATTTGAGCCATACGGCAAAGCTCTCTATATCCCTCTATATTACCAAGCTGTCTATATCCCCACCCTCATCTTTGCTCATCAGGTTTGAGTAATGTCCAAAAGTGTGATAATATGATGAAGGTCTATTTATAAGCTGATTGATGAATTAATGTATTTTATTGTTGTAAACTGTTATTATCAGTCATCGCATACAGCGAGATTCAATTTATCAGATACAGCTCCACAATCTCTTCCTCTTCCCCTGAACACCCAATACATCACATATTTGGTCTGTAATCTGGTCAGAAGTGTAATAAGCCAGTCGGGCCACCAGTCGCAGTGCTAGATGGATGGAGGTAAATGCGTGTAAAGAACAGAAAATACATTTTTGAGACACACTTTTATGGCTTTGGTACCCCCCGCGGTTGTGAGGGTGTTGCTATGTGGGTTGTATGGTATCCCCAAGTATTTGTGAGGGTGTTGCTGTGTGGTTCCTTTGGTATTCCATGTAGTTTTTATGTGATTTCTGTGGCATCCAAGTGGTTGCTGGGTGTTGTTTTTTTGCTGCTATGGTGTCACTAGGCAGTTGCTATGCTATTAGAGGTGATACAAGGTATTTTCATCTTTATCTTTGTTCATAGTAAGCAAGTTCCTAACATGCAGAACTTTAATTCTGTATTTTTTATTCCTTATCAGGTAAACCATTCTGGTTGAGGTTTGGGCCGGAAAATTAATGTAAGCCTATGTAATGCTCCAACAATCTCTCTGTAAGAGAGAGAACGTACCAGGTTTATATCACACTGTGGGGACCAAAACCTGATATTTATATCCATGATATACATTTTTATAGCTGTGCTGATCACACAGTCATACATTTCCATTCCTTTTGATAATCCAGAAAGGATCAGGATGGAAGGTGTTGGGAAAGTACTTTTAAAAACAATGGAGATCACTTACTTTGAATCCCACAATATGCTCAACAGAATGCAGTAGCAAGATATCACAAGTGGTTGATATATCAATGATTAGCTCTGAAGCTATAAGACTAGCATTATCCAGTTTTTTAAGCATGAACTAGGCAGCTGTGTAGTTTTAAGTTAATTACATGTTACATTTTGCCACAAAATGATTGCACAACAGCACATCTTATCATTCACTACCATGTCCACTACTGAGGAGGATATCTGTTCAACCATCTCCCAGACAACGCAACACTGAGATAAACAACTGCTTCATCACATTCACTTATGTCTATTCATGCTCTAGCAGGAACTGTAGCGTTTGGAAAAAAGATGTTAGTAGTGTTCCTCTTAAATATCTTGGGCGAGAATGCTACCGTAGTGATACACCACTTATTGAAAATATACTTTTTTATTAATCAGCTCTAAAACTAAGACAGCTCCGTTGTTTCACTAAGTTTATTAGCTAGACTATATGGGCCTCTGCTTGCCCAGAATGTAAAATTATCCAAACTGGTACAGAACACAGCAGCATTGGTCAAACCAGATACTCATATTACCCCTGCTATGAAAATGTTTTAAAAATACAGATACATATATATATATATATATTCATTATTCCTTTTTGGATCTGGGTCTTGGCGTGGCGGAGGGGCTTGGGCGGGTGACCCACATAAACCTGTTAAAGCAACATGGGGGGGACAATGTGGACCCACCACCCACATGGTTCAGCTTAGGGGACCAGGCAGAGCCTCATAGACAGTAAGGGATGGGAGGGAGCTCCTGGACGCGTATACTCCTGCAGTGGAAACTGGATCTTGGCAGGTAGAAGGTAACCTCACTGGGGTAGAAGGAGTCAGAGCTTGGGGGCAAGTTAGAGAGGTACCAGTTAGATATAGTCAGGGTCACCCATGTTGGCTCTGGAACCAAGCTCCTTCGTTGAGGTTGGTCCCTCAGACGTTGCATAAGATGAAAGACACCAGGCAGGTGTGGGGATATTCACAAGCCCCTGGTTGTCCCGGTGGATGAGAGGGTGGCCTCAATGTAAAAATGTGTTTATGCATCAAAAAACCGTATTCAGTATTCAGTCTACTTGGAGTGAGTGGGTGGGCTCTGGAAAGGGTCTGTCTGTTTTAAACCCTGTAAACTGTATTTGAATTTCTGTGCTACTCATAGATTGTCCATAACGAACACCATGTTTTAACACAAGAATGTTTATAACTGTACTTGGTACCAGAGCTCCTTGGGTCAAGGGTCAGTGATCGCCTTTGTTGTCCTTTCGTCTGATTTGGAACTGTATGGTCTGAACACACAGGTGAAAAGAGGAGCTGAGATGTCAACCCATCACCATCTGTGGGTGAGTTGGATCAGAAGGTAAGGATGACTGGCCGTGCTGGAAGTTCAGAAAGCGATGCCTGGAAGGAGGTGTTAGTTAAATCATTTTTAATCACACTTCCATATTAACTTTTTTGTCATGTGCCGGAGAAAGTAGTAGACATGGAGGCTGGTCATATACTAATATCCCTGTGATCATTAAGTTTTAGGTTAAGGTAAGGGTGATAGATGTTCTGGGTAAGGTTTTGGGTCTGCAGGAAATAAATAGAAGCTATTCACAGAAACAAATGTGTTTATGTGTGTGTTTATACACTAATACAAACAAAAAAACATAAAATGATTAAATTTATTAATGTTTCATTTAATACATCTTAAGGTGATTTCACATTGATGTGACATGAATAATATTTGATTAATTGATCTAAAAACTGTATTGATTAAGATACTGCTAAACATCTAAAATGAAATCTGAAGTTTTAAATGGAGTAAAGTCAATCATTCTCTCAGCTCTCTGAGATCAAGTGGTTATGGCCACCCTCGTCTATCCAGATCCCTCCATTTTTCTTTCTGAACTTGATCTCTTTCTTGGCCGTCACAATGCAGCATGCGCCGTAGGGTAATTGGTAATTCAGAGAGATGGTCTCAACGTACACCTCACCACCTTCAGTGTCTTTAAGAAAGAAGCTGACGTAGCCTTCTTTCAAGCTGGGAGTTGAGAGGTAGCGGTTTGGTGACAGGTCGATGAAGTCAATCTTGGTCTTTGGCTTGAAGAGCTTCTTGGTGGTCCCGCTATCTACCAGCATATCTTCCAGTTTAATCTTTTCGTTGCGGTAAAAAATTCTCAGTGTCTTTCCTGTAGCGTTGGCCATGGTGCTCTGAGTACCAGATGTACTGGGAAATATAATATTCCCTGTGTTGCTGAAGGTGTTGCCAGAACATACAGTTCTATTCCCCATCGTTGAACCTGAAACAGGGATTTAGCTTAATAAACAGTGTAGACAAACATTTTTAAAACCTGCTCTAAAATTCACAAATTTACAGAAATCTTTCACTGAAGTACAGTATTGGTATTGATGTAAAAACCCAGTCCTACTTAAAAATGTCACATATCATATTATATATACTATTATATCTTTACTTTTTCTAAATAGGAACTTTAGGAAAAGACAAAGACATCCTTAAATTTCAGTGCAGGGTACATAAAGTTATTTTTTATTACTATGAATATAGAGAAATGCTGTTTCTCCATACATCATGATACTTTTACACAATGTAAGAGACAGCTGCCAAAATAAAAACTGACAAAAATAACATTAAAAACATTGCTTATGCTAGCATTTTGATATTTATGTTAAACATAGCAAGTAAACAGTTATTAAAATGCTTTAATATGTGTGTCGCCTGTAGAGGTTATAGATGTTAATTACATCTATAAAATTAATAAAAACATTTCAAATAGGTATCCTGTCACATGTTACTCATGTACTTAAATGCCGTTGGAGGCAGGTTCCTGGACAATCTATATTGTAAACAGAAACACACGTTCATTATGTTTGTGAATGAATTGGCAGTTTCTACGTCTGTCTAATGACTGAATCAAAGCAGAATAAGAAGACGATCATTGGAGCATCCACAGAAAATCTTCAAACATGTATTTTAAGACTATACAGCAGTAGGAAGTATCAGATTTTGAGAAAATAAATAGATCAAGCAATTATAAAGTAATGAGATTCTGGAAATTACCTTGTACAGAACTTAAAATATTACCTGGAACTGGAGTCTGAAAATGTAAAGGATTTGGTCTGGATGAGCTGAAGGGGGTTATATAGTAGGTTTTGCTCCACCTACAGACCTAATGTTTGTAATTACTTGCTATTGTTTCACAACCTTCTCTGGAAAGATGATTCATCATGCATTCATTTTGCAACTTAATAGTAAAATTTTCACTTGTTGTCCACTTTACATTTTAGTCTTAGTTTTAATTCCGTTAATTTACTTAAAAACATGTGTACTGTGGCCACCAGGGGGTGGCAAAGGGTCAGAAAAGACAACAACAAACAGGTTATGATCGAAGTCTACCCGGAAGGGGACTTTTATTAACACTCTAAGCAGACTTGGATGATGGGGATGTGGGTTGCTGAGGATGGTCGAGTGGCTCTGCAGGAATGACAATTAGTCCTCTGTAAGAGGCTGAAGAAAGCAAGAGACTTTAGGGCACGGTCTGCACTTGGAATCAACGGACTCATCTCATATTCACAGGTGAGCAGCTTTCAAAGTGAAAGTAACCTAAACTTTCTGTTGCCCATGCATGGGTGTAGTTCATGCAGACTTTGACATAAAGTCACATGACTAACAGGAAATGACAGTACGTCTTCACAGGGTAACCACAGACATCCTCAGACAGAGTTAAAGTGTATAACTATTACAGTTAAATCACTACGCATTTTAAGGACAGTATTAAAGAAAATGTAATTTCTCATCTCTCACTTACAGTACATTTCACTGATTCTTGCTTTATTTTATTTGCTTTACTTTCAATATCATTTATACATTAGTTTAGTAAATAATTTTCAGTGTTAGCAAAAACATTTTTAACTAATTCATTTTAAACCAGACATGGCTAGTTTATTGTCTAAAATTGAATGTTACACGCGTATAAAATCACTTTTAGGAGATTAAAAACTAGTTATATCTCAGACACAGGACAATAACCTGTGTGAACCAAGGCTGAAGCTGCAGAGATAAATGCTCAGCACAGTGATATAATATATGCTCACTATCTGGAAACTAACATATATCATTGCCATCCAAAGAAAAACAAGTGTCTCCAAAATAGTAACTTTTACATGAAAGGATAAAACCTGTCTTTACTTTTAATGTAAGTCAGTGTACATTTGGAGCATTTCTATTGGTCCCTTCATCATGAATTTTTCACACAAAATATACAGATACATGTTTTTCTTCAAACAGAAACTATATACTAGCATATCACTGTTTGGGGGAAAAGCAAGTGTCTCTAAAATGGCAACTTTAAATTATATGAGGACAAAAATCTTACTTCTTGAATTAGGTGGAATTGAGAAAGAAGAAAATGGGGATTCTTTTTTGCATCATACAAACCATAGTATGCATAAGATGGTGCTCTATTGGTGTAACGTCTCCTAAGCTGAGCTTACATCGGTCCGCTAGCTTGATAAGTTCAGTATTCTGAAAATCAGGTTTTGCTGAATTCAGGAGTCTGGGCCAAATTGTAGTTGACCCTTTCAATCTGACCATAGGACCCTAGGTAAAAGATGGAGAACAAACCCATAGTTCGCCCCATGAGTTGGCAGAAGGCCTTCGAGAATGTACTGGCAAAAGACACAATGTCCCGTGACATCCCATGCACACCTGTCTCCTTGATAGTGGGATTTTGGCCAATGCCAAAAGCTTAGAAGAGAACCAGGACAACAGTGTAGATAGAAGGCCAAAAATATAGGGATTTGTGTGACTGCGTCTTTCTTCATCCCAGCCCACCAGGAGCACCTCCAATTGAACTACTTGTGATGCCTGAAGACACTGATAATGCAGAGGCATGCCCCCCGAGCATAACTTGCTGACAGATTACTGTGTGCACATACTGCTGTCCAGAAGGTCCAACCACAGAAAATTCTAAATGACCAAAGAACAGTGCCCATCCGACTTCTCAAGAGTTTAGCCCCTTAGCCTGTTGTATGCAGACCTGGTTGTTTGTGGTTAGTCCACAAATAATTTGCTCTTTAATCTTCTCAAAGAGTTCTTCTTGAGAGTCCAGCAGTATGGACTGCACAGTATGGACAGCAATGGTGTTAAAGTTCCATGCAAATCTCCAGAGGAGGTTTCTCATTGTGATGGCATTGAGGCCCCAGTAATCAGCACAGGGACAGAGACCTCCACCCTTCTTCTCTATAAAGATGTTCGCCCCCATGGGAGAGGAAGAGGGCCATATAAAACTGGACTCACTAGTGTCCATGGCAGCACATTCAGCAGGGGAGAGTGCAAACAGCCTTCTTTGGGGCCGTGTGGTCCCTGGAACAAGGGTGATTGCGCAAATCCAAGTTTAAGCCCTGTTTTTTTGCTGAATATCTGATGGAGATCCCAGTAAATCTCAGAGACCCATTAGAGGTCTGGCTAAGTGCAGTACTGACCCCAAACAGGTGTCACAATGGTTCCAATGCATACACTGATCGAGTACATCAGTCAGTACTTGGATTGTTGCAGCTAGGGATACCATAAAACTAGCTAGCCGAGGAGCCTGGGTAAGGTACAGCTTTGTTTGTTTTTGGGGGCATCCAGCCAAAGTGTAACTGGGCCAGAGCCCAATGATTGCCCATCAACTGAGAGGATAGGCAGTGGGTGGTCAAGGGGTTCTACTTGTAACCAAAGTGCTACGACAAGTGTGGAGTTAATAAAAGTCCCTGCAGCACCAGAATCTACAAAGCCCTGCAGTTTGGTAGGTTGATGGGTACCAAAAGGAGGTAGCCTAGATAAGCTTTGGGTAGAATTGGGAAATTAGGGAAGAATTGCAGGAAAAAGCCTATTTTCTTAACAACCAGATCACGATGATGATGAACAAGGTGGCTATGCATGTTTATTGCGTTGCTAGTGTACCTTATTTTAACAAGAGAGATCTTGCAAAGACTTTTGATTGTCTAAGTTGAGGTGACAAAACATGTAGGACCAGTTTTACACGGTGTATTCAGAGTGGTGAGTCAGATTTGAAACTTGCACACACTTGTTTAATTACACCGTTTATATCTGTATTTCAGTTTTGTGTGGGCGTCGCCGAAAACAAATACAGAAATGAGGTAAGTTTCCTCTTTTATACTGATTAAATAAATTCACAGCACATGTAGAATGAATTCTTAAGCAGCATTTGTAAAGTTATTCACTAGTTTATTTAAAGTCGTCAGTGTTTTTACTTTGGAATTTCATTGTGATTTCCTGAAAGGGTGAAGCATTTTTAATGTGTGTGATCACAGCGCTGAACAGTGAGGATCATTGTTCCTGCTTCTACTAAATTTGTTTCATTTGGACATTACATAATTTAAAAGTAGTTTTAGTTTTACTGACTTTAGTTTGTTAGACTATAAGTAAGTGGTCTAGTTGTCTTTGAAAGTCACTCCGCTACATGAACTTTGCCCACCACTGAAGTGTGGAACCAGCCCTGCGCTGAACAATCACAAACAATGGTTCAAACACACACTCTGTTTCAACGCATAGTCTTCAGCTTAACAATTCAGGTCTGCATTCCTACATGACAACCAAATTTTATTGTCATGCACAAAAATTGTGTAGGGGT
The DNA here is from genome assembly GCA_021613375.1 of Megaleporinus macrocephalus. Classification (NCBI taxonomy): domain Eukaryota; kingdom Metazoa; phylum Chordata; class Actinopteri; order Characiformes; family Anostomidae; genus Megaleporinus; species Megaleporinus macrocephalus. The sequence continues at coordinate 40,040,513 of CM038724.1, read as the reverse complement.
AAATATCCACAAATTAATATATATAATATTGTCATAATAATTATATTGCATGCTTTAGGTAAAACAGTTAAATAATCAATAAGAAAGTAATTAACATTCTAAATAGTTGCAAAGCATAAACAGCACATGAACTGCATTGGTCAGCTGTGGACAGGATTTCAAGGAAAGGCCGATACACCACAAGTATGCCCCCTTAAATCCAGTCTGACATACGGCAGTCATTTAGTCCTGATAATTTCAGGAGAAAATCATTTATTTCTAAATAAAGTGCCAGTATTTACCCTCCTATGGGACAAATGTTGACTTGTTGGCACGAGCAGGACAAACTCTAGCAATTTTAAAAGTGGGATTAAAAGATCTGTCTCCTGCAGACTTCTACAACATCAGTCTGGTGTGATGCCTTTAGCAGCAACATGTTCTCTGGTTCTCAAGGCTTTCGTTTTTCATCACATTTTCTTATGTAGATAGTTTTTACTATTTATTCTAAATTGATGATAAAATCCTTTTTAACTTACAGCTTTATGGAGGCCTTTAAGACCAGGCTGCTTAACCTGGAATGTCATTTTACCTGGGCTCTGAAAGAAGAGGATTTCAGTCTGCATGATTTGGTGAATCGCCTACACGAGCAGATTAAATTAGAATCTGGGAAAACAAGAGTGACTCGTGCTTACAGCTCACTGGCATTTGTTAGCTTTCTCTATGGTGATCTACAGGCAGCACTTACAAATCTTCACAAATCTGTGGAACTTGCAGGAGAATACTCTGGAAAGGACAGTGATATGGTTCTCACAGTTACCTATGGGGACTTGGCCTGGTTGTACTATCACATGGAACAATTCGATTTGGCTGAAGACTATCTGCGACTAGTGCACGGGATCAATGAGAATTTCTCTGGAGCATCCAGTCATGTTATCTATAGTGAGGTCCTGAGGGAAAAAGGCTGGGCCTTCCTTAGGTTTTCCAGAAAATACTACAATGGAGCAAGAGAGTGCTTCAGACAAGCTCTTGAACTTAATCCAAACGACAGTGACCTAAACACTGGTTATGCCATTGCTTTGTATCGTACGACGACAGATCCTCCAGGTTCACAGGATTCACTGACTATTGCACAGCTCAGACGTGCCATCGGCTTGAATCCAAAAGATGCAGTCCTCCTTGTGTTATTGGCCCTAAGACTGATCTACCCAAATGTGAATCCTACGAGTCCTAAATCTAAAACACATGACCCATCCCGACTGATGCAACAATTTAGTGAACCAGTGGGCTTGGTGATGAAGGCACTGGAAATGTCGCCTGAAAACCCCCATGTAATGCGATATGTGGCACAATTCAGCCGGAAGCTGGGATCTGTTGATTTCGCTATTCGTCAACTGGAGAAAACACTAGCACACACGCCCGATTCAGCCTTTATACATCATCAGTTAGCATTGTGCTACAAATCCAAAAAAAAAATCCTTGAAAAGAAATATGGGCCATGTTATATAGTGGATGACTGTGATGTGCAAAATTGTCTCCGAAAGTGCATATACCATCTGGAAAGAGCTGTTTCACTGAAGTGTTCCTTTGTAGTAGCTTTGGCTGAATTGGCTGTGCGTTATGGACAAACGAAGAACATTCCGAAGGCTGAGGAGCTGTTTCAGCAGGCATTTAAACTTGCTAAGGAGCAAAACGAACATCTAGAGGTGATTCATGCCTGTTATGGTGAATTTCAGCATTACAGCAAAGGATCTGAGCAACTTGCAATTTACCATTACATGGAGGGCCTACGACTGCAAATAGGTACACCAGAAGGGAAGAGTTGTGAAGACAGGCTGAGACAGATTGCTCGTTTTCGATCTACAAAGACAGAAAACGACAGCAAAGCATTCGCTATAAATGGATTCATTCATGAACTGAAAGGTGAAACGTCCAAGGCATTAGAGTGTTATGAGAGAGCCTCGATTAAAGGTCTTGGAATTGGTAAGTAAAGCTGTAAAAATATATCTACCTATAATTAGCATTCACAGAAATACACAGAAAGTATGTGTAGGTTTTTACTTACATTTATTTTTTTATTTTAAAGGAGAAAGTCCTCTGCTTACAGAGCTTAGAGTTTGGATTTTGGGATTCAAGGGAGCAGAAAAATCAGCGAGAAACGTAATCTTAGGCAGCAGTGTTCAGCAGGAGCTGCAGCGTGGTGGAAGACCGACAGTGCAGAAAGGAAAAATAGCTGAGAAAACAGTGTGCGTGGCTGAAGCTGACCTCTGCAATGGCATAAAAGTCCTCACAAGAGAAAAGTCACTTCTTGCCCCTGGACCCCATGCAATTATCCTCGCCTTTCTTCATGATGGAGAGTTCACTGAGGACACCAAAAAGATTCTAGAAGATCTGGAGATCTTTGGAGAGAGTTTCTGGAAACACGTCATTGTACTGTTTACAAATGAAGACACTTGCATACAGGGCCAGGAGAGTGCGTTGCAGTGGCTCCTAGGAGAAAATGTGGACACAAGATACTACATTGCTGGCACTGGCACTGAGATTACTCAGACGATGGAGCTCTCAGCCAGAATTTTGACAATGATATCAAGAAATAACAACATGCACCTGGTAATCCCAGTGGTTTCAAGGAAACAGCCCTCCTTAAAGATGGTTCAAGTAAGTTATATAGTTAAAAATAAAAATAAAAAATTCTTTAAATAAATTAAGGCAATAGCGGATCTTCGTGAGTTGAATTAACTTTCTGTTCTATTACGTAAATGCAACCTATCTAAGCCACTTAAAATATACTTAAATGATCACAGTATAATTAAAATCAAAATCAAACACTATATAAATACGCATTAATTAAATGTGCAAACAATAAACAAGCAGTAAAAAGAATAGCATATACAATCCTCAAATCTGTTTACATTTACTGCATGGTTAAATAAAACATAAAGTGTACAGTTTACAAAAAAAAAATTATACACAAAAGTTGGTCACCTGAAACTGCTTTCTTTTTTTGTTCCCTCTAAAACAGTTCTTAAATAAAACAATAGAGCAACATACAAAATATCTGAATTAATATTTTAACATTGTTACATAAAAATGAATAGAGCAGTAATATCCAAGGAAAATGTAAATGTAAACATCTGGATGTAATGTAAATATTTTCCACATGGTGTATAGAGCACCTACAGAATACAGAAGATATAGAGCAAACTAAAAACAGACAAACATGGAGATGTGTGTTTTGCAACAGTGATATGTTCTGATTCATTTAAAATTCCTTCTAGGTGAAGGAATTAATTGGATTAATAACACTTATTTGTGGGGTGGAGAGGGGGGTGAACTGCAGAGGTCTTGCCTTCAAGTTATCTGGAAATTCACAAGCATGGATAGCATTCAGTGTGACCTGTTAACAATTATGTACATTACAAAAACACATTTTTGTCAATAGCAATATTATGATTAAAGCAAAATTCATAAAGCATTTTTATTAAGAAGACATGTAAATTCTAATAAAGTTATAGCAAAATAATGACTCAAGAATTCACCATCAGCTCCTTGTATCTCTGCTACAAACAGTATAACACTAGCATAGCTGGTCACCAGCAAAACTAGAACGTTTCAGACACTGACATAAAACATATAGAAAGCAGGAGTAGTTAAAGCGCTAATCAGTTCAATGAGCTGTGTTCAGTTAAGAGAAATAAATATACTGGTTTATAATCATTTAGCTCGCTAGCAAAACAAACTTAACAGACTAGATATCCAACTCCTCTCTTCATCCACAGATTGAGCTAGCATGTTAGCATTTACATATTTAGCTTGCTAGCAAAACAGACTTTCCACTTCACCTCATCATCCACACATCTAGTTAGCATGCTAGCATTTGGCTACTTAACTAGTTATCCTAGTTTGGAAACAGGACTTCCTGAATTATGTTTATCCAGAGAAAAGCATATTCTTATATATCAATATAGGTTAACGTTTATGCATACAAGTACCAAACAGCACAACATTTAAAGTTATCAACCTTGAGCAATTGGGCTTCAACAGAAAGTCAAACGAGAGGAAAAATAACCTCACATCTTAACAAATCAGTTAGCCAGCTACGGCTTTAATGCCGACATACATCTGTTAATACACTCTTACAAAGTTATTTAATATGTAGAAATTAGGTTCTGACATATTTGCGGTGATAAGAAACTTTTCATATACCAAATAGACCGATCACAGCAGTGAAAAGGGAGCACTCAGTAAGCCAGTACCAGATCCCAAATTCATCATTCTTACTCTCCTCCTTGAAGACCTCATCTTAATTCTGTACCTGCTCTTACTCAACCCTCTTTTTACTCAACTGTTTATATATGTATTCTGTGTATTTGTTTACTGTTTTGGGATCCAGAAACACTTGAGACAGTACCAAGGCAGAACAAATTTAAAATGCTGATGGCAGAAACGTATGCTGCTCCATTTGTTCCAGAGACTGCTTCAGTTCATTTAACGCTTGCTTCCATCTAATCATACACCCAGTTCACAGAGAATATCTGAGGTTTATCTTCAGAAAAGAGGCTTAGAGGTTTCTAACGGTCCCATTTGGACTGGCTCTGCACATCTTCACCAAATGTGTTGATGCTGCATTAGCCCACGACAGTAAGCGTGCTTGAGAATTTTAGCCTACATAGACAGTTATCTCCTCTGCCCCCCCTGTTAGATTGAGGCAGGGCCTTCTCCATCATTGGGGTGTATTTGGCTGCTGTTGTCATCTCTCTCTCTCTCCCTCTCTCTCTCTCTCTCTCTCTCTCTCTCTCTCTCTCTCTATATATATATATATATATATATATATATATATATATATATAAATATTTTGTTCGCTTTAATCACCTTATCAAAAATGTTACCAGCATGTAAACAATAAAGCTACAAAAATCCCTATAAAGTAAGTGGGAATTTGCAAGCTAAGGCCAAAATGTACCTTCTGGACCATTTAAGGTGGAACGGACTAAGAGAGCCTGATGGTGTCACAGAAGCTAATGCTAGGGCTGTCAGAGAATCCCTGTCAGAGAAGCACTGGTAATGAACTGGGCAGCTGGTTTTCAAATCATATTGTTTCCTCAGGACCAGAGTTGGGAAACATTACAGTGGCCTTGCACCACCTTAATAATAATATTCATCATTGGCAGTTCAGATTTCCCTGCAGTCTTGTGAACCTCTGCCTGAACCCAGTCACTAACATTGGTGTTTGTTCAGACACATGCTTTCCTAGTCAGTCAGAAATCACATGAACATGGAGATCATTCTCCACAGACGTCTCCTCAGCCATGTTAGTGAGTATTCAAATGTCATTAGAAACAATTGCTTATGCTAGTAAGGCCAAAGTTTAGACGCATCACTTCCTCTTAAAGCACATTCTGTGCTAACAAGTCCAACCCCATACCCCGCCCACAGCACTTGATTAACAGGAAGACTGGCTGAAAGTGAAACTGCAAATGCAGACTACATTTTCATTTTGGCAGAGCTGGAGCGCCACCATGAGGACATTCAACTGAAAGCACTGATTTAGTTTAGTAAAATCGTCTTTACTAAAACACACTCACATTGTAAATACTAATTAAATACACAATTTGCAGTGGAAGCTTCAAATCTGCATTTGAATAAATTCCATAATATGCTGCCATTGGAGCCCAAGTTGAGATGTTGATCATTTGTATACTAGAGTACCTATTAATAAAGAATAAGAACTTTAGAAAATTACAGAGTAATTCTGTTTTAATTGTTCACAGGAGACAGAAAGCTCCTTCTTGCAGTTCACATCCAGACACAGCAACGGAGTCTGGACAAACAATGTACAGGTAACATGTAATCTATCTGGATGTTAGATAACAGTAGAATAAAATATATATTTAAGAACTATAAACTAATAAGTAGACCTGGTTTCTGCTGTGTTGTGTACTGAGATGTATATATTTTATTTTATATAATATTTATATGTTTTTTTATATGTCTTATAATAATCTATTCACAGGTTTCTATGTAAAGATGCCGGCTGGTTCCATTGCTCCATAACACATCTTAGGTTCAGAATGAATGGAGAGGGAGAAGTACTGTACAGTACTGTAGTCGAGGACAGCAGCCTGCCCAGTGTCTACCAATCATTATGCAGCAGGTCCTCTCTATGACATCAGATGTGTTCAGGGTATGCTGTCTCAGCTGCAGCTCCCTCACTGTGAGGTATCTCCAGGTGAGTTAATAACACAACAAGAATGATTTTTCAGAGGCTATTCCCACTGAATTTGTATTTTTAAGTGTGAAGACAGTATATAGAGGTTATGATAGCTGATGAGAAGAGTACATTAGTATTACTATATGTTAGTATTTCAGTATATATGAGTATTTGAATTTTTAAAACAATTTAGAGAGAAATACAGGAATAAACCAGGCCAGTGATGTCACTGCAGTGCAACAGATGATAACTTGCCAAGCAATATTACATTATGTCTGGCTAATAGAAACATCTAGAAATAAATTAAATAATCTCATAATAAGATTACAGCAATCTTAAATTGAGAAATATAAAACATGGACAGGAACAAGCCGTGACCCAGTCTCTCCCTAACCTGATCGTCTGGAGAGACCGCTGCTACTTACACAGCTGACACAGAGACAGTGCCTACATAGGCAGCAATCTAGGTTTTGAGATAGACCCATAGAGTACCACTTACTGTAGAGGTTAGCTTGACAACCAGGATCAGGTGAGCCAGGTCAGAGTGAGATGAGCAGCAGTCTGATAACTCTGACTAATAACTTTATTTTAGTATTTTAAAGCCTAACCGTTGTCTCCTCTGCAGCCCAGTGTTTGGTCCCACAATGTTGATCATTATAAACTTTCATTATGGTGCAAATGCACGTGCGCAGGATGCACCTGACCTTTCCGATGGGGAATGTAATAGTGATTCAGGAGCTTACATGAATATTATTCCTCTGTTTAACAGATCCGGGGTTACTCACCTCATTCAAACAGAGAGAAACTGTAGTTGGAATGGTGTTGATAGGGCTAGACTGAGGTGCACACACAGACGTACTCTATTCTGATTGAGCTATTAGTCTAATACAGTTAATCAGGCTGCATGTAAACTAGCCATTCTCCTCCAGCCTGTTTTTGAACGCTTGTTTTGCAGACTAGACAGTTAACAAAATGTCTGCTAAGCTATGACTGCATCCTTTAAAAATGACTGTGTTTGTATGCTTTAAATTTCCTGAAGACAACTGTAACTTCATGACTGTGGCACATTACACTGACCGTGACGTGGAGGCCCTGAAAACCCGAGTATATCACACACACACATGTGACAGTGAGCATTCCAGGCACATCAAAGTTTCGCCTTGAGGACATAACTAACTACTTTAAAGGGAAAATCAGAGGACAGATTATACTGATGTATCACCCACCGCCTAAACACTGGCTACACGTCTTCTTACGACCTTGGAATGTGGACCCTAAACAGGTAAAGTCCTCAACTTCAGCAATAATAATGTTTAGATACTTTGAGTTTCATAACATCAGTATTATAATGTCAAATCTACATATGCATTACCTCAAAGAAATACCAGAGCATTGTCGTTTGTCCTGTAAGTATTGGTAAACAGGATGTATGGATGGATGAGTCTAAGTAATTGTTTGTGTTACAGCTCTGTGAGCAGGAGTGTAAACACATTCCAGGAGCATTTGAAATTGACCTGAAACATTCACGGCGATACAACATCTCATGTGAAGATACAGAAGAGCCACGACGACGACAGAAGATACAAGCCAGCGTGAGTGCTGATACTGTGAATGCAGTATGAAAGTATCTGGTGAAAGTATCTGTGGACTAAAAGTGTACTTCTTTTTTTCCTCTATCCTCTTTGAAGGATGGACTTTTCCTGAGAGATAAATACACAAACAATCCAACATTTGCCATATACTTAGATAAAAACACAATGAATGTAAAGATGGAGTTCAGAGAGGACGGATCAGATAGAAAACCCTGGGAATTTGATTTGCCACCACTCACAGGTAAGGCAGTATATTTTTAGTGTCCAAAGAAATATGTATCTTGAATTTTGTTGATTTTTATTAGTCATTTAAACAGTAACTGTCCTTCACATTGTGTGATGCTTTTATAATAAATGGACCAATAGAAATGCTCCAAAATCACTTCTCTAACACCTCTTTGCATTAACACATGGTAGAAGTAGGGAATGTTTTTGCTCTTGCCTGTAAAAGTAGCATGTTTTTAGCGGGCAGTGGTGAGAAAGGTTTATATCATTTAGCAGCTTGCGGTTTTGTTCAGTCCGATCTCCCGCAATTCAGTCCAGTCTTCCACCAGCAGGTTGTGATTGAATGATAGCCGGGTGGTGTGTATAGTTGATTGAGTGTTTGAGTTATTTTTTTATTTGTTGTTTGTTTAACCCTTTGACCCCTAGGCCTGTGTTTTGCATACAGCTTGAATGGCTATATCCTTTTCTTCATAGGACATTAAAGTTAACCCTTTTCTGAACAGGAGCCATGCTCACTGCCCACAAACCACAGGCTTAGGGCTCTAAAGGTGAAACTGATGCCTAAGTGTTGTTTTCTCTTTCTCAGTTTTTCAGGAAACAAGCATGTCAGTGAATAAAAAGACAAGTAAGTTTGTTTGTTTGTTTTTTGCTACTCATGGTCATTTGGTTGTTTGCATAGTCATGAAACCAGATTATATTTCTTCTGTTTTTGTTCCCAAACTGTTAAATAAGACTTCGTCGTTCTGCTTCCCAGAGTACTGAACACACACACCTGATAGGCCTTAGGCACACACTCATTGCGGAGTTTTGCAAAATCCTGAGCGTTCTTTCCTTGCCTTCCTGTTTGATCTCTGGTTCTGACTTCCTTTGATTCTGACTCTCTCTCGTTTATCTCCACTGCTTCTGTTTGTTTGTATTTTTGACTTTCCTGGCTCTGACTACTCTCTCAACACTTCTCTTGTCAATTCCTCATGTCTAGTTTGCGTGGCTTACTTATCTCCCGGTTTCAACCTCTGCTTGTATCCTTGACTACGAACTTGCGTTGCCCCTTTGTTGTGTTTGTTTGTGTGTTGCTTAAAACCACTGATGTACCCACACAGTATCTTTTTTTCTAAGAGTGTACATGTAAGTCACTGAACTTCTAACAGTCGCTCCTTCACTCCCAGCCTGCTTCATAATCAGTGTTTTCTCCATCATGTGACTCGGTCGCAGTGCAGACAGCGCTGGTTCAACATCCGGCCACTCCTCCTGCAGGATGCTCTGTTGTGGTGAAAGCTGAGCAGGGCAGCACCGCCACGTCTCCTACGCTCTGCGGCAACACCTTTTATGGCCCAATTTACATGAACCCCACTGCAGCGGGTATGTTCACAATTAATTGCTTAATCAAAAAATTCTGGGTACTTTTTATATCTGTGTTAGGGGTTTGCTATTCTACCGAGGCACAAGCAGCTGTAGGAGAAGTAGAAGGCAATAAGACTACATATCCCTATGGCCAACGGGCCAATCTAACCCAAATGGATTCACCTGTGTAGCCTATTTAAACCAGGAACCAGACACAGCATCATACATCTGCTCATGTCGGGGTCGAAGGTACACCCAGTTACATGAGTAAGGTACACCTACCTGATTGTGATTGGTTTTCTGCTTCATACTGCAACACTTGTTGGCATGCTATATAGTTATCTGTTTTATAGAGATAATTGAGCTAGTTGGCTACCAAGCCACCAAACCTAATGGCTAAAGAGAAGGTTTAAGTACACCTGAAAAAGCTTGCTGATAGCATTGAACAGTTAAAGTTTATAAACTGCTTAAGGTCTGTAGAGGTAAAGCTATAAGTACATTAACTCCATTAAATTTACTGGCACCTCAAAAATACTGACCCCTTAAAAACAATGCCATCTTAAATCCACAGCTACCTTAAATACATTGATACATTGAATTCGCTGCCACCTTAAATTCACTTTCTTCAACTCCAAAGCCACTGCTACCTTTAGTGTCCTGTTACTTTAATTCTACTGCCACTTTAAATTTACTTACACCTTAAATATACTGCTACCTTAAATCCAGCATAGCCTTAAATCCACTGATACTCAAATCCACTGTTATCTCAATAAAACAACCAAGGATCTTGCTCATAATGGGTGAGTACTGTTTGTTTGAGCTCCCACTGTCTCTACGTCATCTTTCAGTGAAGCTGTATTAATTAGGAGTTATTAGCAGCCAAGTGGTGGTACATGACCACTGAATTTAAATTATAATATAATATGCTTTTATTAATAAAATGTAATTTTATTAAATAATGCTGTAGTGTTGGCATTAATAACATGTGGGCTGGCAGCTACAGAAAAAGTAGTCTTGTGGGTTTTTTTTTTTACAGTCTTAAATTCTGGTATGGAATGCGTAGCTTGCATACACTTGTATTATTCACTGCCACATTTTTTTCACACTGTTTTGTCTTTGTTGTATGAACAAATATTTCTGCTGTAACTAAAACAAATATGGCTGCTTTTTTGTTCAAATAAATTATTCTGTTAACACAATACGCTAACTGGACTGACAAATATGTCTGACTTGTCCATTGTAAGTGTAACCCTCCTAAATGTAACTGTACCCTAAGGGGTTAAATTCAGTGCTAACAGCACCTACTGCTCAATGAGTTGAGGAGGCCCCCTGACCCCACCCCCAGCAACCTTGTATTTAGAAAGTTGCAGTTTCTAAATACAGCGCCTCTGCGCTGTGTTATAGTAAAGAGTGTTGAACAGTAGTTCATGTTATCGAGTTTCAGTACGGAATTGATTTTAACGAGGTTTTATAAATCATGCAGAATGTTTTTTATAACCAAGTTTAGTAAGGTTGTAGGAGAGATGGCGAGCCAGCGACCCACGTGATCCTGATAATCCCCCGGCCAGCACCTCTACAGGCAGCAGAGAGAGAGAGAGAGAGAGAGATACAGAGAGAGAGATACAGAGACAGAGAGAGGGAGAGAGATACAGAGAGAGGAAGAGAGATACAGAGAGAGAGAGATACAGAGAGATACAGAGAGAGAGAGATACAGAGAGAGAGAAAGAGAGATACAGAGAGAGAGATACAGAGAGAGAGATACAGAGACAGAGAGAGGGAGAGAGATACAGAGAGAGGAAGAGAGATACAGAGAGAGAGAGATACAGAGAGATACAGAGAGAGAGAGATACAGAGAGAGAGAAAGAGAGATACAGAGAGAGAGATACAGAGAGAGAGAGAGAGATACAGACAGAGAGAGATACAGAGAGAGAGAGATACAGAGAGAGAGATACACAGAGAGATACACAGAGAGAGAGAGAGATACAGAGAGAGAGAGAGAGAGATACAGAGAGAGAGATACAGAGAGAGATACAGAGAGAGAGAGATACAGAGAGAGAGAGAGAGATACAGACAGAGAGAGATACAGAGAGAGAGAGATACAGAGAGAGAGAGATACAGAGAGAGAGATACACAGAGAGATACACAGAGAGAGAGAGAGATACAGAGAGAGAGAGAGAGAGAGATACAGAGAGAGGGATACAGAGAGAGAGATACAGAGAGAGATACAGAGAGAGAGAGATACAGAGAGAGAGATACACAGAGAGATACAGAGAGAGAGATACAGAGAGAGGGATACAGAGAGAGATACAGAGAGAGAGAGAGATACAGAGAGAGAGATACAGAGAAAGAGAAAGATACAGAGAGAGAGATTTTTATAAACATAAAAATAAGACTACCCGTGTAGCATTGTTTCTTTGGGGGTTATTTGTTTTTTTTCCGTTACACCTGTGGACTATATCCCAATGTTTAGTTAGTTCTTTCAAATGTGTGTTGCTGATTGTTAACTCTTGAATAATAGTATAAATTTCACCTTTGTGTTTATTGTGTCACTGCTTAAATAAAACCTTCCTTCCCCGAGACTAGTTAGAAGCTTGGTGTTATTTACTTAATTCATTTTTCACTACTGTTTGATAGCACTTTGCTACATAAATGTAATGTCACTACTTCTGTTTTCCTTCTTTCTCCTTGTTCATTAGGAAATGATCACTGAAAACAGAGAAGGAAAGAAGCGTGAGTACCAGCATTTTTTATTGATTTTATTGATATTCTAAAGATACAATTACTTGTATTTCATTCTGCCTTAGTAAAAATAAATTAAACAGTTGTCCAGGACACAGGCATGAACAGTCACTGGCAAGTTTTACCAAAATCACTTCAGTCAAGTTAGTAAAAAAGTTAGAAGTCATCCTCCTCCAGTGTATAGAGTTTTTAAGTATTTGAAAAAGACTGAAAATTATATGACTGCAGTATTAACCCAATGCTGCCAAAGTACCTAAATACACATTTTTTAGAACTGAATGTTAAATTGAAACCTTTTTACATTTAATTATATTTTTTTAATTGTTCTCGTTATTAACCCAGAAGCCATGGCTTATATTATAATGAGGGCTCTGAACGATGTGGTGGACAAAGCATGGCCAACACTGGAGTTTTTATTATATCAAGCTGTGCAAAAGTCAGAGACCAACCTTTATTTATTTAATTTGGAGTCAAAACAATTGTTAATTGTCCAGATCTGAAAAAGAGTAAACAACATATAAAACAACAGAAGATATATTAAAAGTGTATTTTTACAATTTACATTCTTTGGACAGCTTCATAGTTATCAATGCCTGCGTCGTTACCATAGACAGGTTGGTGATGTCTGGACACACAAATTTAATCTGACCACTTTTGAAAACTTGTTTTTTTTGTTCACTTGGCCAACTCTCTTCCCGTTTCCTCCTGCAAATGGACACTTACATCCTTCTAATATTCTCAGAAATACTTCCAGAGAAATGAATAACTCGTACCTAATGGTCAGCTTGAAATGAAATGGTCTCCGGATTTATACTGGATTAAGAAATTTTGTGAAAAAGCAAAAATATTCACATTTTGTAGTTAATTTCTAGAAAATCAACCAACACACTAAAAAACCTTCTACATCTCTATGTGCACCTGTTTGACAGCCGTGCCAGGACTGTGGATGGAGGTCAAAGGGCAGCACACCTTGCTGGACTGACTCTTCTACAGCCCCCTGCTGGCAGTTACATTGCATTACATTGAGTTTCCTTCTTCCAGGAACAGAGCTATTAGAGACCAAAAAGTTGGTACAGCCTCAGTTCAGGCCCAGGAATGAGCTGTTGTGACCTTTTAGCCATCAGAAGACTTGACTTCTCTTCCCACAAGGCCTCAGGAGATGAAGATATTGTGTAGCTCACAAATGTCAAGATACCTGACCTGTGTGAGGGACAGCTGTCTCTTGGGTGGGTCCCATAATATTGGCCCCATAACATTTCAACCAAATTGCAATATTTGAGTGAAGGATGTATGTTAAGTTATGATTATAAATTTATGTTTGAGTAAGATTTAAGGGGGCAGGTTTTGGGGGTGAAAGGAGGTGGGATAGTGGTTTGTGGGTTTAATGTTTTTATATACAGCAATGTTAAATGCCTCCATGCACAGCCACTGAAATTCCATCTTAGAAAACAAAAAGATCATGCTCAAATCTAAGTGCTGTCAATATCAACACTTCTTACATCACATAAAAGCAATAATACGAAACTGAATCTATTTCAGCATAGTTTACAGTTTCATATGATTTCTGCTTAACTTGCTTATAAAGTAACATTTATTTCACATTAACTGACCTGATGAACGTTCAAGCCTCCAAAGGAAGAAAGCTGCTTTTATTCAGCACTGATGATTCGGGCTGATCACAGCCCAGTTACAGAGACTACAGCAAATAGACCCGTTATTTAAAACACTAACCTGCAGTGCAGCCAGTGGAGGTTCAGTGAACCAGCCTATCACTTTTATTGGAACAAAGGAACATGGAAGGATATGTCATGCATTGTGCAACACTACTAGACTGTAGTGACAAGATGCAGGAGTGTGTATTTAGCAAATGAGAAGAAATGTTACATTTGTTGAGCTTACTTCTCAGCAAACATATTAATATCGTTTTTTCATTCATATAGCAATTCAGTTTGCACATTTTTAATTATTGATGTCAGGAACTTCATCTACACAAGTAGATTTACTGTAGAATTCACCAAAATTCTGATGGTTTTAAAGTAAATACAGTAAACAGTGACACCTGCTGGTCAACAGAAGTCTCTTAATAAAACAGCCTCTTACGAAATCCGACTCAGCCCAGTTTTGTTACTGCAAGGATGTGGTAGGTTCAGACGTCTTCTTCATTCTATTAAAGTTTCTGAGTCGTGTTTTCATGTTGTTTTAATGCAATAACCATTACAGAATCTACATTCTTTGTTTTTTTTAACATTTGTAGCGTTTATTTTACTATGAACTGCAGCTATTGTTCATCCAGTGCTAGCTATGCTACGCAAGACTGAGTAGCTGTAATTGTACTCGAGCAGGAGTGACTCCAGTAAAAACTCATTACACACACTGCAGGAGTTTGTACTGGGAACACGGTTTACAAGCCTGGATCAAGTCTTCCATTGCTGCCTTCTCTTTCTGACTCGTCCACAGATGTCTTCACAGTTCTTGCTGAGAAACCTACTATTCTTGGCACTGTGTTCCATTCAAGTGCTAAACAGCAGTGGCTGACTAGCTAACATGATCAGATCAAGGTTTAGTATGAAACTTTCAGTATTATGAGTTTTCGGTTTCCTCAGTAGGATGTTCTGACATTTTGATCAACAATGTTTTACATCCATGTAGGACAGATTTCTGAACAAACAGAGACATGCTTTGAGCTATCGTCTATGTGGAAAATGATGTTATACAATTTCACTGCACTGAATTTAATTCTCAGTCCCTCCAAAGCATCTCTACTGAGGTGAGGTAGAAATGGGTGCTGTGACATTATGGGTTATTTATGTGATGGTTTTTTTTGTGTATAGTGTCTTCTCCCATGTTGCTTTGCAGAGCTGTGAGAGGGGAGAGGCACCGGGTCGCCACCAGGGGGAGTGCTTGCCTTTAAAAGGCCTCGTCCAGGAGGAAGTAGTGGTGGCTTGCTTCACAACAAATGTATTAACTTAGCTCAGTAAATGCTTCTTAGTGTGGAACCACCTTAAACTTCTTGTTGGAGTTACAACCATTTTTATATTTAATCAATAAACAAAGTTTCTTCATCAGAAACTTCATTATGTTTCAGTATGTAAAACTCAGTGGTAAGAATTCAGGTCATTTTCCAGTTCGTTATACCTGAAGTAACATTTATTACTAAGAAAAATTACTGCACATGAGAAATATTAAATGGTTAACGTATAATCTTTTGCAAGTATAAACTCATTTTAGTTTATTGTAAACTGAAAAACAGGACAGAGAGCAAAACATAACTGTAATTAGAATTTCTGTATGTCAGTATGTTTCCATTAACAGAAGAAGGATTTGCCAAACATAGAATTTGTTTTAAGTTAAATGCTTGTTTTAAGTTAAATGATAGTTTTGCCTTGAATTTCAGTCTAAACTGCTCAAACATTTTAAATATATTGATTAATCAGCAGATTAACATGCAGAATCACATGTCTGATCAAATATTTAGAGACTCCTCCTGGCAGGAAAATTACTGGCAATGGGATTCATTTGTGTGTGATGTTATTAATCACTACAGCCATAATAAAACATATGACCTCGGGTCACATCACGAAAGTGGTAATTCTCATTTGTGAATACATGAACGTGTTTCCACCACTATATTTGTTTTTGCAACAGTAAATTTTGAGGTGGGTTTTATAAATGTAGCCCATTATGTGGTCTGTATAAAATTTTTCATAAAACTGGTCAACCTAAATAACAGCACAACAACTGTACTACATAGCCAAAAGTATGTTCAGGTGTTTCACACATGGTCTGAGAAGTTTGGTGTGGAAGAACTCCAGAGGCTTGCACAGAGCCCTGACCTTAACCCTACTGATCAACTCAGTGATGAATTGGAACATCGATTGTGAGTCTTATCTTTTAACTAAATGGGCACAAATTCCCACAGACAGGCTCCAAAATCTTCCCAGAAAAGTGGAGGCTGGAGCAACACTGTATTAAAGCCTGTGGTTTAGTAATGGGGCGTCTAACAAGCTTCTAACTGTGATGATGTCTACATACTTTTAGTCATGTTTTAAGTTTATTTGAAGCAAAGGTTTAGAAGAAATTATTTTAAGTGAATTCAGAGAGAGAAAGAAGAATTTTGCTCAGTTTTTCTCTTAATTGTTTAAAGATCCCTTCAGGATATGCTGAGAACAGGCAACACCATCAATTCAGTTTAAAGACAAATCTCGTACAGCACTGGACTCCGCCTGTGTGTGCTCAAGCTGAACCAGGAGAACCTTTTTACACACCAGTACACACAGCAGTGTGTCAGAGATCAGTCTCAAACTTCTCAGAGAGAAGGTAACTTCTAATGCACCTTCAAGATACCGTTTCCCATCAAAACTATTTTCGTGATGATGAACTTGTACGTACTGGATCACCAAACTGGGCAAATACACAGCAATCATTGTAACCATGGCAAGTGCAAGCACCCACTGTCTTGTTCCTCTGGCTGTCTCTGGGATGAGATGTGACGTAGGAGGAGTTTTACAGGTGAGAATAAACGTGACTACTAAGATTCCAATTGAAGGCAGAGAGAAAGCAAACGCTGCATATACAATAACACATGCAAAAGGAAAGACCTACAGAGAGATGGAGAGCGTGATGGAACATGGCAGAGAGAAGAGATAGGCAGTGTAGAGGGGAAGTCTCAGCGATAACACGCTCTCTAGCGCCACAAGCTGGTGCAGGTAGAGCCCACAGAGGTCAGTCATAGCAAGGAGCGATAAAGTACAGTCACAGCCTCTTGAGCTACAGGGGATCTTCAGATAGAGCTTTATCAAAGATGAACTGAAGACCGACTGAAGAAGAACGTTAAGATGATGAAGACCGACACTCGACCTCCGTTCTTGTGGCAGACGTACAGAGAGTGGAGAGACCAGATGAAAGTCGGAATGGCCACGCACAGGCTAGCAATGAGGAAGAATGAGGAGGTAATCTCGACTGCAGTAGGACCTTTCAGGAGGAGGTCTTCATAGTTGAGATCATCCATGGTGATGTGCTTCGTGATAAAAAGAAAAGAGGAAAAACGAGTGAGTGATTCACACAGTGAGCACAAACATAAGCAGTAAATGATCTTTTAGAATGTAATACGGAATCAGTGAGTGAGATTATGGGGGGACGGTGTCCCGGATTAGAGCTGAATTCCACTGAATCCCAAGACTCACCTCTCAGACAGTCGTCTTGGTCGTCTATAACCGTTCCTCCACCCGTCAGTTGAACAGTCCTGTAATGAGAATGGTAGTGTCTGTAAATGAGACCCTGTTCAGACAGACAGCCCAATCCAAGATTTTGGCCAGAGGTGGTAGAGTAGTGCAAGTAGTGTAGGTGGGTAGCAGTTAATAAATACACAAATATTCACTACATAAACATGAATAAATTCAGGTGCACCAGCCTAACGAAGCAAATTATTAATTAAGCGACTTCCTTTTTAGTTTTTGGTTAATACAATAAAGGAAAATAACTTTTAAAGCAAGTCCGATATGAAATTATAAAGTTGTTAAAATTAGTAAAATTATAGAGAACACATCAATAAAAACGTATGAAAATGTTCTCAGCTCTCCGTGAGGAACGTAGGGGCTTTGATGGTGAGATAGGAGAACATGTGCTACAGAAACACTAACATGCTGGAAAAATAACAGCAAATCATTTCATGAAGATAAAAGTGGCTGACGGGCTCGTATAACAAGCTGTTTTATATTGAGTTTGAATAAGCTCAGGTCTAAAACTAAAATTCCACTGATTTTTAACTTCTACATATTAGAATACAAACAGAGTCTTTCAGAGTTTGAGCTGAGCGATATGACTTAGTGCAGTACTATGGTGACCGTGGTTATGAATTCGTTGCCTGACGTCTGAGATGTTTCTTTTTGATAGTTTTAAGTTTTAGGCAGTCAGATATAGAGATATGTAGTACAGTTGTGGTCTGTAGACCACCTTCACACTACCGAAACATTCCCTGCAGCATTATTAAACACTGAGTTCAAACTTTAAATGAACAGAATGTACTTTTTGTCAGTACCTGTACTATTGTTATTATTACTGTCAGTAAATATTCCTACAGTTTGTCACCTATCAGGTCGTATAACTGCAGCAGTTTTAATTCCCAGTAAAAAGTCTATAAATATAAAAGTAAGCATGTGGCTCACCAGCAGTCTTACCTGAAGCACAGCACAGAAACTGGAGCAGTGCTTCTTCTTCTGTGACAGTCAGTGAAAGTAATTTTGGTTTGTGGGGGAGTTTAAGGTGAGGTGAGAATGAGGTCAGGTGTAGTCGCTGTGGTTCTCCTTACAGGAAAGCATGTCCATTTTCTGCTCAACACTTTACTTAAAGCTTTGCTAAAGACATTTTTTTAAACACTATATTTTTTTCTGTCCAAAGAAAACATGTCAGTTTATGTTGATTTTAATTGTTCTACATCATTTGAACACGACAGCTGCTCTTTATGTCCTGTGAAAGCTTCATGATGAATGGACCAATAGAAATGCTCCAAAATCCCCTGAAATAAAAACACTTTACATTAACTTCCACTGAAAATAAAGAATGTTTAAGACTCTTATTTGTCAGATATAAAGAGCCCCATCTACAGACTGAAAAGATGGGTGTGCTGGTTTTCTTGAGAGGGGACAAAAAGAGTTTACTTTTTAGAAAAAAACAATCATTTAAAAATCATAAATTAGATATGTTTCTCATTCAGCTTGTTTTTATAGTAAATTTAGACTTTTTGTATTTACTTTTTATTCGATTTGAATTCAGAAAAGTGTGTGAGAGAGAAGGAAGATGCAGGTGATGTAGCATTATGTAGTCTTATTTCTATGTTATGTTATCTTAAGTGACCCGTCCTGTCCTGGTCAGTCATGGTCAGACTGCTAGACTGCTTTATGATCTCTATGTAGGACCCTTTAAAAAATATTTAACTTGATTTGTATTTTACTGTTGTATTGATTTTTGAGTAAAATACGAAAACAGGGAAAACATTTCCCATAAGACTTTGCTGCTTCGCGCCATTTCTCTTGCTATTTCCTGTGAATTCCCGCGTTAATTGACCATTCAGGTAGAGCAGATGTGTGATTGACATGTCAATAGCTAATCAGGTATTTATGGTGGGAGGGAGCTCTAACGTGGTTGTTGTTGTTTACCTCTGCACTCTCCCGCGTGCGGAGAGACTAGTGAAAGAGACTGCACGCGCTGAACCGGACATCTGAGATGTTCTCTCTTTCCGGTACTGCAGTCTCGGTGAAGATCATCCTCCGGCTGCAGTTTGGAGGTGTAGCTACTTTCGTCAGTGGTCGTGTTAGCGTGTGAGTTGATGACGCTCTGAGTTCTGGAGAGCTCCGTCCTTCTCTTAGCATGTAAAGCGCTGCTACGCTAGCTAGCTTCTTAGCATTGTAGCTGTAGTGTATCGTAGCAGAAGTTCTGAGGTAAGTTTAGCTCCACCCACAAACCGAGTCCAGAGCCAGTACCGACTGGACCGCTCTCCAGCTGCACTCAGTGTGGGGGTTACTGGACTGAGAACTGGAGTGTGTAAGTATTACATACGGGCTGCGCAATAATAATAATAATAATAATAATAATAATAATAATAATAATAATAATAATAATAATGAACAGTACTGAACAATTTCACTTTTTTAAACTGCTTCCTGTCAGTACATAAAAGATTGTAATAAACAGAACTGAGACTGAATGATGTTTATTTTCACTGTAACATTCAGAACAATAGAAATAATCATAAACATCAACTCTCACACTGATTCATATAATAATAATAAACATTACATTCGATTAATTAGTTTAATAACATTAGTATCATTATTTATATTAATAATAAAGAATAGTAAAATATCACAGTTATTTTATATATAAACATGCATACACACAAATTAAATCATATTAATAGTACTGTCATCAAATAATACAAATACAGATATTATTAAAAGAATAGAATTACTATGCAACAAGAACAACAATATTTCTACTAATGTATAAATACAATTACTGTAATTAATAAAGTAATAATAACTTTCAATTAATTAAAATGGTGGACAGTCTTTATTAAAATTGTAGTAAGCAGTAATATAAAGAAAATCATTTTATAAATATTAATAAATGATAGATTCGTGAAATAATACAAAATACCACAAATGGTGCAAAAATATTACATACCTGCTGTACAACAAGAATAATCAATGAAATAATAAAAAAATAAAATGTGTAATAATATTAACAGCAATAATATTAATTCAGGTAAATAATTATGTTTTGCAATGAGATAATGTATAAATGAATTATAGTATTATGCAAAATAAAATACAATATGAGATTGTATAAAATTATTACATACACCTTGTGCATTAATACGACAACAACTACTACTACTACTACTACATAATAATAATAATAATAATAATAATAATAATAATGTATAACAAATTATTTTATTGATATTCTATCAAAATCATCATTTGGTCCAGAAGTTTCAGTGTCAGCAATGATTGTTATTCATTTATTGTTAGAGCGCGAGATCGTGATGCCACGCCCCCTCCCGGTCTTTGGACTGTACCACCTGTTACCATGGCGCTGCGCCTCTCTCCTCCTAAGTTCACAGTTTTGTTGCGGGTCTATGTACGGACTCTCCGAGGCGTGACGCTATCGAACGTTCTCATTGTGACGTCACGCCTCCGAAAGTTTATATAAAGACGTGCAACGTCAATCTTTCCACACTTGTCTCTCAGCTGGGGTTCACGAGCGATTTAGACCGTTACGTGTTTCATAGTGAGAGAAAAACAAGCGATGGAGAAAGATCTAGGAAGAGCTGTGGATCACCTGGACAAGAAGATCCAGCTCCTCAGCAGAGCTGGAATTACGAAGGCCTGGACTGAAGTGAAGGTGAGGTGCACGGAGCTCCTGCAGCAGAAGAAGAAGCTGCAGTTGGAGCTCACAGAATGCACCGAGGACAATAAAAGAATGGATGCAGCGCATGATCGGCGCCTGCGGGAGGTTGAAGGCCTTCTGGTCCTGCTGGAGACCGAGAAAGAGGAGAGGCAGCGGGACAGAGAAATGATGGAACGGCTGAGAAGGGAGGAGCAGGAGGAGCAGGAGAAGAT
Source organism: Megaleporinus macrocephalus (assembly GCA_021613375.1). Lineage (NCBI taxonomy): Eukaryota > Metazoa > Chordata > Actinopteri > Characiformes > Anostomidae > Megaleporinus > Megaleporinus macrocephalus. The sequence continues at coordinate 40,019,307 of CM038724.1, read as the reverse complement.
GGAGCAGACCAAGAGTGCAGAAGTAAAGAAACTCCTGCTCCACATGGACAGCCAGAGAGAGGAGAGCGAGAGAGCGAGCAAAACTATTATTGCTACTCTCCAGACCAAAGTAGAGGTGCTGCAGGTCAACCTGGATGAGAAGGACAGAATGCTGGCTGCTCTGATGGAGGAGGAGGAGAAGAAAGAGGACAGAGAGAGAGAGAGAAAGCTGGAGAACGAGAAGTGGATGACCATCGTTCTCCAGCTGAATGAGGAGCTGAAAAAGAAGGATGAGGAAATGAAGCAGGCCAGAGAGGAGGCGCTGAAGGAGGTGGACAGAGTGAGAGATGAAAGGTCAATGGAAGCTGCAGTACACCTCCAGAAGGTGGAAGAAGCTAATCGGCAGCTGAAAGAGCAGCTGCTGAAGAAGGAGGAGGAGGTGCTGCAGGAAAGAGCGCTCTGGAATTCGGAGAAAGAACAGATTGAGGTCCAGATCCAGAGACTGGATGTTCTGCTGGAGAGTGTAAAGCAGAACCCGAAGAAGAACCAGGCCTGCCAGACTCCCCACGAGCATGGGATGGAGAAAAAGAAGGCTGTGGGTGAGAAGGACACAGAGAGGTTCTGGAGAAGGTCCTGGAGAAGACTGTGTTCGGTGTTTAGAAGGAAAGACTGAAGTCCAGGTGATGAGAAATGTCCAGCTAGAATGTGCAGCCAATGAACAGCTGCACTTCAGAACTGCTTCCTGTCAGTAAATAAAAGTTTGTAATAAACAGAACTGAGACTGAATGATGTTTATTTTCACTGTAACATTCAGAACAATAGAAATAATCATAAACATCAACTCTCACACTGATTCATGTCTATTAGATTAATAATAATAATACTAATAAACAATACATTCTATTAATTACAGTTTAATATTATTATTGATATTCATACTAATTTAACATTTTAATAATTAAATGTATAGTTATTGTATATATAAATATACTTACACACACATTAAGATATACAACTAATACTATTAATAGCACTTTAATCAAATAATAATAAACATTACATTCTATTAATTAGTTTAATATTATTATTGATATTAATACTAATGAACATTTTAATAATAAAATATATAGTTATTGCATACATAAATATACATACATACACAAAAATTAAGATATACAACTAATACTATTAATAACACTTATCAAATAATAATAAACATTACATTCTATTAATTAGTTTAATATTATTATTGATATTAATACTAATGAACATTTTAATAATAAAATATATAGTTATTGCATATATAAATGTACATACACACAAATTAAGATATACAACTAATACTATTAATAACACTTATCAAATAATAATAATAAACATTACATTCTGTTAATTACAGTTTAATATTATTATTGTTATTAATACTAATGAATGAATATTAAACACCACAATTAATGATTAATAAAGTAATAAGGTTTTATTAATTTAAATGGTAGGTAATAGTTATTAATATTATTGTATTAATTAGAATAATGTTAGTAAATCTGAATCTGAGAATCTGTTCTAGGACACTCTAAAGGTAAGTTAGGTACGCTAGTGTTTTCTTCTTCCTCCTCCTTCCTTCTCTTCTAACTGACTCTCCTCCACTGACCATCACTACTGTTCCTCTCCTCCACTGACCATCACTACCGTTCCTCTCCTCCACTGACCATCTCTACTTTTCCTCTCCTCCACTGACCGTCTCTACTGTTCCTCTCCTCCACTGACCATTACTACCGTTCCTCTTCTCCACTGACCATCACTGCTGCTCCACTGACCATCACTACTGTTCCTCTCCTCCACTAACCATCACTGCCGTTCCTCTCCTCCACTGACCATCACTACCGTTCCTCTCCTCCACTGACCATCTCTACTTTTCCTCTCCTCCACTGACCGTCTCTACTGTTCCTCTCCTCCACTGACCATTACTACCGTTCCTCTTCTCCACTGACCATCACTGCTGCTCCACTGACCATCACTACTGTTCCTCTCCTCCACTAACCATCACTGCCGTTCCTCTCCTCCACTGACCATCACTGCCGTTCCTCTCCTCCACTGACCCTCACTACTGCTCTCTCCTCCACTGACCATCACTGCTGTTCCTCTCCTCCTCTGACTATCACTGCCGTTCCTCTCCTCCACTGACCATCACAACCGTTCCTCTCCTCCACTGACCATCACAACTGTTCCTCTCCTCCACTGACCATCACTACCGTTCCTCTCCTCCACTGACCATCTCTACTTTTCCTCTCCTCCACTGACCGTCTCTACTGTTCCTCTCCTCCACTGACCATTACTACCGTTCCTCTTCTCCACTGACCATCACTGCTGCTCCACTGACCATCACTACTGTTCCTCTCCTCCACTAACCATCACTGCCGTTCCTCTCCTCCACTGACCATCACTACCGTTCCTCTCCTCCACTGACCATCTCTACTTTTCCTCTCCTCCACTGACCGTCTCTACTGTTCCTCTCCTCCACTGACCATTACTACCGTTCCTCTTCTCCACTGACCATCACTGCTGCTCCACTGACCATCACTACTGTTCCTCTCCTCCACTAACCATCACTGCCGTTCCTCTCCTCCACTGACCATCACTGCCGTTCCTCTCCTCCACTGACCCTCACTACTGCTCTCTCCTCCACTGACCATCACTGCTGTTCCTCTCCTCCTCTGACTATCACTGCCGTTCCTCTCCTCCACTGACCATCACAACCGTTCCTCTCCTCCACTGACCAGCACTACTGTTCCTCTTCTCCACTGACTAACAAGTCCGGTTGCTTCACTCCAGGTGGAGGTAAATGAAAAAAGAAAAACAAAGGAAGGAACTTTACCATTACCTTTACTCTCGTGTGGTGTCTTCTGTTCTCTCTCTCTCTCTCTCTCTCTCTCTGTACTCTCTCTCTTCTTTCCCCCAATATGAGGTATTTTGGAATAGGAATATTTTAGAGAACACAGCTACATAAAAAGCCACATTTAACAAAAATATTAAAAATAACCCACAAAAATGAGCATCTGTCACTGATCTGTTACAGGCCTCATTTTCAAACAAAACAATCACAGAAAATGACAGTATGGCACAACAATCCAACTCTAATCATACATTTCGTAAGTAATTTGCAAATCAAACTTTCTGTGGTACCCAAGGTTCTTGACAACAATTATGAGCAAGGTTTTTCATGAAAGCAACTTGAAATGCATGAAACTGCTCATTAAAGCACAATATCTCCAGTGTCTGCAACACTCTTCAATATATCATCCGTAACATTCACTAAAAAACTATTAAGCATGTAGAAGTACTGAAGTGATAGGTTATCATGAGTTACTTGACTGGGACATCAATCCCTGAGATTGAAAGAGAGCACGCAGATGTATACTGACCAAGCATGGACTGTACTTTGGTGGAAATTTTCTTAAATTAAAATAAATTGTCCCCAATGTATGTACAGCCTAATGGATTTGCAGTTTCAAAATCATCGTAAAACTGAATCTGCAAAGCATTTCTTTCTTTATGAACAGAGGGGACAGCTCTTCCATATGATACATCCTTTTAATCACCATTAGAAGTATGATTAGGTAAACACGTTTGGCTTAGGACATCATTAATGTCAGGATGTTTAAAAATAGACTGTATTGTTTCCAAGATGCGTGGATTAGCAAATCTGAACAAACGTGTACCAACTTTTTTCATCAGTGGAGTCAAGATGTTCTTGAATGCTGGTCCTGAAAGTAAATACCCAGAACATCAATAACTGCTTAATGTACTTATCCTTTAAAATAACTCAGTTTAAGCAGTTTAATGTTCCATTACATTCAAATTATTTGAAAAAGAAAACAAAAAAATAACTCAATCCTTTCTAAATACAAGATACCCTGCAGCTTGGGTCACTGACATCTCTCACCAAACAGCAACACAAATAAAAAAAATTATCTGAAGGCCAAACGTCTTGTAGTATATGAAGAATACCTACCTAACCGAGGGAGCACATCAAAGGATTTCTGCGGGTCATGAACCATCTTTTGGCTGTAGGTTATCTTCTGTTTGACAACAGCTTCATCACAGATGTTGCCTCTCCGATCTGATCTTTACTCAGACACCATTTTGACTCCCAAACATGAACTGCTTGATGGTTTTAGGCTCCAGGTAACCAGATCCACTCACTGAGTCACAGTAATGCTCCTTATACAGTGGATTATATGTATAAATGTATGTATATACATGCGTTTGTGTATTTCTATGTTTGTGTGTGTGTGTGTTTGCCCGGGTGCGTGTTGAGCACTGCCCAAAAGCAACCTGTTCGGGGTTTTCTAAAAGTATCTCAGCCAAAAGAAATGTATTTAATAACAGAATGAGCATCACAGCGAACTCTACACCAGCTCGTATTTAGTCTCGGAAATGCATGCAGTGGTGATGAGGCTAGCTAGATATTCAGAGCAGTAGAAAAACCCTTGAAGAAATAAACAGCTGCACTGTACGTCATATAGAAACTGGTTCTGTGATCAGAGTTTGTGCTACAGTGGCTGATCAGCACAGCGGGTGTTGTTTTAAAGATGGCATTTAAACTCTCACTACTCAAACTCTGACTCTCTTTACACTCTCAACCGTCAGAATTAACTTCAGCTGTCTAATCGAAGAATCGACTCCCAGATTTTCGACTCTTAGAGTCATGTGCCAAGATTCGATTCATCTACCAGACATGGACTCTAGGAATTGACTCTTTGAGAATCGACTCCTCATCACAAACACATAACTTACTGAAAACAAGAACGTGAGCTAGACTCATCACCGTCTGTTAAAATTACCAGACTACAAGTCCCAAATACATCGCCATTACTTCCAAGTAGTTTTAATCTCTCCCAGCGACCACCAAGTCCTTCTCTAACAACCTGTACACACATTTAAGCAGAGTTAGGGTATCTGGGAGTACTTGTTTTTTTTCCATGTGCACCAATGATATGGGCCCCAACGATAAACTTTGAATAATTTAAAAATAATTTAAGACGGCAGTTAATTTGAAAGACATTTAAAAACGGGGGTTGTACTAAGTCAGTTTTGGTTGTGGTTGTGCATACAATGTTTCATTGGGCCTGCTCAGTAAATGCTCTTGGTGTGGTCTAAAATTACTTTGAGCGTGTTTAATTACTAAATTAAAGTTCATAAATATGTATGAGCATTCATAAAGAAGTGCAGGCACTGTCGTATTGTACTTTTCATGTTTATTTGTGATGTGCCCAACCTAAACGATGTACACATTAGACCCGGCGTCTTAGGGAAGGTTACAAGTATATGGGTCAGTAAATCCAAACACCGAAGAGAATGTCTGAGGCTGTAAGATAAGAGAGACTGAGAAGTATTGAGGAACTTGTATTAAAAAATGCAGTACTAAATATATATAAAAATAAATTACATTAATGTAATATTTTCTCATTTACAATATAGTATAATTATTCATTTATATGCCTAATATTAATAATAATGAAATAAATTAATTACAAATTATGAAATCTGGTGTGAAATACAGCACTTGTTTCTCACTGCGTATTCTGAGCTTGCCAAAGTCTGGACATATGAGACCAATTTCTAAGGTTCTATGTTTGAATTAATGATTTCTTCTTAAATTGATCAGGATGCAGGAGTATCTAATCAAGGTTCTTTTGAGAGCTGTAAGTAAAGCAGGTGCATGTCTGTGGTTTGGGTTCGGGGTATTGAGAAGTCTGCAGGGCATGTTTTGCAATGTACATGAAAGCATATGATGAGGTACAATGCCTTTTAAAGGTAGGTCACAGGAAACAGCTTCTTTGCTGACAGTTTTTTACAGACCACAGTTTCCCCCAGCACTGGAGAAGAGAGAGGGTTTCACAGAAACGGAAGATCAGAGCCGTTTACAGTGGAGGTGAATGGAACCAGACGTCCATTGTGGTCAGTCCTATTGATTCTCTTTGAGGAAAAAAAATCTGTAGTTTTCCAGAATCCATGCATCCAAAAAACAACTGTATACAAGCCCGAATCACACAATCAGACTGGACAATCTGACATTGGAACAGAGTTGCTGTGTCAAAAACTGTGGGATAAGTTACATGAAGAAGATCTGGCATAAAAAGAACAAGAATATAGTTGCTAGTTGCATTGCAATGATGCACAACCACAAGAAGACATTACCAGATAAAACAAGACTGCACAGGTTAACTGTAGATAGGTGGAGCTATAGCTGCTCAAATTAATTATTCTTTTCAATGCAGTATATATGGATATTTTGAATATTTTAGGCAGATCCCCAAGCACTAATCCACAGCCATACTGACCCACACTCCTCTATTTGTTGTTTATTCAGCCCTCATTCCTCCCTTAGAGTCCCATTCATTTTTAAACATCATGGGTTTCGTTCAACCTAGTGCCACCAAACTGCCTGTTATCATCTCCAACCTTTGATTTACAGACATACTGACTCAAACATCCATGAATTCGTGTGCCATTTTGTAACAAGCAATTTATCTAATGAACTGTTTTAATTTAAAGCAGTTTATTTATATTTATTTAGTTCACAGTCATAAAGGCAGATTATCAGTTATGTGTATTATTTATATCATGGTCAAATTACAAAATACAATGTTTCTTTAAACCACAGCAGTTTATTATCCACACAGAAACAGATGGAGAATACTGAAAAGTTAAAATGTTTTGTAGTGAACTGTTTAAATGGGATATTTGCTTACTGTAAAGACCTTTCAGCAGAATTTCATCAAAACAAAAAACAAAATCCTTTATATCTATTTTAATTCCTCTTTTACGCCAGCTACCAAACTTGGGTAATGACAAAAGGACCACTCCATTAATTTACATTCAAAGTAGTATTTATTTCCTACATTAACAATTTGTTAAAAAAGAATGTCTCTTTTAGGTTCATGTTGGCTACATTAAGAAAAGATGGGTGGTTCTAACAGCAGTGACTCAGGAAACATCAGTGCTCCCTTTAGCACACTGAGCGGCATAACAACAGGACATATCACATTCTCCAGTGCACCTGAAACTGGCACTAAGAGCACTGTGGCCAACGCTACAGGAAGAAGCTGAGAATTTTCTACCACAAACAAGAGATTAAGCTGGAAGACGTGCTGGTAGATTCTGGGACCACCAAGAAGCTCTTCAAGCCTAAAACTGAGATCGGCTTCATCGACCTGGAACCATACGATCATCTTGAAGTTCCCAGCCTGGATGAAGGCTACGCCAGCGTCTTTGTTGCAGCCGAGGAGGACAGCGAGGTGTACGTGGAGACCATCTCTCTGAATTACAGAATACCCTACGACGCATGCTGCATTGTCACGGCCAAGAATGAGGTCAAGTTCAGAAAGAGTGATGGAGGGATCTGGGTAGACGAGGATGGCCATGACCACAGCACCAAGTGATCCAGAGATTAGAAGATGGTGAAGAGCTGAGAGAATGATTGGCTTTACTCTATTTGAAACTTTAGATTAAATTTTAGATTGTAATCCTCAGCAGTTGAACTAAAAAAATCAAATATTGATTATGTTTAGACGTATTGATTTAATGGATTGTTTTGTTCAAAATGAAACACAAATAAATTTCATTATTGTACATTCAGTTTTGTCTCTATTACTGTGTATGTGTAACCAAGCTCTGAAAGTTTGTCCATATAAACACACAGCGACAACAGAAACAGATGTGAAGCTGGCAGTTAAAGGAATTTATTTTGGGTCAGGTAACAGTGTACTGTAACCTGTTTCCACTAAAGCTGAATTTTAGCGTTTCTATTACTCAGCAGCTTATGAAGTTGAACAGCAATCATCTCATGAGCAATGACATTCATAACCAATAAAAAAAAATGTGCACATATTTACATTTCTCTTGATTCACCTCTTGTGAACTCTTTGAAAAATAATATATATATAGATATATATAGTCTCTCTTTCTTTCTCCCCAATGTGTTCCTGCTAAAGCATGAATAGACATAAGTCAACGTGATGAAGCAGTTCTTTATCTCAGTGCTGCTGTGACTGAGAGATGGTTAAATAGATATCCTCCTCAGTTGTGGACATGGCAGTGTATGATAAGACGTGCATCTGTGTTGAGCAATAATTTTTTGGCATAATTTTAAAAGAAATTAACTGAAAACCCTCTTCATGATCTTTGAAGATTTCTGAACATCTACTAATGTGAGTTTAGCAAATGTGGAACAAAGCTTTAGTGAAATTTAAAGTAGAAACTGTCATTTGATGGTCTATAATATCCCAATAAAACTATACTCAATACAGTTTTTGCACATTTACATTCAGAAAGCGTTTGATAAATCAGATCTGAGCACGTAGGTTATTTACCAGAAGAGACAGTGAGAGGACTGTGAGAGCAGCAGTGGGTTGGAGCAAGTGATGAGAACCAAAACTATACTTGGACTCTAGCTGTGAAAAAAGCACTAGTGTTATAGCCTCAGACCTAGGCAGTGACACATTGTCCAACTGACACAGTCATACAGACCCTCAGTCCTCTATGCGTCTGATCCACACCCTCACCGACTCAGCACTAAGTATTTTTTTTCATCTGAAACTATACTATTTTGACATACTCAAATGAAAATCTGATCTACGGCAAATGTGGATTTCAAATCTATGATATATATATTATTGTATATGAATTTCCTTTATATCCAACTTATATTAGTCAAATATGGATAACACATACATGCCAACGGATTTTAATCAATACACACACACACACACACACACACACACACATAAATATATATATATATATGATTGGTTTTCAGAAAAGCTTATTATTATTACTACTAATTATTATGAAAATAACTTGATATTTAAAGAGCAGGTGCAGCAGCAGGCAAGTGATCGAGGACGAGCTCACATCCAGGTCTTTTCCAACACAGCATTTCCTGAAGATGCACTGAGCAACACCTACGTCTATCCAGTGCTCTGTCTAGGTAAGCTGAAGACAGAACTTAGTCTCATCTACAACAAAGAAGAGTTCAAAGCCTGTTGAGGTGCTGGGGGTCTACTCCAGCTGTTTATGGAAAATGTTGTCAAATGAGTAAAGACTAGACACAGAGACGACTGATTTCAACAAGAAATTTGCAGACCAAAAGGAAAGAAGGTCAAAATTCATGTTTAATGTTTAATGTTTGTTTTAATTAATTTGTTTGTTTTTATTTTTGTTGGATTGTTTGTGCCCCCCTAAATAATTTTAGCAACAGCCGCCACTGCCTCCTTAATACCAGGATCTACATCCTGTCTGTTCATTTCATCAGGAAAACTCTCAGGGTGAGCTACAGGTGAAGTGTGTGTGTGTGTGTGTGTGTGTGTGTGTTTTTATTATCAACAGGATAACAGAACCAAACAAAAATATATATATTTCCTATGTTCAGAAACATCATATTTATGTATGACACAGGGCTAGTGTATAGTGTGTAACTATATGCACAATGGGCATATAGTTCACATTTGATACATTCATGTAATTCAGTGTATATGCCTTGTGTTAAAGCTATTTGCTTTTTGTTGTTGTTGTTGTTAATATTATTATTATTATTATTATTACTACTATTATTACAAATTATGAAAATGACTTGATATTTTAAGAGACATTTAGAAGTCCAGGTAGTCACAAGGATTTAAAACACTCATGTAGTTGTGAATCAGGAAAAACACAAGACAAGTTCAGTGTCTTGTTATTTTGGTGATAAAAGTATGTTTAATTTTAAATTAATCCAATGTCCAGTATAACAGACACTGAAAATTATTTTTATTATATTATTGTATATTATTTATTATATTATATGTTAATTAGTATGGAGCATGGTTTGTTTATAAGGTGCCTAGTCTCTGGAGCTCATGTGACTGGATTTCTGTATGCGCTGGTTGTGATTCAAGATAAGAAAAAGACACTTATGGAGTCACATATATTTTATTAGGTTTCTGATTTTTAGCAGTAGCAAAGATTGTATATAGCATTTTACAAATACAAACATAAACAGCCTTCTAATGTTTCAGCATGTGGGGCTCAAGGCCCTTAAAGATAAGTGAAATCATCAACAATGTTTACATTCACCTGCAGGTGGTTTAGGTGCGGAATCATTTTCCATAGTTTAAAGCTTCCAACCATGAAAAGCAGAATTCCAGTAAAAGTTGTGTAATTTTTATCATCATCAAAAACCCAATTTCCTGCCCAGAGACGGATGCAGACTTGGTCTCCCTTACTATGCTGAATGGTCACTGCATTCCCTCCATTACTAGAGCCTTCGTTCACGTTCTTCTGATGACCTGTGGTCACAACACGCTGCCTATTCCTGGTGAGGGTCAAGTAGGCGCTTTTGCCTCCCAAGGCTTGATCATAGAACAGGAACAGTTACACGCCACTGACCGGCGCAGTGAAGATTCCTGCCGAATATAAACAAAGAATTTAAATCTCGTTGAGAGATTTGAGAGGTCCAACATTGCCAAAGCTGCGTAAGCAAGCTGAGAAAGCCACCATTGCTCCATCTGAAAAAAACAACAACACTCCACTTTAATAAATAGTCATATGTATGTAGAACCCAGAGATTAGATGGTATACATTCTATGTTGTAGTGCACCAGTACCTGCATGGAGTGTCTCCAGCTTTTGCAGCTCCAACTGCTGCTCTCCTAGTTTCTTCTGATTGGAGGTGATTCTGGAACTAAGTGCTTTGAGTTTACTTCTTTGATCTAGGATGGGGGGAATAAAAGCAGTTACAGAATATAAGGATTACTCCTTTATTTCCAAGATTGTGGGAAAAGAAAGTATCATCTCACTGATGAACAATGGTGTAAATGAATCTTAGTTTTGTCTCGTTCTTCTCTTTTCAAATGTGCTTAACATGCAATTCCCTAAAATCTGTTCTGTTTTCAAATTGGTATGTGGTGAGGATTACAAGGTCAGTAATGATGAGTCATACCTCTGTTTTCCTGTTTCACACCTTTAAGCTGATCCTCACTGGCCTTTAGTTTGGACATAACCAGATTAAGCTGTGTGTTCATCACCTCTATCTGCTTCATAGTTTCTTGTCTCCTCAGCAAAAAAGCTCACGACTCATGCGACCAGAACATGCTGCCATACCGTCATGTTCTTCTGAGCAGTCAGACAGGAGACTGAGAAGTAAAACAAGAATTACTTCTTCTACTTCTTCTAGGAGCACTGGCTAAGTACTGCACTTGTACTGTATGTAGTCTTGTATTTGTTCTCTTCTCTGTAGGTGTTCCAGTCTTGCTAGGTCTTTTTTCTAGGTATCAGCACTGGCCCTGTGTTTATGGCAGTGTTTGAGTATAAGAGTGGTTTGGACTTAATCCTGTTGTACTAGATAGAGATTCATACTCTAACTGAACACTAAGCACTTTTGTAAGTCGCTCTGGATAAGAGCGTCTGCTAAATGCCGTAAATGTAAATGTAAATGTGGTCTCATTTCTAATCTTTGAAGAATCCAACACCAATAATGTGTGGTTTGTCCTCACACTGCCTATTTTATACTTGCGTATCACTGAACCCTGCACTTTTTTGGACTTCCTCTTATGATTCAGCATTACTGGCAGGTGAGGGTGTGTCTAAAGCTGTCCAGGATGTCCCATAATAGTTTTTGGAGCACTTCAACCTGATAACTGAGAGGAGTAGATCCTGTAGAGATGACATCTTATGTTAGATTGGATCATGTGCAAATGTTCCAACGAATTTGGAAAAAAATCAAGCTACTTAGTGGGAATTATAGGCCAGAGGTGACAACCCTAGTGTTTTCAATGTTTCTGCCACATAATTCTGCAGTGTTTGTTTTTTCTGCTTAATTTCAACTGTTTCTCATCAGATGTTTGCACTTCTGTAACAGTTATGTGCAGGGACAAAGTCAGCTTGCAGATGACGGATCTGTCAATAATGTCACATACATCTCAATGTTAGTTATTTTCCAATAGAGATTTTAATTTTGACCTAGATGCACCCTAGGCAGCTCTCCCTAGATGCTTGCCCACAGCAGAGGTATAGATGTATGTATTTATGCTCCCTCTCCAACCACACAGGACCTTTTATCATAGTCTTCAGGGGTGATCTACAACATCTGACCAAAGTTCAAAACCTACAGGGTGTAATAGCTTTAACCCTAATCCACTAGCAGTTTCAAAGCTTTACTACACACTTCTACCTAAAACTTTAATAAGTCGGTTTGCGCTGTGGTTCATGTGTTTACAAAATTTTAAGGGGTTAAAAGTGTTGCCTATATAGTTCCAATATAATCTAGTGTAAATGGCTCTGCAGTTAGGAATTATTACCTCACATATATATTTATCCATATATTATTATAAATACTTTGATAGTTGTGATTGGCCGAATAGAATCATGTGAAATGTGATTCATGGAAGACAGAGGCACTCATCAGGGTGACCGATCAATAAAGAAATGTGAAGAATGTGTACAAATTAGATTTTTTTTAAAGAAGTAATTTATAATTCATACTCCAAACTTCTGATATGGTGTGTCTATTTTCATCTTATGATTATATTTATAAAGAGCTTGTTCTACAGCTAGGTCTAAATTATAACTACAGACTTTTTACAAAGTATTATTCAGACAGATGTCTACAGTTACTCAGAATCATGTGTAAAGTAAGAAAAAAAAGTGTTAAAAAAATGCATAAACAGCTCTTTCTTTGCTGCAAGGATAAACACTAATGGTGGTAGTAAAATAGTAAGAGTGGGGAACTAAGTACAATTTGGTGACATCCATCCTCTGATACAATCTGGACCTCCAGGAGTTCCTCAACACTGCATTATGGCTTTTAAACCAGCTAATGCTAAACCTGCAAATAACTGACTGTTTAAATTGCATGCTTTACCAAGTTTCTTTACATTCTGGTGCATGTACTACGGCATGATGATTCACAGTTAAGTAAAGAAAGAGTTTTTGTTATAGTTACAGCTTCTGTTAAAATCACTGCTGTTTTAGACGACTGTTGTATAACAGTTTAGGTGACTGTTATAGAATGACCCACGGTGTGTTTTAACAAAAGCATTTGCATTATGCATAAGCCTTATACTACTAGTTTCAGGAAGGCACATATAAAGTCTGACATATAAACCATCTTTAAGTACAATTGTTATTTTTGGCTCTTGGGCTCCCCCTACAGTTGCAGAGTGTAAGTCCCTTACACTAGTGTCACAGATAAAAATTGAGCCCCTTGTGGACAGCTGTTCATTTACTGGTGAGAGATTAGAACTGTAGAATTTTACACAATTATTAATCTGCATATTTTTATTTTTCATGACAAGAACTCTAAAATAAAAGCAATACCAAAAAAGGATAAAGTTTTAGCTTTGTTGAAATACTGCTCTTGCTTTCAACCCATATAAGCTACAATGTTTGCTAAGCTCTTGAATGAGGAGAATGTATGTAATAGAATAAAACATTGTTTACATGATATAGGCTAAACTGCAAATAATATACAATGGAAATTGTAATTTATTACAGATTAACAAACTTTTAAGACTCATTTGGTAAACGACTGACGAAGACTGACCCAACCAAATGTATTTCTTTGCATGCTAGCCTGAAATGGGACTGAGGTAAGATGACTTTTGGCTAAACCTAGAGATGACACAAGATCAGAGATATGTATACAGTTACATCCTATGTCACAAGCTTACATGAATTACAATGGTAGGGATATACATTCTGTTGTCGGCTTGTTTTCCAGTTTGCCCTGAGACTCGTGTCCTTTTCAGAAAGATGTGAGAGCCAAAAGTATCTGCTCAAGATCCAAAGCACACCCGCTCCTCTATAAAACATGGTGGTGGTAGTGTTGTCTGGGTATATTTCAGAGAATGTGTAGAGAAGAGAATTAGCACTCTGGGTTTTTCAAATGCCAGAGGGTGCTCCCTAGTCCAAAATGAAAAGCAGCCTTTGTTGCTTAAACATTTTTAATGAGAAAGAATGCATTCATTTTCTCCAAGTGCTTTTGATCTCCAGTTATAGGATTTTATAATGAAACCTCATGCATGCTGACGATGCCAATGCCAATGAATGAGACCTGAGTCATTCTGCCAATGAGCTCTTTCCCTCACCAACCAATCAGCATTCAGTAGGTGTAATTTTAGTGTATATCTTTTTTAGCTCTCACCAATGAATAAAAGCCTGTCCGGGATTTAATCTTATCCAGTTCCATGTTTGATTACATTCTCTTTTCCTTTTCTTCCAACTATTTCTTTTTTTTGTCTCCTCAGCCTCTACCATGAGGTCCAAGTTACATAGCGCTACAGCAGAAATTCTGGCAGTCACAGAGATGCCGTTCATACTATGGTAAGTCCTGGTTCCATCAGAGTGATTCAAATTTAAAATTTTTATTATTAAGTCGCTTGTCCTGTGCTCTTGTGCATGTTTGTGTCAGATATCACATAGCAACTCACCATATGTTAGCAGTAGTCCATCAAAAACATTAATACATGAAAATATTTATAAATATATAAACCTTAACACAAAGACATTACCGAGTTAACATTCCCAACAGTAAACCCTACATATAGGGGTTCAGTGAATGTACAATAGAACGTGTGTATGTGGGTCAGTGCGTGTGTGTCCAAGGAGATGCTGTAAAAGGAGAGAATGCCAGCTGGCCAGTCCAAATATACTCCTACTCTGTTTGAATAAAAGGAGGGGGCAGGAATATTGATACTTCTGTTATTGTGAGATGCAGAGTAAAGTAAGCTGCTACCAATGCAAGTGAACCGCCAGGACATTTTGTTGCTTCCAAATGTACTGTCATCATCCCTTCCATTCCGATCAATGCCTTTATATGTGAGTGCCACACCTGCCAAATCTTCATTGAACTGAACTTCCCAGTAACATCGGCCAGACAAGCTTTCTCTACACAGCACATAAATACTTTGACGGAATCTTTCAGGATTTGACTCGTAGGGCTGCAGTTCTATCACACGGGTTGCCGTTCTGTTTCCCTCTGATAGACGAAGATTGCGGTGTGCGGTTTTTGGGTCTAAAGTAAGCTCACAGGCATCTGCAAAAAGAAAAGAGGTGCCAACAGAGGTAGACACAAGAGTTCCAACACACAGTGCCCTCTATAATGATTGGGACAAAGGTAGTCCAATAAGAAACTACACTGCAGATAATTAAGAAAAAAAACCCCATATACCTGTCCAGCAGATCAGAAACAGCAGGCCGATGTGAATTTATCAGTAGCTACTAACCTCAGACTAATAGTTAGTCACAGAAGGAGGATGGTTAGTTTCAATTTGTGCAAAGGGTATGTAAATAGCCTGCAGACTTCTTGAAAAAGGTCTTTTGATGAGATGAGACATAGATTAACTTGCACTGCCAAAAGCGAAGGGAAAAAGAATGACTACAGGTCCAAAGCAAATCTCTCCATAAAACATGGTGGTTAAATTGTTTGAATACAAATTTAAAACTTTGGAGTTATGCAGCGTACTGTATTCAGTGTTGGTGACTTGCTATTACTATTCATATTGCAGAGCAGGATAACAAAGAAGGACAAGCCCAGTCTAACACAGCAGCAGTAGCCTGTTGTTTACAACTGTTTCAGCAAATTCATAATGCAGATATTCAGGTGGTAACAAAAAAGCATTTGTATTATTAATTTAATATGTCATTTAACTGAATTACTGTTAGCTCATTAAAGGAAAACAAGAGTATGCCCAATACACAGTGTGCAGCACACAGAAACTCTGCATGTTATACAAGATCTGTAGGGCTTAGGATGCTATATGGGACTGGTCTATAGTACAACTAAATGCAAATAATGCCCTCAGACTGACAAATATGAGTCAGCACATACATTATAGGACACACTCTGTACCATGGCTAGAAAACCATATCACAGAGATATTACAGAAGAGATAAAAATGTATGAGTGTGCTTAGACTAGAGTGAAAACCTACATTTCTTTGGTCCTGATTTGATCCTACACTGTCCTCCTGCATCCAAGCTATTGAAAACAAGCAGATGCAAAATGTTAAGTATGTATTACTTACATAAACTTTGCTTCATATTCTCTGCTGCCTTACAGAATCATCACATGGCTAGTTTTATAATATGACAAAACTTACTTTAGCTTCACTAGTTTACACCATGGATCATCCAGTTTGTCAGTGAGCAGTTTAATTCCCAATTGGCCAGGGTGGTTATAGCTCACATCCAGCTCTCTCAGGAAGGAGGGGTTTGAACCCAGAGATGAAGCCAGATATGAACAGCCTTCTTCTGTGACTAAACACCCAGACAGCCTTAAAAAGGTAGTACAGCATGATTAATAATCCAGTGTATGTTAGTTACTGTAATAATGAAACACACATACAACAAAGGCTTAAATAAGGGTAAAATCAGGGCAATTTATGAGTGAGGCTTGACCAAAGTTATTTGTGATATGCAGAAATGAACAAGGGTCTTTGCAAAGAGCCAGGTATATGGCAGAGGAATACAGGGGTAGAAAACTACCCAGCATCCATCTGTGGTGGTGGCAGTAGATCAGCACTGATGGAGAAGTATGGCCATTTTACCTGCTCCGAATATTATTTTTCAAGATTTTAGTATATTATTTCTTTACTGACCTCAGTACTTACAGTTTACAGCATGGATTCTCCAATCCAAACGAGATGAATTTCACTCCTGAATCCAACAGGTCATTGTTACTAAGGTCCAGCTCTGTCAGTGGTGAACTGGAGTTCAATACTGAAGTCAGCATGTTACAACTGTCTGTAGACAGTTTACACCAGCCCAATCTGTGTGGCAATATTATTATTAAAATATGAATGTCATTATTCTACTGCACTATTTTACTCTTG
Organism: Megaleporinus macrocephalus; assembly: GCA_021613375.1. Classification (NCBI taxonomy): domain Eukaryota; kingdom Metazoa; phylum Chordata; class Actinopteri; order Characiformes; family Anostomidae; genus Megaleporinus; species Megaleporinus macrocephalus. The sequence continues at coordinate 40,002,458 of CM038724.1, read as the reverse complement.
ATGTATTTTAGGACTAAATTCATAGAGATAATTCTAAATCTTCTAGTTTCCACTATTATTATTGATATAGTGGTATTCACTTTAACCAAAAAGAGATGTTGGTGGTAAAATGCTGTCAACTGTTTTACAAAAGAGTCTCACTTTATGATCAAATTTGACCATACCTTTTATGAGTGAAAGACAACAGGATTGTTTCTTTATGTGTTTAAAAATCTTATACACTTTAATTGTTATTTTAAACCAGATGTTACCTTAATATCTCAACTTTACAGTCACATTTCTTGAGGCCATTAGAGAGCAGCTTCACTCCTGAATCCTGCAGGTCATTATAACTTAGGTCCACTTCTTTCAGGTGTGTAGATGAAGAGGTTACAGCCAATGCAATAACTTCACAGCGTTCTTTGCTAAAGTGGCAACTTGCCAAGCTTTAAAGATAACAGAAATAAAGAAAATCTAAATAAATAAGGACAATAATATAACAAATGTGAATCCTAGAATGATAAGCAACTTAAATAATAAATATGAATAATATAGAGCAGGCCTAGGAACTGACCTGAGGAATAGATCAAGGTCACTTAAAGGGGTAATTTCTTTGGGTATGAGTAGACAAGAGCTTCACAAAGACTGTTTAGAGTTTTAATAGGAACAGTGACTACAGTGACTAAGGCACACATTCAGTGAAAAACAGAACAGCAGCTGTTCTTCAGGTGACTGATGTCAGTACAGAAAGAGAAGAGTCAGAGACTACAGAGAAAATGATATGTGTGCAAGAACTCAAACTCAAATGTGCAATAACTTTCCTACTTCTAAACTCTTACTGCTGTATACAGTATATCTGTACTTTTTATTATAGACACAGTCACTTTACATTTTATTATTTTATTATAATATAAACTTATATATGTGTACATACTACAAATTTCTTTTATGTTATAAATTATTATTAGAGTGTTTATACTTCTACATAACCGGCTGCTACTGTAAAAACTGCAATTTCCCCTTGGGATCAATAAAGTATTTCTGATTCTGATTACTGGTGAGTAGGAAAATGATTTGCTACTGCATTACAAGTCACTAGATTTTAAACCAGTCAAACACTGGAAGATTTTGGATCAACGTGTTTGGAAGTGTTTTTCACCATTATAATCAAAACCTAAGATAATGACTGATAACATACAGTAGATATTATTTGGATGTTCCCTATAAATAAGCTCAGAGATAGCAGCTGTTTCTAAATTACTTTAGAAACAAAGGAATTGAATTATTTTGTACACAGTGAAGAGGACCTATTATGACTTTCCATATTTCTTTTCTTTAGTAATGAAGCCCAAAGTACGTCAGTGTTACACTGGAGACAAAACAGACCCAAATGCAGAGAGGCGGGGGCTGTTATGAGTGCTAACTAAAATTCTAATTGAGTGTGGTGGGATTCGCACCGGGGTCCTCTGTGTCGCGAGCCGTGGTTTAACCGGCTGAGCTTAGGGCACAATGGAGGAGCAGGAGGGAGAAAGGTTTAAATGAGAGAGGGTGGAAAATAGAATAAATGAAAAAAATGAACGAATATGTATGAGGGCGAAACAACGGAGGAAAGAAATAAAAGGGAGATGGATGCTTGTGAACTCGGGTGCTTAATAGCGGGAAAAACAAAAACACTTTGACCCGCGACCACGGGATTCGAACCGGGGTCGCAGCGAAGCGTTGTAGCAGCTGCGATTAAATTTCTCCCTCAAAATAAAGTGCCGCTCGCAGTGGGCTCAAACAAAGGACAGGGGAGAAACGGGAAGGATAAACACACTGCCGCGTGTGTTAACTCGCCAGGGGAGACAAACTAGAGTGAGGTCGGGAGGACCTGAGTCTCAGGATACCGACCTAAACGAATACCTCACACCAGCACGAACTGGCGCTACCGAACACCGGGGACTGGGTGCCTCGAAACCTTTAGCGTTTAGAGGACACAAAAGCCCCCACCGATTACCTCGCGCAGACTGGCGCTACAAAATACCAGGAAAACAACTAAGAGACGTTTGCTTTACCGATTACCGGACGCAAAGGTGCGACGGAGAGCAACGCTCAGCGTTTGACCTAAATAGGTTGGGCACAGGTGGCCCTCGTGAGGCCTGATTGGCGCCGGGGCCGCTGGGAGTTGGAGTTTTCTCCCGTCTGAGCGCCCTGTCGTCGCAACCCTCTAGTGGCCGGCCGCAGCGTAGCGGGCCTTCTAACAGTCAGAGGAAGGAAACCAGATTACCCAGCTGTCTGAAATGTCTTGTTAGATTTACAGCCCTTTTCTATGTAACAAGGTGGTGTCATCTCGTCACACAATCCTTATTGCCCACCGACTAGCAAGCTTGGCACCCCCTTTCATGTCATGCTCCAGTTTAGCTTGCACTGACCTTTAGGATCAGACTTTGACAGTTGACCAGTCAGAACAGAATGCATGAGCTGACCAAGTTGATATACAAGTAGAAGAGTGATGAATAGTATGAGAATAATATTGCATTTTAGGAAAATTGAAGATGGCAGCAGACTTAAATCTTAATAAATATTTTCAAGCAGGCCTCAAAAAACAAATTGTCAGCATTGAAAATGAACATAATAGGTCCAAATTCACATATTCATAGAAATTCTCTTGGAATAGAAATCTGGCACTATAAGTTCTAACCTCATTTTCTCCAGCTTACACTGTGGGCTCATCAGTCCTTCAGAAAGCACCTTTGCTCCTGCATCCATCTGTGAGTTATAACTGAGGTCCAGCTCTCGAAGATGGCAGTTTGGTAACTGCAGAGCGCAAGCCACAGTCTCACAGCACTGTTCAGTGAGTCCACAGCTATTAAACCTGATAAGTAAGCATTGTACATAAGCATAAATATAACAAAGTGCATTTATACAGAAACAGTAAAAAAGTTTGTGTTTGTGATCACATTTGACATGTGAGCAGAACCATTTTCAATGCTATATAGAATAATTCTATAAAGGACTATGTACAACAGAGTTTCCATTGTAGACAAAACCCTCCTAAACATGCAAAAATAATATATGGTAACAATTTATTGAATACCCATGGTTTTGCCATAGGAACAATTTTAAGGGTCACATGAATTTAGCCTAATTTAGGTGCATCATCATGTCATTTTTAAATGTGTTAATAAATCTCAGAATTTATGCTACACAGACTTATATTCCTGTCAGGAAAACATTTTTATCATTTGAATCAACCTGTTCTAAATTCATTCACTTACAGTGCTTTTCTGCAGCATCTCACTGCTGGGACCAGCCTCCTGCAGCCTGCATTTGATGTATTATACGTCTTTGGGTTGAACTCATCCAGTATCTCCTCTGACATCTGAAGTATGTACACCAAAGCTGAGCAGACCGGAAGTGATAGTTCTGTTTCTGGAGTTTCTTCTGAACTAAGGTATGTTTGTATTTGTTTGAATAAGGTGCGGTCCTTCAGTTCAAGCAAGCAGAAGAGGAGATTAATGGATGCTTCAGCAGGTATATCTTTACTTTGTATTTTTGTAATGTATCTAATTGTTTTCTTGACAGTCTCTCTGCTGTCCTCTGTTTTAGTTAGCAGGCCACTGAGGAGTTTCTGATTGGATTCTAATGTGATGCCCAGCAGAAAGCGTAAGAAGAGATCCAAATATCCTCGCTGACTCCGCCAAGCTTTGTCGACTGCCTTAGTCAACAGGTAATATAAGGACACATTTTTTGGTGAATCCACAACAAAAGTAAAGCCTTCTGGAAGTGGACCTTCAAGCAGAAACTGCAGCTGTTCCTTGTCCTTATTCAGGTAGCAGTGGAACACATGGAGGGCAGCAAGGAACTCTTGAACACTCAAGTGAATAAAGCAATAGACCTTCTTTTCATGAAGAATAGATTCCTGCTTAAAGATTTCTGTGCACATCCCGGTGCACTCAGAGTCTCCCCTGGCATCAATACCACACTCCCTCAGATCATCTTCATAGAACATTATGTTCTCCCTTTTGAGCTGTTCAAATGCCAACTTTGCCAGTTTCAGGATAACTTCTCTGTTTGATTCCAGAAGATTCTTCAAGTCTCGCTCAATCTTCTGGTCATACTTCTGGTTCTTCATGTTCATCTGTATGAGCAGAAAGTGAATGTACATTTCAGTCAGTGTAGTAGGAATATCTTCTCCCTGGTTTTCCACCAGCATTGCCCAAAGCACAGTAGCAGTTATCCAACAGAAGACCGGGATGTGGCACATAATGTAAAGGCTGCGAGAGGTCTTAATATGGGAGATGATTTTAGAGGCATTAATCTCATCTGGTATTCTCTTTTTGAAGTATTCCTCCTTCTGTCTATCAGTGAACCCTCGTACCTCTGTGAACAAACTAACATACTGTGGTGGGACTTGATTGGCTGCTGCTGGTCGGGAGGTGATCCAGATCACGGAATCAGGAAGCAAGTTTCCTCTAATAAGATTTGTGATTAGAACATCCACTGTTGCCTTCTTTTCTATGTTTCTTACATTGCTGCTGTCAAAATTCAGCAGAAGTCGACTTTCATCAAATTTTCTTTCTCTCATTTCTTCAAATTCAGGGTAGAATTCCAGAAGTAGCTCATGAAGACTGTATTCTCCGGGTTTTATTAAATTAATTTCTCTGAATGGAAGAAAAAATATGCAGTCTATGCCCTGGTTTGCATTTCCTTCAGCCCAATCCAGAATGAACTTCTGTACAGAAACAGTTTTCCCAATGCCAGCAATGCCTTTGGTTAACACAACTTTATTCTCTTCATTTCTCCATGGTAAATTGAAGATGTGGTTACACTTAATTGGTGTATCCTGAGATTTTTGCACTCTGAAAGCTTGGTCAATCTTCAGAATCTCATGCTCATTATTGATGTCTTTAAGTTCCCCTTCTGTGATGAAGAGCTCGGTGTAAACCTTCTTCAGATGCGTCTTATTCTTTCCATCATTTTTACCTTCAAATATACATTCAATTTTCTTCTTTAAGCTGGCTTTGTGATTCTTCAGAATTTGATTTAGAACATTTGCTTCTGTTTGGTTGGAGAGAGTTTGAGCAAACAAATGTTACACTTATTACACATACTTTTTCCACATGTATTATACATGTAATATAGCACATTCCACACTAAATTATTGCAGTCATTGCAGATACTAAAACCACAGACCTATCATGATTCATTCATTCTTAAATGTTAATTAAATACCTAGAAATGTCATGAAACATGTGCTAACCTCTGTATTGAGAAGTTTTGTTTACTTCCCAATATGAGTGCCTGTTGAAAGTTTGGGAACCTTTTACAAAAAAATATATACAAAAATGTGACCAAAAATATGATAAGGAGAATCCAATTAAAGAAACAACACAAACCTTATTTAAACCTTAGTGGTATAAAGGGGTAATGACTTGATGATGATTGGGTCTGAGTGTGGTTATTTAAAACATTAACTGGGAGAGAACAAAGAACGCCATGGCAACATCTAAGGATCTACAGGCCTATCTTACACTGGTTAATCTCAGTGTTCATGTTCCAAACACTATACAAGGGATAGAATAAATGAAACAATAGTCTACTTTACAGCATGCTGGTGGCAGTATCATGGTTTAGGCTGTTTTGCTGCTGAACCACAGGCAGACGTTGGGTGATGCAAAAGGACAATCCTAGCGATAACATATTAGTTAACAAGGAATGTGAACAGAGTTTAGGCAATTCTAGAATGAAGAACAGGCCAAGTTTGTACAAGTCAATGTGCAGGACTGATGAATGGAGTCAAACCAGCTCATAAATGTAGAGGTTCACATACTTTTGCCACCAAACATATCTAGTGTTAAATACATCTCTAGTTATAAGTTACATGTAGATTTTATCATATTTTGGGTTACATTTATCTGAAAACTCACAAAGTAAAAAAGAGTTCCCAAACTTTCAAGAAGCACTGAATTGATAGAGTTCAAATTCAAAACAAGTGAACTCTCATATTTCTATCCTTTTTGGTCATTCAAATTTATATACATTGAACATTACATTAAAAAATAAATGACTATGTCATTTTTACAACACTATGGTTTGTACTTGGATTATTTAACTTATTGTACTTTAGATTATTTAACATGAAATTTGAAGACTAGGATTAATACATCATAATATAACTACAATCCAGAAGAGGTATTGTCACTGCCTAAGTCTTTTATCATGAAACTAGTACCAAAGGTTTATATTAGACCAATTATTTATTTTGTTTGTTTGTCTTAAAGGATGAAACTTAACCAAGTGTTTACCTGAATGATTCTCTAATTTGCCTGCTTCTGTCAAATCTGTGAAACAATTTTAAAAATGCATATATAACATCTTCAACAATATTAATAATGTATATAATAATCAACAAGGTTTTAAGTGATTACATTTTGCATGGAAATACTAAATAGCAACCTTTTTTTTTTATTATATGTCTTTTTTTATACTTTTATTTACAATCAAATTAGATATTTTTTAAATCAGTAGTCCCATGTGAACAAATGAAAAAGTTTAATATAAAGAACATTAAATACTTTTTAGCCACATGGCTTGCTTAATTTGCTCAGAAAGCATTTGGACAAAAGAAATTTTATTACTATAGATATTAATAGATAGTCATAGCATACCACTGTCAGCAGCATTCTTGCTGAAGTTAAAAACAGAAGGGCCATAGAAGTAGTTGCTGTGGAGTGTAGCGGCGGTTACACTGGTGTCATGAGCTGCACTTAAAACAACAGAGCATCCAGCAGGAGGAGCACTAGGACTCTGAACCGGCGGTGCCTTCACTGAAGAAGAACCATTCTTAAGCAGCACTATGAGACAATGAGAACAAGGTGTAGGTCACTTAGAAGATCAGTGATTTCTACAAGTTGATATAGCTACTATCATGATGAGCCTATTGAAGGTTAATCTGTGTCTCACTTCACAATCCGCCAAAGCAACATTTAAATTAGCCGGGCTTATGATCCATGTTTAGCTCTGCCTGATATAGATTGTACGAATGTGCTGTCCCAGCTGGTGGGAGTCACAGAGGTTACGCCCCACTGAGAGAGAGTGTTGGCATTTAGTGTGAATTTTAAAAAAACACAAAAACACTGTTACTTAGCAAAGATAAGGAAAAGTCAGCTTCCTATTCACCAGTTTTTTTTTCAGATTTTTCTATTACACGTTATATGGTTCAGCAGTTTCTATTAAAATGCCTGATGTGCCAGAATCTACCCTAACCTACGCAGTTTAAGGTGGAAAGGGGAAAATTTGATGAAGTTAGCAAATTAGAAGCCTAACTTCTTGCAGTCTGCAGATAAATTGCATTCACTGAAACATTGCCGTAAAATCTTACCACAACTAATACATTATTATCAGTATTTATTCAAGACAGTGGCAGTTTAACAAACCCAGTTTAGACAGCCAGCTAACTCCACCACTGGACTCTGGAGTGTTGTAAAGCTCCACTACTGGACTCTGGTGTGGTGTAAACCTCCACTACTGGACTCTGGAGTGGAGTAAAGCCCTGCCACTGGACTCTGGAGCAGTAAAAAAGTGATAAATTACGCTTCACTACCTGACACTGACGGAGAAATCTGTTTTTCGAAGATGAATCCAGGAGGTGCTGCCGACCAGAATAGATAGTACTAGAAGTTTGGTGGAGATGGGGTAATTGTTTGGGTGGTTTCTGGGTTTGGGCTCAAACCCTCAGTTCCAGTCAAGGTGATGTTAATGCTACAAAAAAGTTTGGTGGAGGGGGGATAATAGGGGGGGGGGTTCAGGGTTTGCACTCAGATCGTCAGTTCCAGTGAAGGTGAGGTTAATGCTGCAGCACACTAACACATTTTACACAGTTATATGCTTCCAGACGCAGTTTGGTGAAGAATTCTTTCCTGGTCCAGCATGACTGAGGGCTTTGGTGTGGGGGAACTCCAGTGGCCTGCAAAGAGTCCTGTTCCAAACCCCACAGAGCACCTTTATGTTTTTGTTGGAAACATCTTTATCAAATATTTCAGTTAGCCTTACAACTACTGGCAAAAAAGGTCCATCATTTTTGGACTGGCTTCATCCTAATCTCCACCCCTTTACAGGACTCCTGGAAGGTATAATTAAGAACTTGGTGCTTCAGTGGAGTTCTCATTAGGTTATTGATATCAGATAAACTACTCAAATACTAAACCAATTACACTCATATACAAACAAAAAGCATATATTAAAAAATAAGTGACTCACCTGCACTGTGCTTAGTGCTTGAAGGCTGAGTTTGGCCTATCCTTCTCCAGAGCCAGGTGGAAAGAACAATCAGCAGAGCAGCCAGCAACAGCTCCATAACAGACTCCATTCTCAGTCACTTAGAGGCAAGAGAAATATTACCAGTTTACAATGCTGTAGGAGTAAGTTTGACAATGGGGGGTACTCAGGACTGTTGTCTTCTGATGGTTTTATTTAGGTTCTAGCATTACAAGACTAAACTATACTAGTCTAAAGAGCATATAAGAAATATAAAATGTAAAATTTCCTGAGGATTTTTTTTTCCACATCAGAACTAATAAACATGCAACTCACAACATACCTCTTCTTCTCGTAAAGCCCTTGTTGTGTTTGCATGCAAAGATTTTCTGGAATCTGATTGAATTGATTCTAATTCTAGATTAAAATTGAGATGTGGATTTAAATTTATTAACTTATATTTACTGTGTTTAATGTGCTATATAGTGGATGTAATGCCTGGTCTGTAAATTGGACTGCCAGTCAAAAGCGACAGCTGAAAAGTGGAATTGTCTCTGCTTAGTTTCCTGCAAGCTGCCCAGAAAACACTGAGCAATATGCTAGTGGACGGTCAGCTCGGCTGTTAATAGGCTAACAGTGGTCTGCTATCCACTTGCTATCGGGGTGCTCAGGTTAGAGTGTGCTATAATAATAGAGTGATTACTAGTGGGATTACATTTAAACCACACACACACTCAGCATGAGAAAGGAGAGGTGGGTCCTGCTGCCAGTACAGATCTCTGAAGAATCCCACCCACTCCCCGGCAGCAGTTCACATAGTTTAATCAGTCTATATCTACAGAAATCTTAGGAAACATGATGCCCACAACACGTACCAGCAGTCCAGCAGACACAACGATGGTGGATGAAGAACAATGACAGATCATACTGCAAAGAGGACGTTAGCACATTTCACAGTAAGTAACAACTTCAATCTACTTTGTGTTTTATGTCCAGATAAACGTGAGTAGCTAGTACAGGTTACTCCAAGTAACTGGCACAGCTGACTGAATAGTATGAGGGCGGAGCATGAGGGCATTTACACAGAGGGCCGTTTAGTTTGTGTTCTGAGTTTCATTATAGGACCAGATCGGAGTGTAAATGGGTGGAGAACCACATCTGGGTGAACAAAGAAACACATATGTTCTATGTAGAACATCAGAGAACCATTTAAATACCAAAATAATGTTAGTGAATACATGTTGGTCTTCTTATGTGTATAATGAAACTGTAACAGTTACACACTGTAACTCTTTCTGAGGATGTGTATGCACCCTGTTACTAAAGCCTGGTTACCCTGTGAGGATTTATTGTTATTTCCTGTAAGTCATGTGACTTCTCTTTATTATGGTAAACAGGTCGTAGAAGCATGATTCCGCACACACACACACACACACACACACACACACTGTGGGACAAAACTTGACTAAAATGTGCTAAAAATCAGCTCAATTCTTCCAGATTTCTGCAAAATTTATTCTCTAAAGAACACACTTTCAGACATCAGGCAGGGCGTTTAGAACTGTTTTACTGTAATAACTTTCAGTGAGGGAACTAGTGTTAAAAAAGCTGGACGTCTGGTTCCATTCACCACCACTGTGAACAGTTCTGATTTAGAAAGCCGCTCTGAACGACTCAACTGTTTAATTATGGGGGGATTATGGAAAGTCGGTGGAGCTGTCCTCGATATTATGCGTATGTGTAGTCGGACTGGAGGAAGGTCTGGTGCGGGGCTCTGAATAAAAGCAGGTAGATGGTTCACACAGACACTGAACTCTGAACTGTCGCATCAAAGTCTGCATGAAGTACACGCGTGCGCGCGCTACGGAAAGAGTTTAGGTTACTTTCACTTTACAAAGCTGCTCACCTGCGAGCTGGGACCGTCATGATGGAGCTGCTGGAGAAGCTCTGTAAACACATTCAGCGCTGAGCTCAGTGAAACCTTTATTTCCACTAGGTAAGACTCCTCTCTCCGCGCACGAGCTGTGTTTGGACTGCTTTCGTTTTCGTTGGAATGGCAACGTCAACATTTCCCACGTGCGAAGTTAAACACAGACTGAAGAGTCAAACCGAAACTGGGTACTGAGTACTGAAGTTGACGCTAGATGGCGCTGTCGCTCTTTTTGAATCTCTGTAACGACAAATACCCTGCAGTCATCCTTGTTTTGGTTTGGAATTATAACATTCCTATCAATTTCCATAAACAAGAACCTGGACTCTTCAATCTTCCCCCATTTCACCTGGAATAATAAGAACACGTGCTCCAAAAGGAAGTCATGTTTCTTTAAAAACTGGTTCAGTAATAATCACTGCTCAATAATATGTAATATCTAATAATATCCACAAAGCTAAACACTCAAAGGCAGTGTGACTCAGCAGGAGCACCAGTACTACTCATCATATTCATACTTTATAATGTTCCTGTGTAAACACTGTAACACTCTTTAAATTCAAATATCACATTTATGTACAAGACAGTTTTAATGACATTCAGCTCTAAATAAACAGATTACTACATAAACATACAAACTATAGTTATTTATAATCAGTATTTATCATGTTGGAATTTACTACATTAAATTAAAGAGCCAGGTTACAGTATTATTTCCAATAGACATTATTATCAATCAGATTTTGGGTTATTTGAATAGTTTTATATCCACATTAACACACTTTAAACTTTAAACTGTAAGGTGTTGCATTCCCGAGATCCCGGGTTTGATATTCCTGTTTTATTGTCAGTGTAGGAGAATGAACACTCTTATTTTAAAACATCAGGGAATCTCGAACAAGCTTATAAAGTTTTATGTGTCTAATTCCGACTGATATGACTTGTACTGATGCATTGATACTAGGCTTGTTTGAGATACAGCTGTGTCTGGCCTTGGTGGTCAGCGAGAGCTGGACGCAGTGTTAGAAAAGAGCCTCAACTCGGACAGTCGCCAGACTGATTGATCTGAGAGCTCCATGCTGACTGTAGGTGCAGGATAAGGCAAGGCAGCTGTTTAGATAATGTTTAATAAGATTTATTAATAAAAGGCTGTGGTATTTAGAGCTGGGCGATATGGCAGAAATATAATATCACCATAGATTTTACAATACATGATATGCTGAAATATTGATTATTTCTGATATCGGAAAAGTTAGAGCAACCAATAAAAGACCACAAGAACCACACTATATAAATTAATAAACAGTAAATAATGAAATAATTAATAAACAAAACTCCAGGTTATGAATATCACAGGATGGAAGGCTATGAAGAACAAGCAGTACCGAATAGTTATATTGTTTTTCTTTATAATCTTCTGTAATGTTCTTCTTCACACTCTTCTTCTACTTCAAGGATGAATATCAGTTAACATCGCAGGGCTTCCTGTCATCCACTGGACAGAACGACAGAAGAAAAAGAAATTATATTACACTCTGGTACACAGTCTAGCAGTAAAGGTACATTTCAGGATGATCAGTAAAGTTAAGTTATTCCTGGAAGTACAGATATCCATGTAATGTCTTATAGGCCTTGCATTACTTTATTCCTGATTTTATTATTAATATTATTCCTTTTATAGGAATCCATTTTCTCTTGTAGGTCTGGGTGATCTTTAAGCCCACCCTCCTTTTAATCCCTAATTAAAGGTCTGGATGGTTAATTAATTAACAAAAGTTTTTACAAACTACTGCAGCCTTTCATGATATTCTTCCCTGACTTGGAGATATGTATGTCTGTATATATAATGTGGTTAGAGTATCAGTAGTAGCCAAGGAAAGAAACAACATGGAGTCAGTGCATACCAAGTTTCTAGCTCATTATAATAAAGATGTAAACATGTTTCTTCTTACCCTTTTTTTCAAGTTCTGGTTGTCGAGTCCAGTACAGCTGAACTGCCGACACTCCTTTATTGACCATGGCAGATTTCAGCTGTGGAGGAGTGATGATTAGTGCTGTTGTGGTGTATCATTCACTGAACTAGTAAACCATGTTGATCTGTTATTTATATCATTATTTAGATAAAAACAACACACCTGTTGAAGAACTGCGTCACTCACTGTAGAATCCGTCATGTCCTCACTGGTGTGAAACTTTATCCTCAGATTTGTCTTTTTAGTAACAGCTTTAAAAAGGTAACAACTTCAAATTAGGCATCTGTAGTTTATTTCAATAACTGTCAGTGATTTTACTGTTACATCATTTAAATACAGCAACATCTGACAGGACAGCTTCCCCCACACCACCTCTTCCAACACTTCTGCTGTACGTAATACATAATGCACTGTCACTGTTTCAGAAATATTTCAGAATAAACCAAACAAAAATAATACAACTATAATAATAAAACTACAGCCCCTAGACTAGTCATTCACTGATACATTCACATTCACTGAGATTTCATTACTTCAGTGTAGTGTCTTTCGCAACAAAGGACTGTCTCAATGTATATGATCCATCCTACCCAACTGCTTCAAAATGCTGCAAAAAAATAGATATATAGATAATACTTAGAATTATCTGAAAATCTATTTAAACCCAATACATTAAATCTCCCAGTAAATACAAAGTAAAACATTTAAATGTGCATGATATTAAACTTTCTGTTGAACACCCAGCAAAGTTGATCCCTATATATATATATATATATATATATATATATATATATATATATATATATATATATATATATTAATAGGGAACTTTCTACTTACAGTAGTGAGATGTTGTTCTGTAGTGTATGTCGTGTTCTACCCATCCACAGCCAAAAACACATTTTAAAAACATAATCAGCTTCCTGTAAATTTGGTTACCTCCAGTGCTCTTTTACTGCAAAGGCTGAAATGAGCTTTATGAAAGTGTGATACATTGAATCATCAAAGGTGAGACGTAAATGGACCATAAGCATTTTTTGTGCCGTCCGTGGCAGTATACTTTAGCCTAAGATGATTTAGGATTTCTTCGATTTCAGGGTTTTGTGTTGCTAGTGGTTCTGTCTTATCTTTACACCTCTCAGTCATCTGACTGCATTTCAGTCATGTCAACTATGGTCCCGCCTACTGTGCCAGTGTGCTTTAGCTGAGGATGATTAGATTTAGGTTTATAGGTTTGCTGTGTTGTCTTGTACATCCCAGTTGTGTAATTTTAACTTAGTTGTGTCATCTTTGTGGTCAATAGTGTCTGCTGGGAATAGATGCATGCTTTATAGTGAAGTGTGGTGCACTGTTGGTTGTGTTTATGAGAATCCAGCGCTCTGGTTGATTGTAATTGTTTTAAAACACAACATGATGGAAGAGAAGAAGTGAGCCTAAAGGTATTGTGAAATGCTGTATCCTAAAGATCAACCTGGCACTCCGTAGACTTCCACTTCACAAAGGGTGAGAAATTTTCCACTTCCAGGAATGATCACATTCACATAACGACCATACATCTGGCATGTAATTGTAAATGTTGACGTATCAGGCATACTGGAGATGGTGGCACATCTGTAGAGAGTGGAGAGGGATACACACAAAGAGAACAGACATCAGCTGAGCATATGTTTTGTTAAATCTACACCCCAGTTCACCAAAAGAACAGTCCAGACCTTCCTAGTCTCTTTCTGCAAGGACCCCTAGTGACCATTGTAATGGTGGACATGAAGTTGAATAGTTGAAATTGAAAAAAAAAAATCTATTTTTGAATTTTAAAAACCTTTCATTGTGCAAAGAACCTCTTAAAATATTCTTTTTGCTTGCAAGTCTCTCAAAACACGGGTCTTTATGGAACTAGTGATTCTTCTAAAGAACACTTTATAGCACATCGTATAGGAGTCCATACACAGTGGGGGTATTCGGGGGGGCCTGATTTCATTTTATATTTGCTGTTTATTTTCCCTTCTCCACCTGGGCCTACCCAGACAGTCTTATTCAATCAGAATTGGCAAGATCCACCTTCTTTTCTCAGACCTCAAATCACTGCACAGCAACACAAGCGTCCAGGTGGAATTTGGAGCATGTGGATTTCAACCATCCAAAGCTAAAAAACTGTAAATTTCTGTTTCTGATCTTCTTCTAAAAATGTCACACCTCACAGCTCATGTAACATGTAACATTAAAAGGCAGGACCTGAAATGTCATGTTTCCTGTCACCGGGGCAACATGTTTCTGGTTCAGTATGTTTTTGGCTTATGTTGTAATAATCAGGTTTAGGTTTTTGAGTTTGCTGTGTTTCTGATCTCAGCTGCCTGTTTTAACATAGCTACTTGTTTTGCCTGGCCAAATTGTGTGCTTTTGTTTTTTAGACATTTTCAATTTAATAGATTCATCATGTTTTCCAGCAAAAGTCATAAGGTTAGTTAGACTGACACTGGCTTCTTCTTTTAATTTTCCATGCTACCCTAAATGGTTCAGCAGTGGTTAGAGAATGTTCTAGAGAATGTTCCAGAGTTGTTCACAGTGGTGGTTAATGGAATCAGAGCTCCCTCACAGAAAGTTATTACAGTAGATGTTATAAATACACTGTCTGATGTCTGAGATGCTGTTTATGATAGTTTAGATACGATTTCAGTCTTAAACTCCATTCATAGTGGAGGGATACATGCAGGCTATTAATAGTCCTCAATAAAGTATTATTTCAGATTTTCTAGATTTTCCCATTGTCAACATTCCATATCAGTTCATGTAGGTTCACTGGTGGTTTTGATCGTGTTGTAGACATGATGATCCTTGGTGCCCATCACCACCACTGTAAAGAACCATTTCACACCAAACCACTCTGAATCATTCTGGTTTACATCTCAGACACTCGGTTAAACATAAATTTAATAAAATCTCTGACATTCGTTATTAAGGTGGAATGGAAATTTTACCTTCATTACAAACAAAGGTTTGAAGTTTGGTCTGATATTTTCTAAAATGAGATTCACCTGGGATTACTGTTGCCGTTGTTGTCTAAGGAGTTTCCGATCCGAATCTCAGCCCCGATTATCCTCTCTGGACAGCAATCAGCTCTGTTAGTAATGACTATGCTGCTAATCTGGTACACACCCAGCAGATCCACCCTCCACCAGGGCTGAACAGAATCATCAGTAGAAGAGCAAGATCTGTGATGGAAGAATGTATCTCTCTTCCCATCAATTGCAAAACTTGCGTAGAAGTCCTCAAATGTTCCTGACTGTGAAACATTTCCTCCCAAAGCCACATTAGATGGAGCTGAAGTGCTAGCTGGGGGTATACATATATAAGTATATACAAAGGTTAGTACTTTCAAACAGGTTAAAAAACTAGAGATTGCTGGTATTCTATTACATTCTTACCTGCATGGCTTCTCAGGATGACTTGATGTGACCAAATGTCTGCACCTGTGCCACAATGTCCAGTATGTATTTTAGATATTTTACTGAAATGACATTACAGCCTCCTAAACTGTATTTACTGATTCCTAAACTAACACTTATGTTTTGTAAACTGAGATACATTATGTGGGCAAACAAACATCATTATATATATAATTATATATATAAGCTTGTTGGACATCCCCTTCCAAAACCGTGGGTATTAATATGAAGTTGCAGCTATACTATACAGCTATACAGCCTTTTACACTTTTTACACCTGTTACACTTTTATATTATTTATTCTAATATCACTGCTGTGGACAATATCACTACATAGATATGTCTTCTTAGATAACCTGCCTATACAAAAGTTTCTACATATGTCCTCCTGTATATGTTATGTATATATCTTGTGTATGTTTTGTATAGTTATTTATATATTTCAGTTATAACTATATGTATATTTTCTAGCTTATTTTTACTTTAATATTGTAGAGTTGTATCTGAGCCTCACCCCAAGCATTTCAATGCATGTTATGATTTCCACAAGATTTTGGAGTGTGTGTGTGCCAAATGCAATCTGCATTTCAGATCATCCCAAATATGTTGGGATTGGTGTTCTTCGACAAACAACCTCCTAAAACCATGTCTTTATGGAGCTGGCTTTGTTTCAGTCATGCTGGAACAGTAAGGAATTAACATCCCCTTAACTGAAACTAAGGAGGCCAAACCCTGACTATTATCCCCCCTCCACCAAACTTTACTGTTGGCACTCCTGAATCCAGTGGTGGACCTGTACATCACTGTTGAACATTACCACCACTCCCGAGTGCAGCGGTGGAGCTTTTCCCACTCCAGAGTCTAGTGGTGAAGTTTTACATACTTTTGGTCATATTGTGCATAACTGAGGTATGTTTAGAATCATATATATCAAGATATAATTAATATCAATGCATGGACTCTTTAACAATGACTAAAGAGGTCTTTTTAACAGATTCAAAACGCAAAAGTATCAGGATTTTGATATAAAAGCATCTTTAAAAAAGACTAAATTGATCCAGTCTATAAGACTATGTCATGCTGCAAATACACATGTGGACACACTTGTTGGTATCTAAAGAAAGAAAAAACAACAATATTCACTGAAATAACTTGAAACTGACAAAAGTAGTAATAAATACAAATTTACTGAAAATCGAATGAAAATTGAAATGAATGAATATCGTACAAAACTAATGAAACTGGCCTGAACAAAAAATGATGGTACCCATAACTTAATATTTGTTGCACAACCTTTAGAAATAATCACTGCAATCAAGCCATTTCCCTAACTCTCAATGAGGCACCTGTCCACAAGTATTTTAGCCCAAACTGCTCCAGTGGCCTCAGGTTTGAAGGGTGCTTCTCCACACGGCATGTTTCAGCTCCTTCCACAGATGTTAATAGGATTTAGATCAGGCTTCATAGTTTTTTGCTCTTAGCCATTCTTGGATGTTTTTAATTGTGTGTTTTGGGTCATTATCTTGTTGAAGGACCCATGACCTGCGACTGAGACCAAGCTTTCTGACACTGGGCACCACATTTTGCTCCAGAATGCCTTGATAGTGTTGAGATTTCAATGTGCTCTGCACAGATTCAAGGCACACTGTGCCAGATGCAGCTTAGCAGCCCTGAACCATAAGAGAGCCTCCTCCATGCCTCACAGTAGGTACAATGTTCTTTTACTTTTATGCTTTATTTTTACATCTGTGGACATAGAGCTAATGGGACTTACCAAAAAGTTCCAGCTTTGTCTCATCTGTCTAAACAACATTCTCCCAGAATCTTTGTGGCTCGTTAATATGTCTTTTGGGAAAATCCAGTCTCACTTTTTTGTTGATTTGCTTTTAATGGTGGTTTCCTCTTTGGTTGTCTTCCATTAAGTCCACTTTGGCTGAAACAGTGACTACAAGTTGGCTACAATTACAAAGAATTTAAACTTTGGAATAATATGTGCAACTGTAGAAAAAGAAACATCAGGCTGCTTGGAGATGGTCTTATAGCCTTTAGCTTTAACATGTTTGTCTACAATTTTCTTTCTAATGTCCTAAAACAACTCTCTTAGCTGTCTTTGCTCCATGTTCAGTCTGGTACAAACCATAATATTAAACAGCCCAGTGACTAGTTTTCACCCTTTAAATAGGCAGACTGACTGAGTACAAGTTTGAAGACACTTGCGGTGCTAATTACAGGACACACACCTTAGTTTAACATGTCCTTATTTTCATGTTATTTTCAATCATTTCTGGGGCTACCATCATTTTTTTCAAAGCCAGTTTGTTTTTAAAGAGTATTCTCTTGGACCACAATTCAAAAGCAATGTCTGATTTTCATTAGTTGATTTTCTGTTTTATTTCCTATTACTTCACTAAAGTGACTTGAAACTGTGTGTGGATTTTTCTTTGTTTAAAGAGGGGGTCAAACAGAGCAGGAACACATCTTTATTTTCTATTCTGCCTCATTTACAGAGGCAACAGAGGATCTACAGTTGCACATTTGTTTTGCAAAGACTAAGCTAACGTTATGTGACCGGCATGGGCAAAATGATTACTTTCAGGATTTGACAGACAAACAAAACATTGTGCCTAAGAAAGTAAATATACATCAGCTCTTTACTCATTGGTACTGGCTTGTTTCTATTCATTTGCCGCTTTAAAATTCATGTAATAACTCTTCCAAACAGTCTTTTACTTCCTTCTGCTTCACTAGGATGTAAATATGAGGTGACTCACTGGCTAAATTTTCTTAATGATGGAAAACCCAAATGGAATGAAACAAAAGTGAGCCTTTGTAAATCGGGTGGTGTCTGTGAATAAAAATATATACATGTCTGATAATTCCCATATGCACTGTTAAGGCAATTTAATAATAATAATAATAATAATAATAATAATAATAATAATAATAATAATAATACATGTGGGGTTACAGAACAGAATTCCTACTATAGGCTGATAATGTTGTAGTTAAATTATAATGTTGTAGTTAAATTATTTCAAAACAGCTGAAACTAGTTCATTGGTGAATCTTCCAGCCAGCCAATTATTTATATTGTGCTTCCAATGCCTCACAACCCTGAATTTATTTTCCCTTACCTGAAACTCTTTTAAGACCTGTGAGGTGTCCTGAAGACCATGGAGTGATTGTGTGCTTGATAAAATTCTGATTGCTTGCTCTGTTTTCTTCAATCTCAACAAGCATTATAGCAGAAGACACACTGAAAGGGTTTACATGCACTACCAGGGTTTGTCTATGAAGACATCATGAAGACTGTGCTTGATTATATACACCAGTTTTAATTTACATTTGAATTTAAAATGCAGCAAAAAAAACTTTATCAGAATGTATCATTTTTACTCTACAAAATCCAGAACCAGAACATATGATTCACATTCATTCCATAAAATAAAGTTTCCAACATCTTTTAAGAGCAAAAACATCAATTTTATATCAGTCAGTAGTAATAAATATAGTCATTCTTGTTAAGCATTATAAAAACAAATCTTTATACTTTATACTTTAATATATAAACACTTCATATAAAGGCTTTTGTACATTTAAAGATGAATTGTGAAACTAAAATAAAGTTAATCTAACAAAGACATTAAAGTAGTTTACCTGACAGAAGGAGCAGGCACCCACAGAGCATCTTCATTTTCTATAAAACACATGAGAACCAGCCTTTAAACACTACGAATAGAGACAGCTGCAGTGTTGCGTTCAAACCAGTCTGTTTAGGTCAGCTCAGAAAGATTAGAAATAAATGCATAAGAATAAATCTGAACTTCACCTGGAGCATCACAGATCAGCAGATATGTAGTGTAGTCCTTTCGGCATGTGCCAGCAATGCTCTGTTTTAGTTCTAAATAAAAACTGTACTGATTAAGAGGCTGTGATTTGAGTAAGCTGTTTCTTCTACTGTATTTGACTACCGTTCCAGTAGGCTTAAAGTTTTGAGATTCTAATTTATTTGAAAGGCAAATGCATTAGTAACTCCTGAAACTCGAACATGGAGCACATTTGGTTTTCTACTGCAAGGCATAATGAGGAGAAACCAGAGCTTTCTAGATATTTAGCGAAAGCTTCATGACTTCTAAGAATGTGTCTGACATTTTACTTTTGATTTTGTTCAGTAGAATTGGTTTTACAGGAGCTTGTGAATAAATGTCAAGTTTAAAGAAAAAATGTAAGTTCTTGACAAGGTGAACAGAAAGTGACCAGGATCTGTTTGGTATACTTCTGTGATATCTGGCTAGATATAGCTGACCATGCGTTAGAGTTGAAAGATGAATTAATCTGACATCAGATGGCAAGAGCTGGGATTTTAATTATAGCCTATTTTATCTAAAAACAAAGTCCACTTTCGTTGGACGAGTTAGACCAAACGGAATCAACCAAAAGCTTTATGGCAGTCTGGGTATAGGAAAGTCCCCAGCCAGAAAAATGGGTGTGTTAGTCTTTTTGTTAGAAATAAATCAATCAGAAAAATTGCAATTAGACATTATTTTCAAATTCCTTGCACATAACTAGCAGTAAACAGGTATGAGTTTTACTTTTTCTAGCTTCGTAAATACCCTGTAAACAAACACAGGTGCACAAGTGAAGTGACCCATGAACCTGTGTCAAATTGGGCAGCAAAGTTATTGACATTGACATAAAGGTGCGTCTTACTTTGGATTTATGATCATATCAGGACCTTGATGAGGTTGTATTTTTGCAGGAAAAACAGTGCAGGGCTTGGGTCCAACAGGACCACTGGTCTGAATTATTAATGTATTCAATAATCTCTTGGCCAGACATGGCACTTTCACACCCATATACCCCCAATGTAAGGAAAAATAGATCTAGTGAGTGAAAGCATCTTAAATGTGTGGGACTGTCATTATGGGATTGTTCTAAAAATATTAAATAGTTATACAACACTTCAATCTCTAATAATTTGATCTACTGCTAGATCGTTATCTGTCAGTTACATTTTCAAATGCTTACAAATTAATAAATATTCTGACATAAGTCTCATAATGACTTGTATTAAATGTGTTTACTATTTTTAAAATTCAAACCCTTACCAAAATTAATATTTTGTAGAGAAATGAATGGGCTATGAAGTTCTGGTGAAGCGGATGCGTAACAGCATGTTAGCACAAAGGAGTATGAAGCAGCGCAAGCTAATGCCCTAGGCAGCCGACAGAAACTGAGAGAAAGGATGCTTGACTGTCAGTGAATTTTGCATATCAATATAATGTTGCTTTGTATATACAAGCTTGCTCTCCACAAGGTTGCTGCGGCGCGGCTGTAGGATCTTCCTAAAGTAAACATAGAAGTATGTGGGCAGTGACTGTTACAGCATTTGAACTTGATGGATTTTTGTTTATATGTAAATGGAGAATAAGTAACTTTAAGAAGGTTTTACAGAACGTTTCTACCTTTTGCTCGGTATTCAGTGATGCATGTAGTTTACATTTTATTCTCTTTGTATTTGTTTCCTTGTCTGGCGCAGACCAGAGGAGGATGGGATCCACTTTTGAGTCTTGTTCCTCTTGAGGATCTTCCTCTTTTGCCACTGCCAACCCTGGCGATGTTAATGGGGGCTTGGATAGAATGTTTTGTAAACCTGCTTCGTGAAATAAAGCTCAACTTGACTGAGCAGGAAAAGTACAGAACAGCACGGCAGCTACAGAAAAGGGTTCTAGAAGGACATAAATGTGCGTTTTGAACATAGCAGTGACTATAATTTATCAGAAGGAAGAGGAGTGTGAAGATGAACCTGGATGAGGTAAGGGGTTCTTCTCCTTCTTGCCTCTTTGGTCTCCACCCATGTAACTTTCTTAATATTTTTTTTCATGTTGTTGTTCATTTTAAACATTAAATGTATGTAAAAATGTACATTAACTGTAGCTGACCAACCAGAAGTGGCTCTACAGTTTAGTCTGGGTCTAGCTATCTGGTCATATTTCACTTTAACCAATTAACATTTTTAAACTTGAAAACAATGTGATGTAATTTATGGACAGTATTTTATCTTAGCTGAATGAAAATCATGTGCACTTACACTGACCGTGGCTAAATATAAACATCTCAAATGTTTAAAAAGATATTAAGTTCATATAATTTGTCAGCGCTTCCATCTTAACTCCTTCTTATCAAAAATGATGCATAAACACAAACAGGTTCTAACATACCTTCTATTGCACCCATCAGAGGACACAATCTCAACTACGTTTAGAACTTCATCTACATTCTTGACTGAACAATGAATCTGCAGTGAATCCAGCGTCATTTAAATATTTACCGTTTTTGCGATGGCACTGCGATAACACTTCTTTTTTTATTGTTTGACATAATCAAACTAAAACAGACAAAAAAATGCTCATTTGTTTTTTCTTTGAAGCCAGTGGCCTCAGAAACATCTTACTGCACAATAGATCAGCATGTTCAGATGCAAAGTACTACTGTCTAATGCAAACAAGCACTCTTAGAAAGAGTATTACAAATAATTTACATCAGTTAAGCAGAACACACAGCCTAAAACTAGGATCTCATTGTTCATGTTATGCAGGATTCAGGAGTGAAAGACTGCTCCCCCTCAGTCTTATGCATTTGTTTGCATTATTTCACAGCTCTAAAGAAATGCGCTGATGTAGCAGTTAATAAATACATCTTATTCAGCTTCCAAGCAATAACATAAGCTCTCAGTGTTTACAAAAATATCCCTGTTATTGAGCTAGGTTAGCAGATGAAGTTAAATGTAGAAATGTTCTGGTGCTGTGAACAATAAAAAGCTCTGAATCTTGTGTTTATGGTTGTTTGAGTTATTATTCATCTGATAAATTGCTTACAGGAGATTCTTAATTCAAATCAATAATGATCTTGACACCCAAGGATGTAATTTATTAATTTTTAATGGATGTTTCAAATTAAATTATTTAAAAAAAAGGAAACAGCTGTTCTGAAAAAACAACTCTTCTTCGGGGCACGTGGGACACAAAGAACCTGACCAGAGTGAGTTATGAGGTGGCTATGCTAATCGCTAAGCAGTGACACTGAGGTGTTTAAACACTCCAGCAGCATCTGATCCACTCACACCAGTGCAACACACACTAACACACCACCACCACGTCAGTGTCACTGCAGAAAAACACACAATCAGAGAAAAGTTCTCTATACCATAATAAATTATGTGAGTTAAGAAATGTTAGACTTGCTGTTATTGAGTTAAGTTTGGTGATGCAGTGACTGAGTGATATACAATATATATATTAGAAATATTAGACTTACTGTTATTGAGTTATTAAGTTTGGTGATACAGTGACTGAGTGATATACAGTATATATATTAGAAATATTAGACTTACTGTTATTGAGTTATTAAGTTTGGTGATACAGTGACTGAGTGATATACAGTATATATATTAGAAATATTAGACTTACTGTTATTGAGTTATTAAGTTTGGTGATACAGTGACTGAGTGATATACAGTATATATATTAGAAATATTAGACTTACTGTTGTTGAGTTATTAAGTTTGGTGATGCAGTGACTGAGTGATATACAGTATATATATTAGAAATATTAGACTTACTGTTATTGAGTTATTAAGTTTGGTGATACAGTGACTGAGTGATATACAGTATATATATTAGAAATATTAGACTTACTGTTATTGAGTTATTAAGTTTGGTGATACAGTGACTGAGTGATATACAGTATATATATTAGAAATATTAGACTTACTGTTGTTGAGTTATTAAGTTTGGTGATACAGTGACTGAGTGATATACAGTATATATATTAGAAATATTAGACTTACTGTTGTTGAGTTATTAAGTTTGGTGATGCAGTGACTGAGTGATATACAGTATATATATTAGAAATATTAGACTTACTGTTGTTGAGTTATTAAGTTTGGTGATGCAGTGACTGAGTGATATACAGTATATATATTAGAAATATTAGACTTACTGTTATTGAGTTATTAAGTTTTGGTGATGCAGTGACTGAGTGATATACAGTATATATATTAGAAATATTAGACTTGCTGTTATTGAGTTATTAAGTTTGGTGATACAGTGACTGAGTGATATACAGTATATATATTAGAAATATTAGACTTACTGTTATTGAGTTATTAAGTTTGGTGATACAGTGACTGAGTGATATACAGTATATATATTAGAAATATTAGACTTACTGTTGTTGAGTTATTAAGTTTGGTGATGCAGTGACTGAGTGATATACAGTATATATATTAGAAATATTAGACTTACTGTTATTGAGTTATTAAGTTTGGTGATACAGTGACTGAGTGATATACAGTATATATATTAGAAATATTAGACTTACTGTTGTTGAGTTATTAAGTTTGGTGATGCAGTGACTGAGTGATATACAGTATATATATTAGAAATATTAGACTTACTGTTGTTGAGTTATTAAGTTTGGTGATGCAGTGACTGAGTGATATACAGTATATATATTAGAAATATTAGACTTACTGTTATTGAGTTATTAAGTTTGGTGATGCAGTGACTAAGTGATATACCATCTACAGGAGAAACTCTGAAGACACCTGAAGGAGGAATGATGTTCTGACTGACTGTGCAGTAACGATGTAACACTCTGTTTACTCTGTTGATCTCCTGCTGCTGCAGTTATGCTAGTATTAAATTCATTAGTTAATAATTATTCATTATTCTGTATGTGTGTGTTTGTTCATATTTTGACTACAGTGTGTATATAATTTATGAATAATACTTTTGTAAAGAGAGAATTTTTGATATTTTGATATTTGTCCAATCTGGCCCCCTTCGAAAAAGGTTTAGACACCTATGATGTAAACGTTTAGATTTCATAACTGAATTGAGTTAAGAAGCTATAATCTGATTGTCTTAAATTATAGTGATATATGTTTTATGTATGTGTGCTGATCATCACCCCCCAGTGTCTAAATTAAAATACTGCATCAAATACTTAAGGACAAAAGAAAGAGCGACTTTCCATGAACAATAAACAGACTGTGTTTGAAATCTTCTACTCAGACAGTACATACTAGTGCACTGCTGGGCCAGTAGTGTGTAGTTTCTACACAACCTTCTGAGGACCCTCAGGAAGTGTAGTTTCATCTGTCCAGGAGAGTTCAGCGGAGATCAGGACTCCCAGGAACCAGAATGTGTGGGTCCTCTCCGTACACTCATTGTTGATATTGTTGATAACTACCTGCACAGCAGAAGTCACCACAGTAAATTCTGCTGTGCAGGTAAGAGATTTCAATTTATTTGCAGTTCCTAATTTGCAATTACTAAACAATTGTCCTTAAATTAACACTCGGCTACATCACATATTCATTTGCCGGCCACTTCTTTGCTTCCACATAACAGTCCGCTGATGCTTCGACCTACATATGGCACTGTTGTTACAACACTAGGGCACGTTGTTATCAATAAAATGATTTAAAAATTATAATGGCGCAACACATTAAATATATAAATACTCAAGCTGAAGCAATCTAAGTGTAAGTACTTGTGTGACACTGAAATGTAAAGAAACGTGCTTATCATTCTTTCTCTGAAATCCCAAAGACTGATGCCTGAACGTACAGTATTCTTCAACGTAGGTTGCAGTTACCACCTGCCAATAATCACCAAAACTAACAATAGGACCACGCATGGCGTGGCCATTAGGCCAAACACATCATCATGCATTAATAAAATGCATATTATTCAGGAGTAGTCATGCAACACCGTTATCCCTGTAAATCCGTCCATTATAAACTTATCTCGTGGATCTTTGCCCTGTTTTGAGCTTTGTTCTAGCAGCGTACCATCAAACAATGTGGCCATTTGAATGTAGATGGAACAATAAAAATGAAAAGTAATTATTCCGTGTATATTAAAGCGAGGTACCAGACACAGAGCTCGCGGATCGCACTGCATCAGGGAACTGATTGGTTACGTTTAAATATCAAGAAATGTGCTCTCAGTCTACTTCTTTAACTGAAATGCCATCGTCCGAAGCGTAGCATGAACGTAGTGTTTTCTTTAGGGTAGGTTACGAATACCACCTGCCAATGATCTGTTATCAAAACTAACGAGCAGGACCACGAGCGGGGTGGCTATTAAGTTTAAAATATTATCAATGCATCAGTACAAGTCATATCAGTCGGAAGCAGACACGCAAAACAATTTTCTTTCTTTGCCCACCCATTCTGAACTAATCTCAATGAACTTTACTGTGATTTGTTCATTTAATTATTATTAACCATTTTTACCCTGTCCTTAGGCTTTGTTCTAGCAGCGTGCCATCAAGCAGTGTGCCCATTTGACTGTTACGCGATTATACTTTTCTTTTTTTAGCAGGTGCTACTAATAATTATTGATGGGCCATTACAAATAAAAAATTATTATTGAGTAGACAAATAAGAGTAAAGCAAGACATGAGATAAACAGCTCGAGAATCGCACTGCATCAGGAAACTGATTGGTTATATTTAAATGTCAAGAAATGCACGTTCAGTTTCCTTCTTTGATTGAAATGCAGTAGTTCGATGCCTAGCAAGAATGTAAGGTTTTTTTCAGCGTACAGCGACCTGCCAATGATCTGTCATCAAAACTAACGAGCAGGACCACGAGCGGGGTGGCTATTAGGTTCAAAACATTATCAATGCATCAATACAAGGTATATGAGTCGTCAGTAGACACGCAAAACCGTTATCGCTGTTGTTTCACCCATTCTAAACTTATCTCGTGGAACGTCGATGAACTTTGGTCATTTAATTCTTATCGTCGATCTTTGCCCTGTTTTTAGCGTTTTCCTCTGATTCTGTGACTAGCCAGGCTAGCGTCTCTCGGCAGCTGGCGCTTAAATTCAAAGTAGTAATTCTCAGCATTCATTCATTCTGAACAGACCACGCCCGGGCAACCACGATTTTGTCCAATCACCACACAGAACTGGTTACTCTCTCTCTCTCTCTCTCTCTCTCTCTCTCTCTCTCCTAGTATTGAAGTTTAAACATGTTATTTCACAGGCTTTCTGGAGAAATATCTTAATGCCCAGTCTTTGTGTGCTGCTCAGGAAAAGCCCTTTCTGGGAAAATGGTAATCTGGATTGAGGAGCAAACATTCAGCGTTAGAGTTAAAGAAACAACATTGACTCGCGCAAGCAGTCAGTACTGACTAGCAGTTAAATACAGCGTACCAATCTTATTATTTTAATCTTGTTATTTTAAATAAATAGCTGTTGTTTAGTACTTTGTGTATTTAATAAAAATTACAGCTGGTTTGGTAGCAGAGTTACTAATGTATATTTAGAGAACAGGAAATATAATTTCTTTGATAATATGGAACTTTGACTTAGCATGAAATTTAGTTTAAAAATAAAACAACTTTATTGGTCTGTTTTTTACACTGATACCTGCGTTTTACAGTAATAACTACTAAATTAACATTCAAGATCCTTAAAAAAATGGTACTATCCTGTTATAATACTTTTTTTTTTGTAATTTAAAGTTACAGATTTTGACTGTACTTTTACAGCAGATTTATTTAAAAAGGTACTTTTCTTGTATTTTTCAGGTATATTCCCTTATTTTGAAAAAGACAGAAAAATACTAATTATTTACAGTAAATGTCTGAAAAAAAATTTTTTTTCACTGTACCAAGTCAAATAGATGTAAATTGGGATGCAAAAAGATGTAAAAAGGGTGTGATTGCATCATTCCAATCTCTTAATTGTTTTATGACAAAAATATAATTATTAAGTTAAACTAAGTGTTTATTATGCATTTCAAGTCTCAGGGATTCCATATATGCCTTAAAAGCTGCGAAATTCCACTGTTCAAAACCCATATATTTTGGTGCATGGAATATGTGAAATAAGATCTTCAGATCTCAGCAACGGTGGGTGATATCACAAAACTAAGAACAGTTCTGTGCTAGTCTAAGTGCCCCAAACTCATGGTGCGAGTTTGAAGAAGATCGGAGAAAGTCGAAAATTTGGTCCAAATAAGAATTTCGAGTTGCTCCGATTTGCTTCAAATTCACACCATAAGTTTGGAGGACCTTGACTAGCACAGAACTGGTCTTGGTTTTACAAAAAAAACTCCAGAGCAGAGATTTGGAGATCCCACTTCACATCTATTTCTATTAAAATAAATATGGATTTGGACAATGGAATTTTTTAACTTTGAAGCCAGATATGGAATCAGGGACACTTAGGGGCACTTAGTTTGATATATTTTTATATACATTTGTCTTGGTACACTTTGTACAAAAATAAAAAAAAATTCTAGACATTTAATGTAAATAAATTCAGTATTTTTCTGTCTTTGTCAAAACAAAAGAATATACCTGTAAAATACAAGAAAATTTCATTTTAAATGAATCTGCTGTAAAAGTACAGTCAAAATCTGTAACGTTAAATTACAAAAATCGTACCATTTTTAAGAGTCTTGAATGTTAATTTAGTAGTTATTACTGTAAAAACGCAGGTATCAGTGTAAAAAAAACAGATCAATAAAGTTACCAAAAAATCATGGTAAATCAAAGTTCCATATTATCAAAAAAATGATATTTCCTGTTCTCTAAATATACATTAGTAACTCTGCTACCAAACCAGCTGTGAATTTAATTAAATACACAACGTACTAAACAACAGCCATTTATTTGAAATAACAAGATTAAAATAATAAGATTGGTACGCTGTACGTAGCTGCTCTTCCCAGTACCAAAAAAGTCACCCATACCCAGCATAAACCATTACTGTCCTGGTGCCCTCACACCTGAAATCATGAAGTGCTTCGAAAGACTGGTTCCTCATTACATTAAAGACTGTCTTCCCCTCCACATTGAACAGATCCACAGTGGACGCCATCGGCATAGTTCTCCACGCCGTGCTGAGCCACCCAGAACAACAGCAAAGCTATGCTAGGGTGTTCTTTGTGAACTAAAGCTTGGCATTTAACACAATCATCCAGACATTCTGACCACCTCCCCTCACATGTGCCAGGATAAAAGACTTTCTATCTAACCAGCCCCAAACTGTGAGGCTCGACTCCATCTTTCCTCCACCTGCACACTGTCCGCCACAGGGCTACATGCTGAGCCAACTCCTGTACTTCCTCTACAACTATGACTGTAGTCCAGCCCACAAAAACACCATCGGCAAATCTGCTGACGACACTACAGTGGTTGGACTAATCTCAAAGAGGCAGCTTACAGAGAGGAGGTCCAGGAGTACTTTGTGTTCAGAGAACAACCTTCAGATTGCTTCAGAAAGCACAGAACTGACCCGGTCCCCCTCTACATCAACAGTGAGTCTATGGAGAGGGTCCACACCTTCCGGTTCCTGGGTGTCTTGATCTCCGCTGACTTCTCCTGGACAGACATCATCACAACAATCATCAAGAAGGCTGACGTACTGTATTTCAGCATGGTATGGGAGCCGCACTGAGGCAGACAAGCAGAGGCTTCAGAGGATTATCAAGGCAGTACAGATGATTGTTGGTCGCCCTGTAGTGAGTTTCTTCTCACCTGGAATGATAGTTTAGGACTGTTGGAGATCTGCTAGATCCACCTGAGGTCTGTGTGAGCTAAGCTGAGTGAGCATCAGTTGTAGGAGATCTTACAGTTTGAACTTAGCAGCATCTCTCTCGTCTAAAAGCCTTTAGTAATAAACTTCACCTGCTGCTGGTTATAAGGAGGAACAGTGTAGAACTGCGCCATCTGGTGGTGGCCTTCTTAGACACCCTAGCACTTGGGATTCAGGAAGTTAATGCATGATCTTGGAGCCCTTTTGGGAATGTCAAGGTGCTCTGTCCGACAGCTCACTGTAACTGTAACATTTTAAATGTGACAGTCACATATGCTGGTACCTCCATATTCCAGTAATGCTCATTTCCCCCTTACCATTCCCATCACGTTAGAGCTGCCAAGCTAGCAGAGGTTAATGTTTATATTTCTGGCAGATCCACCTTAAAATCTCAGTTTTAGAGTAGAACTGCGCCATCTGCTGGTTATTAGGAGCTGTTTGTTTATTTAAACTGAATGTTTGTGACCCAGGTTTATATTTTCATATCTTTATTTTAGTTTAGTACTTTGTTAATATTCATTTGTCAACAGTGATTGAAGGATGTCTGTATGTCACGTACCTGCCGAGTGAGAAGAAGCTGATAGCAGTTTCTCAGAGTTCTGATTGTAAGTGTGTAGAAAATGTTGAGATGTTAACAAGTTTGATTGTTTTCACTCTAACACTCTGATGATGTTAACACTGTGATGTTTCAGGAAACTGGGTCTGGATTTTGGCCTCTGGATCTTCATTCAATCCTGAAAAGCTGCTGCTTGTTGGTCTGAGTTCTGAAAGATCAGTCTGAAGGTTAACTTATTGTGGACACAAAGTTGTGAGAATGACTTTTGACACAGGGAGCAGCGTCAGCCTGGGCCACCAGCTCGCCTCCCCCTCAGTTGAGGAACGAGCGTCGGCCTCGTTCTTCCTTGGGGCCTGATGCTCTCTCTGATTCAGGGTAGAACAATAATGCTTTATGGCCCCACCCACAGTGGGTGAAGAACGAGCCTGGGTAAATTTGGACTTATGCTATGGACACACCTGCAGCAGACAGGACTTGAGGAAGGCCTTTCACACTGAAAAAAACATTGAAACAAATATAAAATATATAGTGATTTACAAGAGCAGCTACTATTTCAGGACTGCTTCTCACACTGATGGTAACTTTTAGTCGTTTACTGATGCAGTAAAATGCTAATTTCCTGACTTACCATGAAGAAGACTAAGTTTGATCAACCAAGAAGTTGCATCTGATTGACACTGTAGGTAGATGTTCTAGTCACTTTTATTTAATGTTTTAAACAAGTAAAAAAAGTGTAAAGAAGTGTATTTAATTATCAAAGCTTAATGTGATGATGCATTAAGTTCTAACAAGATCTTTTAAATCTAAAGGTATTTACCAAATTTTGTCAGATGTTTAGTTCTACTTCTAAGTTCAGACTAGTTCAGTACTAGTTTTCTCAATTATGGTGAGAACATCTGAGACAGTATGCTAAATACTTTATTACATATGTCACAAAATATACAAATTATATCCAACCATAAAACACCATAAACACTATACATAGAAACTACACACTACCGATCCAGCAGTGCACACTGGGTCCAGTCTAGTATGTACTGTCTGAGTAGTCTGTTTATTGTTTATGGGAAGAAACACTTTCCTTTGTTTTTAAATGTGATGCAATATTTTAATTCAGACACCAGAGGGCGATGACCAGCACACATGCATAAAACATATATCAATATAATTTAATCTAATCAGATTATAGCTTCTTAACTCAATTCAGTTATGAAATCTAAACGTTTATATCAGGGGTTTCTAAACTTTTTTCGAAGGGGGCCAGATTGGACAAATATCAAAATAATTAAGGGCCGGTCTCTTTTTATAAAAGTATTATTCATAAATTATATCCACACTGTAGTCAAAATATGAACAAACACACACATACAGAATAATAAATAATTATTAAACTAATGAATTTAATTGTAGTGTAACTGCAGCAGCAGGAGATCAACAGAGTAAACAGTGTTACAGCGTTACTGCACAGTCAGTCAGAACATCATTCCTGCTTCAGGTGTCTTCAGAGTTTCTCCTGTGTATATATATATATATATATATATATATATATATATATATATATATATATATATATATATATATATATATATATATATGTATATATATATATATATATATATATATAACTCAGTCACTGCATCATCAAACTTAATAACTCAATAACAGCAAGTCTAATATTTCTAATATATATACTGTATATCACTCAGTCACTGCATCACCAAACTTAATAACTCAATAACAGCAAGTCTAATATTTCTAATATATATATATATATATATATATATATATATATATATATATATATATATATATATATATATATATATATATATAACTCAGTCACTGCATCATCAAACTTAATAACTCAATAACAGCAAGTCTAATATTTCTAATATATATACTGTATATCACTCAGTCACTGCATCACCAAACTTAATAACTCAATAACAGCAAGTCTAATATTTCTAATATATATACATATATATATATATATATATATATATATATATATATATATATATATATATATATATATATATATATATCACTCAGTCAGTGTATCTCCAAACTTAATAACTCAACAACAGTAAGTCTAATATTTCTAATATATATACTGTATATCACTCAGTCACTGCATCACCAAACTTAATAACTCAAATACAGCAAGTCTAACATTTCTTAACTCACATAATTTATTATGGTATAGAGAACCTTTCTCTGATGGTGTGTTTTTCTGCAGTCACACTGATGTGGTTCAGGTGTGTTAGTGTGTGTTGCACTGGTGTGAGTGGATCAGACGCTGCTGGAATGTTTAGACACCTCAGTGTCATTGCTTAGCGATTAGCATAGCCACCTCATAACTCACTCTGGTCAGGTTCTTTGTGTCCCACGTGCCCCAACGAAGAGTTGTTTTTTTCAGAAAATAATAAATAATTTAAATAATTTAATTTTAAACATCCATTAACAATTAATAAATTACATCCTTGGGTGTCAAGATCATTATTGAATTAAGAATCTCTTATAAGTAATTTATCATACGAATAATGACTCAAACAACCATAAACACAAGATTCAGAGCTTTTTATTGTTCACAGCACCAGAACATTTCTACATTTAACTTCATCTGCTAACCTAGCTCAATAACAGGGATATTTTTGTAAACACTGAGAGCTTATGTTATTGCTTGGAAGCTGAATAAGATGTATTTATTAACTGCTACATCAGCGCATTTCTTTAGAGCTGTGAAATAATGCAAACAAATGCATAAGACTGAGGGGAGCAGTCTTTCACTCCTGAATCCTGCATAACATGAACAATGAGATCCTAGTTTTAGGCTGTGTGTTCTGCTTAACTGATGTAAATTATTTGTAATACTCTTTCTAAGAGTGCTTGTTTGCATTAGACAGTAGTACTTTGCATCTGAACATGTTGATCTATTGTGCAGTAAGATGTTTCTGAGGCCACTGGCTTCAAAGAAAAACAAATGAGCATTTTTTTGTCTGTTTTAGTTTGATTATGTCAAACAATAAAAAAAGAAGTGTTATCGCAGTGCCATCGCAAAAACGGTAAATATTTAAATGACGCTGGATTCACTGCAGATTCATTGTTCAGTCAAGAATGTAGATGAAGTTCTAAACGTAGTTGAGATTGTGTCTCTGATGGGTGCAATAGAAGGTATGTTAGAACCTGTTTGTGTTTATGCATCATTTTTGATAAGAAGGAGTTAAGATGGAAGCGCTGACAAATTATATGAACTTAATATCTTTTGAAACATTTGAGATGTTTATATTTAGCCATGGTCAGTGTAAGTGCACATGATTTTCATTCAGCTAAGATAAAATACTGTCCATAAATTACATCACATTGTTTTCAAGTTTAAAAATGTTAATTGGTTAAAGTGAAATATGACCAGATAGCTAGACCCAGACTAAACTGTAGAGCCACTTCTGGTTGGTCAGCTACAGTTAATGTACATTTTTACATACATTTAATGTTTAAAATGAACAACAACATGAAAAAAATATTAAGAAAGTTACATGGGTGGAGACCAAAGAGGCAAGAAGGAGAAGAACGGTACCCTCACCTCATCCAGGTTCATCTTCACACTCCTCTTCCTTCTGATAAATTATAGTCACTGCTATGTTCAAAACGCACATTTATGTCCTTCTAGAACCCTTTTCTGTAGCTGCCGTGCTGTTCTGTACTTTTTCTGCTCAGTCAAGTTGAGCTTTATTTCACGAAGCAGGTTTACAAAACATTCTATCCAAGCCCCCATTAACATCGCCAGGGTTGGCAGTGGCAAAAGAGGAAGATCCTCAAGAGGAACAAGACTCAAAAGTGAAGCCCATCCTCCTCTGGTCTGCGCCAGACAAGGATACAAATACAAAGAGAATAAAATGTAAACTACATGCATCACTGAATACCGAGCAAAAGGTAGAAACGTTCTGTAAAACCTTCTTAAAGTTTAATTATTCTCCATTTACATATAAACAAAAATCCATCAAGTTCAAATGCTGTAACAGTCACTGCCCACATACTTCTATGTTTACTTTAGGAAGATCCTACAGCCGCGCCGCAGCAACCTTGTGGAGAGCAAGCTTGTATATACAAAGCAACATTATATTGATATGCAAAATTCACTGACAGTCAAGCATCCTTTCTCTCAGTTTCTGTCGGCTGCCTAGGGCATTAGCTTGCGCTGCTTCATACTCCTTTGTGCTAACATGCTGTTACGCATCCGCTTCACCAGAACTTCATAGCCCATTCATTTCTCTACAAAATATTAATTTTGGTAAGGGTTTGAATTTTAAAAATAGTAAACACATTTAATACAAGTCATTATGAGACTTATGTCAGAATATTTATTAATTTGTAAGCATTTGAAAATGTAACTGACAGATAACGATCTAGCAGTAGATCAAATTATTAGAAATTGAAGTGTTGTATAACTATTTAATATTTTTAGAACAATCCCATAATGACAGTCCCACACATTTAAGATGCTTTCACTCACTAGATCTATTTTTCCTTACATTGGGGGTATATGGGTGTGAAAGTGCCATGTCTGGCCAAGAGATTATTGAATACATTAATAATTCAGACCAGTGGTCCTGGTGGACCCAAGCCCTGCACTGTTTTTCCTGCAAAAATACAACCTCATAAAGGTCCTGATATGATCATAAGTCCAAAGTAAGACGCACCGTTTATGTCAATGTCAATAACTTTGCTGCCCAATTTGACACAGGTTCATGGGTCACTTCACTTGTGCACCTGTGTTTGTTTACAGGGTATTTACGAAGCTAGAAAAAGTAAAATTCATACCTGTTTACTGCTAGTTATGTGCAAGGAATTTGAAAATAATGTCTAATTGCAATTTTTCTGATTGATTTATTTCTAACAAAAAGACTAACACACCCATTTTTCTGGCTGGGGACTTTCCTATACCCAGACTGCCATAAAGCTTTTGGTTGAGTCTGTTTGGTCTAACTCGTCCAACGAAAGTGGACTTTGTTTTTAGATAAAATAGGCTATAATTAAAATCCCAGCTCTTGCCATCTGATGTCAGATTAATTCATCTTTCAACTCTAACGCATGGTCAGCTATATCTAGCCAGATATCACAGAAGTATACCAAACAGATCCTGGTCACTTTCTGTTCACCTTGTCAAGAACTTACATTTTTTACAAGCTCCTGTAAATCCGATTCTACTGAACAAAATCAAAAATAAAAATGTCAGACAAATTCTTAGAAGTCATGAAGCTTTCTCTAAATATCTAGAAAGCTCTGGTTTCTCCTCATTATGCCTGCAGTAGAAAACCAAATGTGCTCCATGTTCGAGTTTCAGGAGTTGACTGAAGGTCAAATGCATTTGCCTTTCAAATAAATTAGAATCTCAAAACTTTAAACCTACTGGAAAGGTAGTCAAATACAGCAAAAGAAACAGCTTACTCAAATCACAGCCTCTTAATCAGTACAGTTTTTATTTAGAACTAAATGCTGAAAGGACTACACTACACATCTGCTGATCTGTGATGCTCCAGGTGAAGTTCAGATTTGTTCTTATGCATTTATTTCTAATCTTTCTGAGCTGACCTAAACAGACTGGTTTGAACGCAACACTGCAGCTGACTCTATTTGTAGTGTTTAAAGGCTGGTTCTCATGTGTTTTATAGAAAATGAAGATGCTCTGTGGGTGCCTGCTCCTTCTGTCAGGTAAACTACTTTAATGTCTTTGTTAGATGAACTTTATTTTAGTTTCACAATTCATCTTTAAATGTACAAAAGCCTGTATAAGAAGTGTTTATATATTAAAGTATAAGAGCCTCACAAGAATGCCTTTAGAATGCTTAACAAGAATGTCCATATTACTACTGATTGATATAAAATGTATGTATTTTCTCTTAGAAGGTGTTGGAAACTTTAATTCTTTTATGGAATGAATGTGAATTATATGTTCTAGTTCTGGATTTTGTAGAGTAAATTCAAACGTAAATTTAAACTGGTGTATATAATCAAGTACACAGTCGTGTAGTCTTCATAGACAAACCCTGGTAGTGCATGTTAACACAGTCAGTGTGTCTTCTGCTATAATGCTTGTTGAGACTGAAGAAAACAGAGCAAGCAATCAGAATTTCATCAAGCACACAATCACTCCATGGTCTTCAGGACACCTCACAGGTCTTAAAAGAGTTTCAGGTAAGGGAAAATAAATCCAGGGTTGTGAGGCATTGGAAGCACAATATAAATAACTGGCAGGCTGGAAGATTCACCAATGAACTAGTTCCAGCTGTTTTGATTTCATGATGCCAAAGTTCTCACAAAGGAAATAATTTAACTACAACATTTATCAGCCTATAGTGGGAATTCTGTTCTGTAACCCCATCTCTATTATTATTATTATTATTATTATTATTATTATTATTATTATTATTATTATATTGCCTTAACGGTGCATATGGGCTTTATCAGACAAGTATATATTTTTATTCACAGATACCACCCGATTTACAAAGGCTAATTTTTGTTTCATTCCATTTGTGTTTTCCGTCATTAAGAAAATTTGGCCAATGAGTCACCTGATATTTACATCCTAGTGAAGCAGGAGGTAGTAGAAGACTGTTTGGAAGAGTTATTATGTGGATTTTAAAGCAGCAAATGAATAGAAACAAGCCAGTAGAGTACCAATGAGTAAAGAGCTGATGTATATTTACTTTTTTAGGCACAATGTTTTGTTTGTCTGTCAAATCCTGAAAGTAATACATCATTTTGCCCAACGTTAGCGTAGTCTTTGCAAAACAAATACGCAACTGTGGATACTCTGTTGCCTCTGTAAATGAGGCGGAGAAGAAAATAAAGATGTGTTCCTGTTCTGTTTGACAGGTGGAACACCACATAATTGGTACCCTATCGTTAAAGAAAGAAAGCTCCCCACACAGTTTCAAGTCATTTTAATAAAGCAATAGTAAATAAAACAAAAAATCAATTAATAAAAATCAGACATTGCTTTTGAATTGTTGTTTAAGAGAATACTCTTTAAAAACAAAGAGTTGTTTTAGGTCATTACAGAAAAAAATGCAGACAAACATGTTAAAGCTAAAGGCTATAAGACCATCTCCAAGCAGTCTGATGTTCCTGTTTCTACAGTTGCACATATTATTCCGAAGTTCTTTGTGATTGTAGCCAACTTGTCTGGATGCGGCCACAAGAGGAAAAATGCTGACAAGTTGAAGATGAGTAATAGGAACCAATATATGATTATTAACTAAAGAGACCAGAACAACTTCCAAAGAGATTAGAGGTGAACTCCAAGGTCGAGGCACCATCCGTCATTGTTTTAGCTTAAGTGGACTTAATGGAAGACAACTAAAGAGGAAACCACAAGAGATGGAAGGATCGTTTGGGCATGTATC
This sequence comes from Megaleporinus macrocephalus, assembly GCA_021613375.1. Lineage (NCBI taxonomy): Eukaryota > Metazoa > Chordata > Actinopteri > Characiformes > Anostomidae > Megaleporinus > Megaleporinus macrocephalus. The sequence goes on along the minus strand of CM038724.1, from coordinate 39,965,308 downwards.
GGTATCGGCCGATTTTTAATCAAAATATGTGATCGGACGATATTTCTCCAATTTAGCCGATCCTGAGAGCCGACTGATGACGTTAAACAAAGGAGCCTAAATTCTGTATTTCCAGCTAGCGCTTCATCCAGGAAGAGGAGCCCTCCGGCCAGCTCCCTGCAATTCCTATCTGAACCACTGTGGAAATACACACCCTTTCATTTTCAACAGACTGACTAAAGCAGCGACGTCGCGAGAAAAGCATGTGGTCCGTCTGGCAGTGTTTTGCCGTATGTGATGCAGATTCATCCAGAACATTTTTAAAATGTGTAAAATTAGCGTGTCTCGTAGGAACCAAGACAAAGATATTTAACACTACTAATCTGATACGGCACTTAAGAGAATACCACGTGGCTGAATACAGTGAGTATTAGCAAACAGCAGAGCTAGCACGCACAACTAGCACAAAACTAATAACCCAGAAACCCGCACAGACCAGATCTGACCAGTACAAACAGAACAGCAGCAACAATTCAATATTCTACATTTAATGATTGCAATTTTTCGCATAACCCAGAGTCTGCGTTTCATGACTGCATTAATTTAATTAGCTTTTTTCGTTTTAAATTAAGGGTCTAAATTTAATGATTGCAGTATTGGGGATATTTGTTTAATTTACTTTGTTTACTTACTGTTAATTTTGTTTAAAATATTATGATCTTGTTAAAAATGGTAATAAACCAGTTTCGACCATGTTTCATGACTTGCTTGCGCTAATAACTACATGTAGCCCTGCCGTGGCGTATACCCTGCCCTCTATCGGTATCGGCTATCGAGCGATCGCGCTGAAAGGTGATTGCGATCAAAAAAGGCCTCAAAAACGCTGAACGGTCCATCTCTAGAAAACACAGTTGATAGCAAATAATAAAAAAGTGAGACTGGAATTTCCCAAAAGACATATTGACAAGCCACAAAGATTCTGGGAGAATGTTGTTTAGACAGATGAGACAAAGCTGGAATGCTTTGGTAAGTCCCATTAGCTCTATGTTCACAGATGTAAAAATGAAGCATACAAGTAAAAGCATTGTACCTACTGTGAAGCATGGAGGAGGCTTAGTTATGTTATGGGGATGCTTTGCTACATCTGGCACAGGGTGTCACAGGGTGTCTATATAGTATAATGAAATCTCAACATTATCAGGCCATTCTGGAGAGAAATGTGCTGCCCAGTGTCAGAAAGCTTGGTCTCAGTCACAGATCATGGGTCCTCCAACAGGATAATGACCCAAAACACACAATTAAAAACATCCAAGAATGGCTAAGAGCAAAACATTGGCATATTCTGAAGTGGCCTTCTTTGATCTCTGATCTAAATCATATTAAACATCTGCAGAGGGAGCTGAAACACCCTTCAAACCCGAGGCAACTAAAGCAGTATGGGCCAAAATACTTGTGGACAGGTGCAGAGGTCTCATTGAGAGTTACAGAAATTGCCTGATTGCAGTGATTGCCTCAAAAGGTTGTTGACTCAAGATATTAAGTTATATTTATTCTGTTGAGCCACAATTCGAAATCAATGATTTTCATGAGATTTTGAGTAAATTAGTATTTATTACTACTACCAGTTTTAAGTTATTTCAGTGACCATTGTTGTTTTTTCTTTCGTTAGGTACCGACAATTTTGTCCACATGTATATTTGCAGCATGACCTAACCTAATAGACAGGATAAATTTAGTGTTTTTTAAAGATGCTTTTATATCAAGATCATAATACTTTTGTGTTTCGAGTCTGTTAAAAAGACTTCATTAGTCATTGCTAATGAGACCATACATTGATATTAATAACATGTTGATATGTGATTCTAAACATAAGTCATTTATGCACAATATGACCAAATGTATGTAAAGCTCCAATAAAGACATAGTTTTAGGAGTTTAGTTGTGGAGGAACTCCAACCCCAATATATTTAGTATACATTAGTGTCTGTCTTCACACATTCTTTTTTAATACACACAAAACTCACAGATACACTCCAAAATATTGTGGAAAGCATCACAGAAGATTGGAGGCTGTTACAGTATAGCTGCAACGAACTATTAATATATTATATTAATATATTATTCAAAATTATTATATATGTTGTATATAAAAACTTGTGAAATATATGTGAAGGTTGCTTGTCCACATACTTTTGGCCATATAATGTATCTCAGTTTACAAAACATAATTGTTAGTAAATACAGTTTAGGAGGCTGTAATGTCATTTCAGTAAAATATCTAAAATACATACTGGACATTGTGGCACAGGTGCAGACATTTGGTCACATCATGTCAGCCTGAGAAGCCATGCAGGTAAGAATGTAATAGAATACCAGCAATCTCTAGTTTTTAAACCTGTTTGAAAGTACTGACCCTTATATACACTTATATATGTATACCCCCAGCTAGCACTTCAGCTCCATCTAACGTGGCTTTGGGAGGAAATGCTTCACAGTCAGGAACATTTGAGGACTACAACGCAAGTTTTGCTATTGATGGGAACAGAGATACATTCTTCCCTCACAAATTTTGCGCATCTACTGATGATTCTGTTCAGCCCTGGTGGAGGGTGGATCTGCTGGGTGTGTACCAGATTAGCAGCATAGTCATTACTAACAGAGCTGATTGCTGTTCAGCGAGGATAATCGGGGCTGAGATTCGGATCGGAAACTCCTTAGACAACAACGGCAACAGTAATCCCAGGTGAATCTCATTTCAGAATTAGTCAGAGCTTAAAAAGAATGAAGGGTGTGAATACTGTATTTGTACAACTGCACTAAATGTACACTAGTCTATTACAAGATACTCCACAAGGGGTCTCATAGATCAGATAGACATGGGTGCTTAACCTGGGAGGTCCTGCAGGGTACTGGGGCGACAGGTGGTCGTAGCCCTGTGGGTCGAGTTACACACCAAAAACTTCAAACCTTTGTTTGTATTGAAGGTACACATAGCACAGGTGCCGATCATCAACTCCAGCACTACCATCCATTCTGGTATCAACTTAAACCCAAAAGACAACCACTGAACAGCATAGAGGTCATGTTTGAAAATTCCCAACAAAGCTGAAATCTGCTCTGACACATTCTCAAAATTTCCATTCCACCTTAATAGCAAATCTCACAGATTTTGTTACATTTCTGTTCAACCGAGTGTCTGAGATGTAAACAAGAATGATTCAGAGTGGTTTGGTGTGAAATGGTTCTTTACAGTGGTGGTGATGGGCACCAAGGATCATCATGTCTACAACACACTCAAAACCACCAGTGAAGCTACATGTCTTCTGAATTTATATGGAATGTTGTCAATAGGTAAATCTAGAAAATCTGAAATAATATTTTATAGAGGACTATTTTGCCTCACAGCGTCCTGCATGTATCCCTCCACCATGAATGTAGTTTAATGCGAAGATCATTTCAAAACTATCATTAACAGCGTCTCAGACATAAGACAGTGTATTTATAACATTTACTGTAATAACTTTCTGTGAAGGAGCTTTTAGAGGTTGATGTCTGATTCCATTCACTACAACTGTGAACAGATCTGGAACATTCTCTAGAACATTCTGGCACCACTACTAAACCATTTAGGGTAGCATGGAAAATTCAAAGAAGAAGCCAGTGTCAGCCTAAACAACCTCTTGACTTTTTACTGGAAAACATGATGAATGGAGAAAAAAATAAAAAATAAAATATTTTTTTGCCCAGGCAAAAAAGTAGCTGTGTTAAAACTAGCAGCTGAGATGTACACAATCAGAAAACCTGGTCAATACAACCAAAAACAAACTGAACCAGAAACATGTTGCCATGGTGGAAGGAAACTTGGCATTTCAGGTCGTGCCTTTTAATGTAGGTACTGAAGAAACATTAGCTGTCAGGTGTGACATTTTCACCAGTAGAAGATCATTGTAAATAACAAATTCACAGAAAACTGGAGGCCTGAGTTGCTGTGCAGTGGTTTGATGACCAAGAAAATAAGATGGAATGAATGGTTTATTAAAATATTCTTGCCAATTTTGATAAGGTAAGACTGTCTGGGTAGGCCCAGGTGGTGAAGGGACAATAAACAGCAAATATAAAACAAAATCAGGCCCCCCGGATACCCCCACTGTGTATGGGTACACTCCTAGACGATGTGCTATAATGTGTTTTTCAGAAGAATCACTATTTCCATAGAGACCCGTGTTTTGAAAAGAGTTTCAACAATTTCAACTATTTAATTTCATGTCCATCATCAGAATGGCCACTAGGGGTCCTTGCAGAAAGATACTAGGAAGGTCTGGACTGTTCTTTTGGTAAACTGGGGTGTAGATATAACAAAACATATGCTCAGCTGATGTCTGTTCTCTTTGTGTGTATCCCTCTCCACTCCCTACAGATGTGCCACCATCTCCAGTATGCCTGATACATTGACATTTACAATTACATGCCAGATGTATGGTCGTTATGTGAATGTGATCATTCCTGGAAATGGAAAAGTTCTCACCCTTTGTGAAGTGGAAGTCTACGGAGTGCCAGGTTGATCTTTAGGATAAAGCATTTCACAATACCTTTAGGCTCACTTCTTCTCTTCCATCATGTTGTGTTTTAAAACAATTACAATCAACCAGAGCACTGGATTCTCATAAACACAACCAACAGTGCACCACACTTCACTATAAAGCATGCATCTATTCCCAACAGACACTATTGACCACAAAGATGACACAACTAAGTTAAAATCACACAACTGGGATGTACAAGACAACACAGCAAATCTATAAACCTAAATCTAATCATCCTCAGCTAAAGCACACTGGCACAGTAGGCGGAACAATAGTTGGTGTGGCTGAAACGCAATCAGACGACTGAGAGGTGTAAAGATAAGACAGAACCACTAGCAACACAAAACTCTAAAATCTAAGAAATCCTAAATCATCTTAGGCTAAAGTATACTGCCACGGACAGCACAAAAAATGCTTATGGTCCATTCATGTCTCACCTTTGATGATTCAATGTATCACACTTTCACAAAGCTCATTTCAGCCTCTGCAGTAAAAGAGCACTGGAGGTAACCAAATTTAAATATTTTACTTTGTATTTACTGGGAGTTTTAATGTATTGGGTTTAAATAGATTTTCAGATAATTCTAAGTATTATCTATATATCTATTTTTTTGCAGCATTTTGAAGCAGTTGGGTAGGATGGATCATATACATTGAGACAGTCCTTTGTTGCGAAAGACACTACACTGAAGTAATGAAATCTCAGTGAATGTGAATGTATCAGTGAATGACTAGTCTAGGGGCTGTAGTTTTATTATTATAGTTGTATTATTTTTGTTTGGTTTATTCTGAAATATTTCTGAAACAGTGACAGTGCATTATGTATTACGTACAGCAGAAGTGTTGGAAGAGGTGGTGTGGGGGAAGCTGTCCTGTCAGATGTTGCTGTATTTAAATGATGTAACAGTAAAATCACTGACAGTTATTGAAATAAACTACAGATGCCTAATTTGAAGTTGTTACCTTTTTAAAGCTGTTACTAAAAAGACAAATCTGAGGATAAAGTTTCACACCAGTGAGGACATGACGGATTCTACAGTGAGTGACGCAGTTCTTCAACAGGTGTGTTGTTTTTATCTAAATAATGATATAAATAACAGATCAACATGGTTTACTAGTTCAGTGAATGATACACCACAACAGCACTAATCATCACTCCTCCACAGCTGAAATCTGCCATGGTCAATAAAGGAGTGTCGGCAGTTCAGCTGTACTGGACTCGACAACCAGAACTTGAAAAAAAGGGTAAGAAGAAACATGTTTACATCTTTATTATAATGAGCTAGAAACTTGGTATGCACTGACTCCATGTTGTTTCTTTCCTTGGCTACTACTGATACTCTAACCACATTATATATACAGACATACATATCTCCAAGTCAGGGAAGAATATCATGAAAGGCTGCAGTAGTTTGTAAAAACTTTTGTTAATTAATTAACCATCCAGACCTTTAATTAGGGATTAAAAGGAGGGTGGGCTTAAAGATCACCCAGACCTACAAGAGAAAATGGATTCCTATAAAAGGAATAATATTAATAATAAAATCAGGAATAAAGTAATGCAAGGCCTATAAGACATTACATGGATATCTGTATTTCCAGGAATAACTTAACTTTACTGATCATCCTGAAATGTACCTTTACTGCTAGACTGTGTACCAGAGTGTAATATAATTTCTTTTTCTTCTGTCGTTCTGTCCAGTGGATGACAGGAAGCCCTGCGATGTTAACTGATATTCATCCTTGAAGTAGAAGAAGAGTGTGAAGAAGAACATTACAGAAGATTATAAAGAAAAACAATATAACTATTCGGTACTGCTTGTTCTTCATAGCCTTCCATCCTGTGATATTTAAAACCTGGAGTTTTGTTTATTGATTATTTCATTATTTACTGATTATTAATTTATATAGAGTAGTTCTTGTGGTCTTTTATTTGTTGCTCTAACTTTTCCGATATCAGAAATAATAAATATTGCAGAATATCATGTATTGTAAAATCTATGGTGATATTACATTTCTAAAATATCGCCCAGCTCTAAATAACACTGCCTTTTATTAATAAATCTTATTAAACATTATCTAAACAGCTGCCTCGCCTTATCCTGTACGTGCAGTCAGCATGGACCTCTCAGATCAATCTGTTTCAGCTTATTTGATATTATATATAAACATAATACTCAGAACTTCATCTGCCAAATAGCTGAGCTGTGTAACCTGCAGTAGTTTGTACGTCTGTGAAAAACTCTCTTCCCAAAATGATAAACACTTCACACTAAATATACAACATATCTATTATTCTAAACATTGAATTCTACAGGTGTGAGAAAATATTGAAAATATCAAATATATACAAGTTTATAAACAAGTAGGCATTGCTAATTTAAAATAATGTGATATATCACTGAATAAAGTATTGCAATATATAAAATCATAACCCCTTTAATCAAGATATATATCATATATCCATTTTCTTACCAATACACAGCCCTAGTGAATTTGGATGTACGGCGATGCTACTGGTAAGTCCCCTGATTCTATACTGGACTGTAATCTAATTACTGTCTTTATTACTGCAACAAATTCTGATTATCCTGCTCATGACAGTGCTTTAGCTAAGAAAGCCAGCTAGCCTGCTTGATTGCCACACAGAACGTCTTTAGTATTAGTATTAGTATTTAGATTGTGCTCTGATGTTCTAAATACAAGTAACGTGGCTTCCGGTTGAAAAAAGCTCAGTTTAACACTTGGTTTATGTTGGGGGTGTAATGTAAGAGTTCAGGATTTTGCGTTCAACCTGTTTTATCATCCCTCTTTTGTAAAAATCAGGATTTCAGAGTTTAGAGTTCACAGTATGTACAGTTTTATGAACTGAACTCTAAACTATTACACTACATAACAGTGAACATACAGTTTTACAGTCTGTGGCACTTCTATGTTAAATAAGCTGCTGTTACACAAAGACACTATCATTACAGTAGCTAAACTAAAACTTCGATAGATGGCTGAATAAAACACTGTGAACTACTACAAGAGGGAGTCAGAACTAAAGTTTTAAAAACTCATCAAATCTACTCGTGACATATTTATCACTCTAAACAGTGAATTCTGAGTCAGACTGTTTTGGTCCTCATGATCTATCTAAGCTTCAGTCTAGAGTTTCACTGTGCACAGTGTTACCAGCTACAGGTCTGAAAACCATCATTAGAAACAGAGACAATAGAGAGACTTAACTTTGTTAGTAGTTAAATTGGTTGTGGATTTTAGTCAAATACATTGATTATTCCACCCCTAGAAGAAAAACCGAGAGCTCAGCAGAATTCTTCATGCAGTTATTCAAGTCTGAGTGAAGGATGACACGTGGCATCTCCAAGGGTTCTTCGGGCATCTCCAACTGCTTAACCAGCCTCTAAGAAGCTTTTCTCTGATTATCCAGGGTGTGGGTCACCACACACTTCCACACTATACTAAGACTAGGGGTGTCTCGTGCTGTGTCCTCTTTGTACAGTAGAAGCGACATACCGGTCGACAGGGTGCTCCTGTCAGCGCGTCATCCTCTCTGAACTCCTCTCGAGTCTCTCGCTTTCAGAACATCCTTTCTTTCTCCACTGCAGAGCTGAACCAGCCCGAGAGAACACCTCTAACAGCGCTCTCCGAGTAGTTCTACCGAGAGACCACTCTCCTGCACTCCGCGCGTCTTAGCGCTTGTGTTTACCTTCTCGGCTTCCTTCGCGCGCAGGAAATCTCAGCGTTGGATTGGACTGGTACCTCCTGGGTGGAGTCATATGAAAATTTAACACCTGTCCTAAATAACCCAATAAGACATGATGTCGAGACTTTAAAGTTTAAAGTTTGTGAATGTGGATATAAAACTATTGAAATAACCCAAAATCTGACTGATAATAATGTCTATTGGAAATAATACTGTGAGCTGGCTCTTTAATTTAATGTATAAAAATTCCAACATGATAAATACTGATTATAAATAACTATAGTTTGTATGTTTATGTAGTAATTTGTTTATTTAGAGCTGAATGTCATTAAAACTGTCTTGTACATAAATGTGATATTTGAATTTAAAGAGTGTTACAGTGTTTACACAGGAACATTATAAAGTATGAATATGATGAGTAGTACTGGTACTCCTGCTGAGTCACACTGCCTTTGAGTGTTTAGCTTTGTGGATATTATTAGATATTATATATTATTGAGCAGTGATTATTACTGAACCAGTTTTTAAAGAAACATGACTTCCTTTTGGAGCACGTGTTCTTATTATTCCAGGTGAAATGGGGGAAGATTGAAGAGTCCAGGTTCTTGTTTATGGAAATTGATAGGAATGTTATAATTCCAAACCAAAACAAGGATGACTGCAGGGTATTTGTCGTTACAGAGGTTAAAAAAGAGCGACAGCGCCATCTAGCGGCAGCTTTAGTACTCGTCTTTCTACCGCAGGAAAGCAGTTCATGCAGCTTGTTGTATGACTGCTGTATTGTTTTGCATTATTGTAAGCCCTGTGAAGTCCCCCCCGCCACCCCACTATTCAGTCAGCTCTGCCAGTTACTTGGAGTTGCCTGTATTAGCTATTCACTTTCATCTGGACACCAAACACAAAGTAGAATTAAAGTTGTTACTCACTGTGAAATGTGCTAACGTCCTCTTTGCAGTATGATCTGTCATTGTTCTTCATCCACCATTGTTGTGTCTGCTGGACTGCTTCATCTTATAATATATTATTATACTTTATATATTTTGTATATATATTTTCTTATTATTTCTTTTTCGTTATCTACTGGTGAATGGAGGAGCATCAAAGTAACAATTTCATTGTACAGTGTAACTCTGTTTTTGCTGTGCATATGACAATAAAACTCTTGAATAAAGGTACAATAAACATAACATTTGTTTGCTTAATTTCTCTCTCCAACCAAACAGAAGTAAATGTTCTAAATCAAATTCTAAAGAATAAGATGCATCTGAAGAAGGTTTACACCAAGCTCTTCATGTACATTGCAAAACATGCCCTGTAGACTCCTCCACCCCCCAAACCACAGACATGCACCTGCTTTACTTACAGCTCTCAGAAGAACCTCTATTAGATACTCTTGTCTTAGCAAACACAACAACGAAACAAGGTTATCTACTTTCCTACAACTCTTTTACTAGCTTTATTTTTCCGACAACATAGCTTTTGAAATAAACAAGTCAGACTTTTTAACAGGTTCTGAACAAAGAGCGCTAGAAGAGAAGGAAGGAGGAGGAAGAAGAAAACACTAGCGTACCTAACTTACCTTTAGAGTGTCCTAGAACAGATTCTCAGATTCAGATTTACTAACATTATTCTAATTAATACAATAATATTAATAGCTATTACCATTTAAATGAATAAAACCTTATTACTTTATTAATCATTAACTGTGATATTTAATATTCATTTATTAGTATCAGTATCAATAATATTATTAAACTGTAATTAATAGAATGTAGTGTTTATTATTATTTGATTAGTGTTATTAATAGTATTAGTTGTATATCTTAATGTATGTGAATGTATATTTACATATACAATAACTATATATTGTATTATTAAAATGTTCAGTAGTATTAATATTAATAATAATATTAAACTGTATTATTATTAATCTAATAGACATATGAATCAGTGTGAGAGTTGATGTTTATGATTATTTCTATTGTTCTGAATGTTACAGTGAAAATAAACATCATTCAGTCTCAGTTCTGTTTATTACAAACTTTTATTTACTGACAGGAAGCAGTTCTGAAGTGCAGCTGTTCATTGGCTGCACATTCTAGCTGGACATTTCTCATCACCTGGACTTCAGTCTTTCCTTCTAAAACCGAACACAGTCTTCTCCAGGACCTTCTCCAGAACCTCTCTGTGTCCTTCTCACCCACAGCCTTCTTTTTCTCCATCCCATGCTCGTGGGGAGTCTGGCAGGCCTGGTTCTTCTTCGGGTTCTGCTTTACACTCTCCAGCAGAACATCCAGTCTCTGGATCTGGACCTCAATCTGTTCTTTCTCCGAATTCCAGAGCGCTCTTTCCTGCAGCACCTCCTCCTCCTTCTTCAGCAGCTGCTCTTTCAGCTGCCGATTAGCTTCTTCCACCTTCTGGAGGTGTACTGCAGCTTCCATTGACCTTTCATCTCTCACTCTGTCCACCTCCTTCAGCGCCTCCTCTCTGGCCTGCTTCATTTCCTCATCCTTCTTTTTCAGCTCCTCATTCAGCTGGAGAACGATGGTCATCCACTTCTCGTTCTCCAGCTTTCTCTCTCTCTCTCTGTCCTCTTTCTTCTCCTCCTCCTCCATCAGAGCAGCCAGCATTCTGTCCTTCTCATCCAGGTTGACCTGCAGCACCTCGACTTTGGTCTGGAGAGTAGCAATAATAGTTTTGCTCGCTCTCTCGCTCTCCTCTCTCTGGCTGTCCATGTGGAGCAGGAGTTTCTTTACTTCTGCACTCTTGGTCTGCTCCATCTTCTCCTGCTCCTCCTGCTCCTCCCTTCTCAGCCGTTCCATCATTTCTCTGTCCCGCTGCCTCTCCTCTTTCTCGGTCTCCAGCAGGACCAGAAGGCCTTCAACCTCCCGCAGGCGCCGATCATGCGCTGCATCCATTCTTTTATTGTCCTCGGTGCATTCTGTGAGCTCCAACTGCAGCTTCTTCTTCTGCTGCAGGAGCTCCGTGCACCTCACCTTCACTTCAGTCCAGGCCTTCGTAATTCCAGCTCTGCTGAGGTGCTGGATCTTCTTGTCCAGGTGATCCACAGCTCTTCCTAGATCTTTCTCCATCGCTTGTTTTTCTCTCACTATGAAACACGTAACGGTCTAAATCGCTCGTGAACCTCAGCTGAGAGACAAGTGTGGAAAGACTGACGTTGCCCGTCTTTATATAAACTTTCGGAGGCGTGACGTCACAATGAGAACGTTCGATCGCGTCACGCCTCGGAGAGTCCGTACATAGACCCGCAACAAAACTGTGAACTTAGGAGGAGAGAGGCGCAGCGCCATGGTAACAGGTGGTACAGTCCAAAGACCGGGAGGGGGCGTGGCATCACGATCTCGCGCTCTAACAATAAATGAATAACAATCATTGCTGACACTGAAACTTCAACCTGCACCAAATGATGATTTTGATAGAATATCAATAAAATAATTTGTTATACATTATTATTATTATTATTATTATTATTATTAATAGTAGTTAATAAAGTAGTAGCAGTTGTATTATTAATGCACAAAATGTATGCAATAATTATACACAATCTCATATTTTATATTATATTATTTTGCATAATAATACAATTTATTGGTACATTATATATCATTGTACAACATCATGATTTACTTTCATTAATAGAATTGCTGTTTTTATTGTTAATTATAATACTGATTACAATAATAATAGCAATAATAATAATAATAATAATAATAATAATAATAATAATAATAATAATAATAATAATAACAATAATAATTATTATTATTATTATCATTATCATTATTATTGTTGTTTGTGCTATATTATACATATTATGGGGTATTTATATTATGTATATTATTTTGCATAATACTATAATTTATGTATACATTATATATCATTGCAAAACATAATTATTTACCTTAATAAATATTATTGCTATTGATATTATTTATGTAATTTATTTATTTTTTTATTTTTGTTGTTGTACAGCAGGTATGTAATATTTTTCCACCATTTGTGGTATTTATTATTATTTCACAAATCTACAATTTATTAATATTAATAAAATATTTTTTTACATTACTGCTTATTACAATATTAATACAGCCTGTCCACTATTTTAATTAATTAAAAGTTATTATTACTTTATTAATCACGATCATTGTACTTTTTTATTTATTTATTAGTAGAAATATTGTTGTTCTTGTTGCATAATAAAAGTATATTCTTTTAATAATATCTGTATTTGTATTATTTGATGACAGTATTATTAATATGATTTAATTTGTGTGTATGCATGTTTATATATACAATAACTGTGATATTTTACTATTCTTTATTATTAATATAAATAATAATACTATAGTTATTAAATTGTAATTGGTAGCAATTAATGTTTATTATTATTATTAGTGAGTATTAATCTAATAGACATATGAATCAGTGTGAGAGTTGATGTTTATGATTATTTCTATTGTTCTAAATGTTTCAGTGAAAATAAACATCATTCAGTCTCAGTTCTGTTTATTACAAACTTTTATTTACTGACAGGAAGCAGTTCAAAAAAGTGAAATTGTTCAGGACTGTTCATTATTATTATTATTATTATTATTATTATTATTATTATTATTATTATTATTATTATTATTGTTATTATTGCGCAGCCTGTGTGGAGGAGAGGAACAGTAGTGACGGTCAGTGGAGGAGAGGAACAGTAGTGATGGTCAGTGTAGGAGAGGAACAGTAGTGACGGTCAGTGGAAGAGAGGAACAGTAGGGATGAATAGTGGAGGAGAGGAACAGTAGTGACAGTCAGTGGAGGAGAGGAACAGCAGTGATGGTCAGTGGAAGAGAGGAACGGTAGTGATGGTCAGTGGAGGAGAGGAACAGGAGTGATGGTCAGTGGAAGAGAGGAACGGTAGTGATGGTCAGTGGAGGAGAGGAACAGCAGTGACATTAAGTGAAGAAGCGGAACGGTAGTGACGGTCAGTGGAGAAGAGGAAGGGTAGTGATGATCAGTGGAGAAGAGGAACAGTAGTGACAGTCAGTGGAAGAGAGGAATGGTAGTGATGGTCAGTGGAGGAGAGGAACAGTAGTGATGGTCAGTGGAGAAGAGGAACGGTACTGACAGTCAGTGGAAGAGAGGAATGGTAGTGATGGTCAGTGGAGGAGAGGTCAGTAGTGATGGTCAGTGGAGGAGAGGAACAGTAGTGACGGTCAGTGGAGGAGAGAAACAGCAGTGATGGTCAGTGGAGGAGAGAAACGGTAGTGACAGTCAGTGGAGAAGTGTAACGGTAGTGACGGTCAGTGGAGGAGAGGAACAGTAGTGATGGTCAGTGGTCAGTAGTGATACCTACCATTTAAATTAATACAACCTTATTGCTTTATTAATCATTAACTGTGATATTTAATATTCCGTCATTACTATCAATATCAATAATAATATTAAACTGTAATTAACAGAATGTAATGTTTATTATTATTTGATAAGTGTTATTAATAGTATTAGTTGTATATCTTAATTTGTGTGTATGTATGTATATTTATGTATGCAATAACTATATATTTTATTATTAAAATGTTCAGTAGTATTAATATCAATAATAATATTAAACTGTAATTAACAGAATGTAATGTTTATTATTATTATTTGATAAAAGTGTTATTAATAGTATTAGTTGTATATCTTAATTTGTGTGTATGTATATTTATATATGCAATAACAATATTTTTTTATTATTAAAATGTTAATTAGTATTAATATCTATAATAATATTAAACTGTAATTAACAGAATGTAATGTTTATTATTATTATTTGATAAAAGTTTTATTAATAGTATTAGTTGTATATCTTAATGTGTATATGTATATTTATATATACAATAACTATATATTTCATTATTAAAATGTTAAATTAGTATTAATATCAATAATAATATTAAACTGTAATTAATAGAATGTATTGTTTATTATTATTATTATTATTATTATTATTATTAATCTAATAGACATATGAATCAGTGTGAGAGTTGATGTTTATGATTATTTCTATTGTTCTGAATGTTACAGTGAAAATAAACATCATTCAGTCTCAGTTCTGTTTATTACAAACTTTTATTTACTGACAGGAAGCAGTTCTGAAGTGCAGCTGTTCATTGGCTGCACATTCTAGCTGGACATTTCTCATCACCTGGACTTCAGTCTTTCCTTCTAAACACCGAACACAGTCTTCTCCAGGACCTTCTCCAGAACCTCTCTGTGTCCTTCTCACCCACAGCCTTCTTTTTCTCCATCCCATGCTCGTGGGGAGTCTGGCAGGCCTGGTTCTTCTTCGGGTTCTGCTTTACACTCTCCAGCAGAACATCCAGTCTCTGGATCTGGACCTCAATCTGTTCTTTCTCCGAATTCCAGAGCGCTCTTTCCTGCAGCACCTCCTCCTCCTTCTTCAGCAGCTGCTCTTTCAGCTGCCGATTAGCTTCTTCCACCTTCTGGAGGTGTACTGCAGCTTCCATTGACCTTTCAGCCCTCACTCTGTCCAGCTCCTTCAGCGCCTCCTCTCTGGCCTGCTTCATTTCCTCATCCTTCTTTTTCAGCTCCTCATTCAGCTGGAGAACGATGGTCATCCACTTCTCGTTCTCCAGCTTTCTCTCTCTCTCTCTGTCCTCTTTCTTCTCCTCCTCCTCCATCAGAGCAGCCAGCATTCTGTCCTTCTCATCCAGGTTGACCTGCAGCACCTCGACTTTGGTCTGGAGAGTAGCAATAATAGTTTTGCTCGCTCTCTCGCTCTCCTCTCTCTGGCTGTCCATGTGGAGCAGGAGTTTCTTTACTTCTGCACTCTTGGTCTGCTCCATCTTCTCCTGCTCCTCCTGCTCCTCCCTTCTCAGCCGTTCCATCATTTCTCTGTCCCGCTGCCTCTCCTCTTTCTCGGTCTCCAGCAGGACCAGAAGGCCTTCAACCTCCCGCAGGCGCCGATCATGCGCTGCATCCATTCTTTTATTGTCCTCGGTGCATTCTGTGAGCTCCAACTGCAGCTTCTTCTTCTGCTGCAGGAGCTCCGTGCACCTCACCTTCACTTCAGTCCAGGCCTTCGTAATTCCAGCTCTGCTGAGGAGCTGGATCTTCTTGTCCAGGTGATCCACAGCTCTTCCTAGATCTTTCTCCATCGCTTGTTTTTCTCTCACTATGAAACACGTAACGGTCTAAATCGCTCGTGAACCTCAGCTGAGAGACAAGTGTGGAAAGACTGACGTTGCCCGTCTTTATATAAACTTTCGGAGGCGTGACGTCACATTGAGAACGTTCGATCGCGTCACGCCTCGGAGAGTCCGTACATAGACCCGCAACAAAACTGTGAACTTAGGAGGAGAGAGGCGCAGCGCCATGGTAACAGGTGGTACAGTCGAGAGACTTGGAGGGGGCGTGGCATCACGATCTCGCGCTCTAACAATAAATGAATAACAATCATTGCTGACACTGAAACTTCAAACTGCACCAAATGATGATTTTGATAGAAGATCAATAAAATAATTTGCTATACATTATTATTATTATTATTATTATTATTATTATTATTATTATTATTATTATTATTATTATTATTATTAATAGTAGTTAATAAAGTAGTAGCAGTTGTATTATTAATGCACAAAATGTATGCAATAATTATACACAATCTCATATTTTATATTATATTATTTTGCATAATAATACAATTTATTGGTACATTATATATCATTGTACAACATCATGATTTACTTTCATTAAAAGAATTGCTGTTTTTATTGTTAATTATAATACTGATTACAATAATAATAGCAATAATAATAATAATAATAATAATAATAATAATAATAATAATAATAATAATAATAACAATAATAATAATAACAATAATAATAATTATTATTATTATCATTATTATTGTTGTTTGTGCTATATTATACATATTATGGGGTATTTATATTATGTATATTATTTTGCATAATACTATAATTTATGTATACATTATATATCATTGCAAAACATAATTATTTACCTTAATAAATATTATTGCTATTGATATTATTTATGTAATTTATTTATTTTTTTATTTTTTTATTTTTGTTGTTGTACAGCAGGTATGTAATATTTTTGCACCATTTGTGGTATTTATTATTATTTCACAAATCTACAATTTATTAATATTAATAAAATATTTTTTTTTTACATTACTGCTTATTACAATATTAATACAGACTGTCCACTATTTTAATTAATTAAAAGTTATTATTACTTTATTAATCACGATAATTGTACTTTTTTATTTATTTATTAGTAGAAATATTGTTGTTCTTGTTGCATAATAAAAGTATATTCTTTTAATAATATCTGTATTTGTATTATTTGATGACAGTATTATTAATATGATTTAATTTGTGTGTATGCATGTTTATATATACAATAACTGTGATATTTTACTATTCTTTATTGTTAATATAAATAATAATACTATAGTTATTAAATTGTAATTGGTAGCAATTAATGTTTATAATTATTATTAGTGAGTATTAATCTAATAGACATATGAATCAGTGTGAGAGTTGATGTTTATGATTATTTCTATTGTTCTAAATGTTTCAGTGAAAATAAACATCATTCAGTCTCAGTTCTGTTTATTACAAACTTTTATTTACTGACAGGAAGCAGTTCAAAAAAGTGAAATTGTTCAGGACTGTTCATTATTATTATTATTATTATTATTATTATTATTATTATTATTATTGTTATTATTGCGCAGCCTGTATGGAGGAGAGGAACAGTAGTGACGGTCAGTGGAGCAGAGAAACAGTAGTGATGGTCAGTGGAAGAGAGGAACAGCAGTGATGGTCAGTGGAGGAGAGGAACTGCAGTGATGGTCAGTGTAGGAGAGGAACAGTACTGATGGTCAGTGTAGAAGAGGAACAGTAGTGACGGTCAGTGGAAGAGAGGAACAGTAGGGATGAATAGTGGAGGAGAGGAACAGTAGTGATGGTCAGTGTAGGAGAGGAACAGTAGTGATGGTCAGTGTAGGAGAGGAACAGCAGTGATGGTCAGTGGAGGAGGTTTAGTAGTGACGGTCAGTGGAGAAGAGGAACAGTAGTGATGGTCAGTGTAGGAGAGGAACAGTAGTGATGGTCAGTGGAAGAGAGGAACAGTAGGGATGAATAGTGGAGGAGAGGAACAGTAGTGATGGTCAGTGGAGGAGAGGAACAGTAGTGACGGTCAGTGGAGGAGAGGAACAGTAGTGACGGTCAGTGGAGGAGAGGAACAGTAGTGATGGTCAGTGTAGAAGAGGAACAGTAGTGACAGTAAGTGGAGGAGAGGAACAGCAGTGATGGTCAGTGGAGGAGAGGAACAGTAGTGACAGTAAGTGGAGGAGAGAAACAGCAGTGATGGTCAGTGGAGGAGAGAAACGGTAGTGACAGTCAGTGGAGAAGTGTAACGGTAGTGACGGTCAGTGGAGGAGAGGAACAGTAGTGATGGTCAGTGGTCAGTAGTGATACCTACCATTTAAATTAATACAACCTTATTGCTTTATTAATCATTAACTGTGATATTTAATATTCCGTCATTACTATCAATATCAATAATAATATTAAACTGTAATTAACAGAATGTAATGTTTATTATTATTTGATAAGTGTTATTAATAGTATTAGTTGTATATCTTAATTTGTGTGTATGTATGTATATTTATGTATGCAATAACTATATATTTTATTATTAAAATGTTCAGTAGTATTAATATCAATAATAATATTAAACTGTAATTAACAGAATGTAATGTTTATTATTATTATTTGATAAAAGTGTTATTAATAGTATTAGTTGTATATCTTAATTTGTGTGTATGTATATTTATATATGCAATAACAATATTTTTTTATTATTAAAATGTTAATTAGTATTAATATCTATAATAATATTAAACTGTAATTAACAGAATGTAATGTTTATTATTATTATTTGATAAAAGTTTTATTAATAGTATTAGTTGTATATCTTAATGTGTATATGTATATTTATATATACAATAACTATATATTTCATTATTAAAATGTTAAATTAGTATTAATATCAATAATAATATTAAACTGTAATTAATAGAATGTATTGTTTATTATTATTATTATAATTATTATTAGTGAGTATTAATCTAATAGACATATGAATCAGTGTGAGAGTTGATGTTTATGATTATTTCTATTGTTCTGAATGTTACAGTGAAAATAAACATCATTCAGTCTCAGTTCTGTTTATTACAAACTTTTATTTACTGACAGGAAGCAGTTCTGAAGTGCAGCTGTTCATTGGCTGCACATTCTAGCTGGACATCTCTCATCACCTGGACTTCAGTCTTTCCTTCTAAACACCGAACACAGTCTTCTCCAGGACCTTCTCCAGAACCTCTCTGTGTCCTTCTCACCCACAGCCTTCTTTTTCTCCATCCCATGCTCGTGGGGAGTCTGGCAGGCCTGGTTCTTCTTCGGGTTCTGCTTTACACTCTCCAGCAGAACATCCAGTCTCTGGATCTGGACCTCAATCTGTTCTTTCTCCGAATTCCAGAGCGCTCTTTCCTGCAGCACCTCCTCCTCCTTCTTCAGCAGCTGCTCTTTCAGCTGCCGATTAGCTTCTTCCACCTTCTGGAGGTGTACTGCAGCTTCCATTGACCTTTCAGCCCTCACTCTGTCCAGCTCCTTCAGCGCCTCCTCTCTGGCCTGCTTCATTTCCTCATCCTTCTTTTTCAGCTCCTCATTCAGCTGGAGAACGATGGTCATCCACTTCTCGTTCTCCAGCTTTCTCTCTCTCTCTCTGTCCTCTTTCTTCTCCTCCTCCTCCATCAGAGCAGCCAGCATTCTGTCCTTCTCATCCAGGTTGACCTGCAGCACCTCGACTTTGGTCTGGAGAGTAGCAATAATAGTTTTGCTCGCTCTCTCGCTCTCCTCTCTCTGGCTGTCCATGTGGAGCAGGAGTTTCTTTACTTCTGCACTCTTGGTCTGCTCCATCTTCTCCTGCTCCTCCTGCTCCTCCCTTCTCAGCCGTTCCATCATTTCTCTGTCCCGCTGCCTCTCCTCTTTCTCGGTCTCCAGCAGGACCAGAAGGCCTTCAACCTCCCGCAGGCGCCGATCATGCGCTGCATCCATTCTTTTATTGTCCTCGGTGCATTCTGTGAGCTCCAACTGCAGCTTCTTCTTCTGCTGCAGGAGCTCCGTGCACCTCACCTTCACTTCAGTCCAGGCCTTCGTAATTCCAGCTCTGCTGAGGAGCTGGATCTTCTTGTCCAGGTGATCCACAGCTCTTCCTAGATCTTTCTCCATCGCTTGTTTTTCTCTCACTATGAAACACGTAACGGTCTAAATCGCTCGTGAACCCCAGCTGAGAGACAAGTGTGGAAAGATTGACGTTGCACGTCTTTATATAAACTTTCGGAGGCGTGACGTCACATTGAGAACGTTCGATCGCGTCACGCCTCGGAGAGCCCGTATATAGACCCGCAACAAAACTGTGAACTTAGGAGGAGAGAGGCGCAGCGCCATGGTAACAGGTGGTACAGTCGAGAGACTTGGAGGGGGCGTGGCATCACGATCTCGCGCTCTAACAATAAATGAATAACAATCATTGCTGACACTGAAACTTCAAACTGCACCAAATGATGATTTTGATAGAAGATCAATAAAATAATTTGCTATACATTATTATTATTATTATTATTATTATTATTATTATTATTATTATTATTATTATTATTATTATTATTAATAGTAGTTAATAAAGTAGTAGCAGTTGTATTATTAATGCACAAAATGTATGCAATAATTATACACAATCTCATATTTTATATTATATTATTTTGCATAATAATACAATTTATTGGTACATTATATATCATTGTACAACATCATGATTTACTTTCATTAAAAGAATTGCTGTTTTTATTGTTAATTATAATACTGATTACAATAATAATAGCAATAATAATAATAATAATAATAATAATAATAATAATAATAATAATAACAATAATAATAATAACAATAATAATTATTATTATTATTATCATTATTATTGTTGTTTGTGCTATATTATACATATTATGGGGTATTTATATTATGTATATTATTTTGCATAATACTATAATTTATGTATACATTATATATCATTGCAAAACATAATTATTTACCTTAATAAATATTATTGCTATTGATATTATTTATGTAATTTATTTATTTTTTTATTTTTTTATTTTTGTTGTTGTACAGCAGGTATGTAATATTTTTGCACCATTTGTGGTATTTATTATTATTTCACAAATCTACAATTTATTAATATTAATAAAATATTTTTTTTTACATTACTGCTTATTACAATATTAATACAGACTGTCCACTATTTTAATTAATTAAAAGTTATTATTACTTTATTAATCACGATAATTGTACTTTTTTATTTATTTATTAGTAGAAATATTGTTGTTCTTGTTGCATAATAAAAGTATATTCTTTTAATAATATCTGTATTTGTATTATTTGATGACAGTATTATTAATATGATTTAATTTGTGTGTATGCATGTTTATATATACAATAACTGTGATATTTTACTATTCTTTATTGTTAATATAAATAATAATACTATAGTTATTAAATTGTAATTGGTAGCAATTAATGTTTATAATTATTATTAGTGAGTATTAATCTAATAGACATATGAATCAGTGTGAGAGTTGATGTTTATGATTATTTCTATTGTTCTAAATGTTTCAGTGAAAATAAACATCATTCAGTCTCAGTTCTGTTTATTACAAACTTTTATTTACTGACAGGAAGCAGTTCAAAAAAGTGAAATTGTTCAGGACTGTTCATTATTATTATTATTATTATTATTATTATTATTATTATTATTATTATTATTATTATTATTGTTATTATTGCGCAGCCTGTATGGAGGAGAGGAACAGTAGTGACGGTCAGTGGAAGAGAGGAACAGCAGTGATGGTCAGTGGAAGAGAGGAACAGCAGTGATGGTCAGTGGAGGAGAGGAACTGCAGTGATGGTCAGTGTAGGAGAGGAACAGTACTGATGGTCAGTGTAGAAGAGGAACAGTAGTGACGGTCAGTGGAAGAGAGGAACAGTAGGGATGAATAGTGGAGGAGAGGAACAGTAGTGATGGTCAGTGTAGGAGAGGAACAGTAGTGATGGTCAGTGTAGGAGAGGAACAGCAGTGATGGTCAGTGTAGGAGAGGAACAGCAGTGATGGTCAGTGGAGGAGGTTTAGTAGTGACGGTCAGTGGAGAAGAGGAACAGTAGTGATGGTCAGTGTAGGAGAGGAACAGTAGTGATGGTCAGTGGAAGAGAGGAACAGTAGGGATGAATAGTGGAGGAGAGGAACAGTAGTGATGGTCAGTGGAGGAGAGGAACAGTAGTGACGGTCAGTGGAGGAGAGGAACAGTAGTGATGGTCAGTGGAGGAGAGGAACAGTAGTGATGGTCAGTGTAGAAGAGGAACAGTAGTGACAGTAAGTGGAGGAGAGGAACAGTAGTGACGGTCAGTGGAAGAGAGGAACAGTAGGGATGAATAGTGGAGGAGAGGAACAGTAGTGACAGTAAGTGGAGGAGAGAAACAGCAGTGATGGTCAGTGGAGGAGAGAAACGGTAGTGACAGTCAGTGGAGAAGTGTAACGGTAGTGACGGTCAGTGTAGAAGAGGAACAGTAGTGACAGTAAGTGGAGGAGAGGAACAGCAGTGATGGTCAGTGGAGGAGAGGAACAGTAGTGACAGTCAGTGGAGGAGAGAAACAGCAGTGATGGTCAGTGTAGAAGAGAAACGGTAGTGACAGTCAGTGGAGAAGTGTAACGGTAGTGACGGTCAGTGGAGGAGAGGAACAGTAGTGATGGTCAGTGGTCAGTAGTGATACCTACCATTTAAATTAATACAACCTTATTGCTTTATTAATCATTAACTGTGATATTTAATATTCCGTCATTACTATCAATATCAATAATAATATTAAACTGTAATTAACAGAATGTAATGTTTATTATTATTTGATAAGTGTTATTAATAGTATTAGTTGTATATCTTAATTTGTGTGTATGTATGTATATTTATGTATGCAATAACTATATATTTTATTATTAAAATGTTCAGTAGTATTAATATCAATAATAATATTAAACTGTAATTAACAGAATGTAATGTTTATTATTATTATTTGATAAAAGTGTTATTAATAGTATTAGTTGTATATCTTAATTTGTGTGTATGTATATTTATATATGCAATAACAATATTTTTTTATTATTAAAATGTTAATTAGTATTAATATCTATAATAATATTAAACTGTAATTAACAGAATGTAATGTTTATTATTATTATTTGATAAAAGTTTTATTAATAGTATTAGTTGTATATCTTAATGTGTATATGTATATTTATATATACAATAACTATATATTTCATTATTAAAATGTTAAATTAGTATTAATATCAATAATAATATTAAACTGTAATTAATAGAATGTATTGTTTATTATTATTATTATTATTATTATTATTATTAATCTAATAGACATATGAATCAGTGTGAGAGTTGATGTTTATGATTATTTCTATTGTTCTGAATGTTACAGTGAAAATAAACATCATTCAGTCTCAGTTCTGTTTATTACAAACTTTTATTTACTGACAGGAAGCAGTTCTGAAGTGCAGCTGTTCATTGGCTGCACATTCTAGCTGGACATTTCTCATCACCTGGACTTCAGTCTTTCCTTCTAAACACCGAACACAGTCTTCTCCAGGACCTTCTCCAGAACCTCTCTGTGTCCTTCTCACCCACAGCCTTCTTTTTCTCCATCCCATGCTCGTGGGGAGTCTGGCAGGCCTGGTTCTTCTTCGGGTTCTGCTTTACACTCTCCAGCAGAACATCCAGTCTCTGGATCTGGACCTCAATCTGTTCTTTCTCCGAATTCCAGAGCGCTCTTTCCTGCAGCACCTCCTCCTCCTTCTTCAGCAGCTGCTCTTTCAGCTGCCGATTAGCTTCTTCCACCTTCTGGAGGTGTACTGCAGCTTCCATTGACCTTTCAGCCCTCACTCTGTCCAGCTCCTTCAGCGCCTCCTCTCTGGCCTGCTTCATTTCCTCATCCTTCTTTTTCAGCTCCTCATTCAGCTGGAGAACGATGGTCATCCACTTCTCGTTCTCCAGCTTTCTCTCTCTCTCTCTGTCCTCTTTCTTCTCCTCCTCCTCCATCAGAGCAGCCAGCATTCTGTCCTTCTCATCCAGGTTGACCTGCAGCACCTCGACTTTGGTCTGGAGAGTAGCAATAATAGTTTTGCTCGCTCTCTCGCTCTCCTCTCTCTGGCTGTCCATGTGGAGCAGGAGTTTCTTTACTTCTGCACTCTTGGTCTGCTCCATCTTCTCCTGCTCCTCCTGCTCCTCCCTTCTCAGCCGTTCCATCATTTCTCTGTCCCGCTGCCTCTCCTCTTTCTCGGTCTCCAGCAGGACCAGAAGGCCTTCAACCTCCCGCAGGCGCCGATCATGCGCTGCATCCATTCTTTTATTGTCCTCGGTGCATTCTGTGAGCTCCAACTGCAGCTTCTTCTTCTGCTGCAGGAGCTCCGTGCACCTCACCTTCACTTCAGTCCAGGCCTTCGTAATTCCAGCTCTGCTGAGGAGCTGGATCTTCTTGTCCAGGTGATCCACAGCTCTTCCTAGATCTTTCTCCATCGCTTGTTTTTCTCTCACTATGAAACACGTAACGGTCTAAATCGCTCGTGAACCTCAGCTGAGAGACAAGTGTGGAAAGATTGACGTTGCCCGTCTTTATATAAACTTTCGGAGGCGTGACGTCACATTGAGAACGTTCGATCGCGTCACGCCTCGGAGAGTCCGTACATAGACCCGCAACAAAACTGTGAACTTAGGAGGAGAGAGGCGCAGCGCCATGGTAACAGGTGGTACAGTCGAGAGACTTGGAGGGGGCGTGGAATCACGATCTCGCGCTCTAACAATAAATGAATAACAATCATTGCTGACACTGAAACTTCAACCTGGACCAAATGATGATTTTGATAAAAGATCAATAAAATAATTTGTTATACATTTTTATTATTATTATTATTATTATTATTATTATTATTATTATTATTATTACTATTATTATTATTATTATTATTATTATTATTAGTATTAAGTAGTAGTAATAGTTGTAGTATGAATGCACAAGGAGTATGTAATAATTTTATACAATCTTATATTGTATGTTATATTATTTTGCATAATACTATAAATTATTTATACATTATATATAATTGCAAAACATAATTATTTACCTTAATGAATATTATTGCTGTTAATATTGTTAGTCATTTATTATTTATTTATTCATTAGTAGAAATATTGTTGTTCTTGTTGCATAAAATTCTATTATTTTAATAATATCTGTATTTGTATTATATGATGACAGTAGTATTAATATAAATATTAATAATTAATATAATATTAATATAAATAATAATACTTACGTTATTAAACAGTAATTAATAGAATGTAATGTTTATTATTATTATTAATCCAATAGACATATGAGTCAGTGTGAGAGTTGATGTTTATGATTATTTCTATTGTTCTGAATGTTACAGTGAAAATAAACATCATTCAGTCTCAGTTCTGTTTATTACAAACTTTTATTTACTGACAAGAAGCAGTTTAAAAAAGTGAAATTGTTCAGGACTGTTCATTATTATTATTATTATTATTATTATTATTATTATTGATAGTAGTACTAGTATTAAGGCACAGTATATATGCAATATTTTTACACAATATTTGGTATTTTGTGTTATTTTGAATAATTATATAATGTTTTACGATATTATATATCATTGCAAAAACAAATGATGTACTTGCGATTATTATTATTATAAATAATAATAATAATAATAATAATAATAATAATAATAATAAGAAGAAGAAGAAGAATCATAATAATAATAATAAGAAGAAGAAGAAGAAGAAGAAGAAGAAGAAGAATCGTTATTTATTCTAAGTTTGCAGAAGTAAATCATTAATTTATATATTACTTACTTTGGCAACAGAAAATAATTAATTTAAATAATTATTATTATTACTACAATAATATTAATAATAAGTATTTTCAATCTCCTCAGCTCACTCTCTCTTTCACTGGCAATGTTTATACTGTTTGTAGACCAAGATTAACTGTTAATATGAGGTCTGGAAGTATGAGAGGTGGATCTACTAAGATAATAAAACCACAGTAAACACACATGCATTCATTTCAGTGTATTGATCAAAGTTTACACCACAGAACAAAAAGAATGTTATTTCTCCAGGGGTAAGCAAGGCCAACATAACAAACAAAACCCAACACTAACTCTAAACCCACACAACTAACTTTTCCTAACAAAACGGAAACAGAGAAGTCAAGGATTCAGCCTAGCTCCCTAACTAAACCAAAACCAGGAGAAAAGGTAGGTATTTAAAACAAAATGGCACTTACCCCCTTACAGAAATAGGTGTGTAACAATACACAAGATTTAAAGAGTGAACAGTAGTATTTAGAAATATACATATAAAAGTCAGGTATTACAAAACTCTGGTCTATTCAAAGAACTTCCAAAAAGCTAGTTTACACACAGTTCCTCCAAATCCAACAAACACACACACAAAACATGAGAGTCCAGAGCACCCCATCTGAATCACTCCACCTTTAACCTTCTGTGGGGGAAGACTCCGCCCACAGCAGCCAAATCTGGAGACAGCTCCACTTGGAATCAGGAAAGGGAATAGGAGGAGAGAAAAAAGAAAACATGCACAAAAAAAACCACTGCATAGCAAACGTAACACAACATAACAGGCTACATTTATAAAACCCACCTCAGAATTTACTGTGACATTAAAAACAAATATGGTGGTGGAAACACATTCATGTGTTCATGTTTATAATAAACTAAAATGAGTTTAAACTAGCAAAAAATTATATGTTTGATTCCTTTACCATTTAATATTTACTTTATTTTCTCATGTGTAGATCAAGTTTCTGACATCAAGAATTAAAAACTGAATTATGTTATTTAAATTTTTCAATTTAATTCCTATTTGAAGGAAAAGCAGAAAACTAAAGCTAAAATGGTAATTAGATCTCAGCTCATTCCTGGGCCTGGAGGCTGTACCAACCTTATGGTCTCCAATGGCTCTGTTCCTGGAAGAAGGAAACTGCAATGTCACTGCCAGCAGGGGGCTGTAGGAGAGTAAGAAATTTCACAAAATGTATTAATCCAGTATAAATCTGGAGACCATTTCATTTCAAGCTGATCATTATGTACGAGTTATTCATTTCTCTGGAAGTATTTCTGAGAATATTAGAAGGATGTAAGTGTCCATTTGCAGGAGGAAACGGGAAGAGAGTTGGCCAAGTGAACAAAAAATACTAGTTTTCAAAAGTGGTCAGATTAAATTTGTGTGTCCAGACATCACCAACCTGTCTATGGTAACGACGCAGGCATTGATAACTATGAAGCTGTCTAAAGAATGTAAACTGTAAAACTTTTCTGTTGTTTTATATGTTGTTTACTCTTTACCAGATCTGGACAATTAACAATTGTTTTGACTCCAAATTAAATAAATAAAGGGTCTCTGACTTTTGCACAGCTTGATATAATAAAAACTCCAGTGTTGGCCATGCTTTGTCCGCCACATCGTTCAAAGTCCTCATAATATAAGCCATGGCTTCTGGGTTAATAACAAGAACAATTAAAAAATATAATTAAATGTAAAAAGGTTTCAATTTAACATTCAGTTCTAAAAAATGTGTATTTAGGTACTTTGGCAGCATTGGGTTAATACTGCAGTCATATCATTTTCAGTCTTTTTCAAATATTTAAAAACTCTATACTCTGGAGGAGGATGACTTCAAACGTTTTTACTGACTTGACTGAAGTAAAACCTGACAGTGACTGTTCATGCCTGCATCCTGCACGACTGTTTAATTTATTTTTACTAAGGCAGAATGAAATAAAAGTAATTTTATCTTTAAAATCTCAACACAATCGATAACAATAGTCTATAATCTCTTTTAGGGAAAACAAAAAGCCCTAACCCTAACCCTAACCCAAGGAGAAAGAAGGAAAACAGAAGGAGTAAAATTAAAATGGACGGGTCAGACATATTTGCCAGTCCAGCTAGCGTATGGTGTTAACAGAATATTATATTTGGACAATAAAGGCAACAATATTTGTTTTAGTTAAGGCAGAAATAATCACCAAAGAAAGTAAATAAATAAACAAAAAATGTACTAAATAAACAAACTAGATCAAGTAAATAGTAACTGAACAAAATAGCTAGACACCCTAAATAGTTATGAAATAAATTGCCTAGATAAACTAAATTGTAACTAAAGAATGTGGCTATTTGCTAACTGTTTATTTTATCTCTTCACTTTATTTGGTAAATGCTTAAGTTATCTAGCATTTTATTTAGATAAATGCTTGTTATGAGTAAATTGTGCAGGAAAGTTAGAACAAATCACTAAAATTTCTCAAGTGTACATACAACAGTGCATCTGAAAAAACTATGGCAGTCAGTTTTCTGCTGTTTTCTGCTATTTTCTGCGGTTTCTGCTATTAATGCCAACACTACAGCATTATTTATTAAAATTATATTTTCATAATAAAAACATATTTTATTATCATTTGCATTCAGGGGTCATGTATCACCACTTGCCTGCTAAAAAACCCTAATTAATACAGCTCACACTGAAAGATGACAATTGGCATGGAGACAGTGGGAGCTCAAGTGAACAGTACTTAGTCATTATAAGCGAGAACTTTGGTTGTTTTAACAGAGTATTTGAGTATCAGTGGATTTAAAGTGGCTGTGGAATCAAGCAGTTTATAAAGTTGAACTTTTCAGTGCTATCAGCAGGCTTTTTCAAGTGTACTTATACTTTCCCTTTTTTTAAGTCAAAAATATAGCCTTTGTTCAAATTTAAAGCAACTATTTAGCCATTAAGTTTGGTGGCTTGGTAGCCAACTATCTAAATTATATGTACATAACAGATAACTATATAGCATGCCAGCAAGTATTGTGCCTGCTGAACGGTTGACCCATATTAAACTATTATATATTATATAATTTCCTAATAATGACAGATAAGCCATGAAAAAAAATATAGTCAATGTAGTTTGAATGTAGTCTTTTCTTGACCGCAAGTAACACCTGCCAATAAACACCCTGACCTATAAGCAGAACCATGCGGTGCCTGGCGATGAGGTCCACCACATCAATGTAACAAATATAAGTCAATTGTAGGTACGGCTGCTCTGCCTACTCTTACTTTCACTGGTTGATTGCTGCTGCTTGGTTTTCTGCGTTTCTGTTGTTGATCACTGCTCTGTCATCAGGCCTTGTTCTAGTAGCATCCCAGTGAATACAGTGCCTATTTAATCGTTTGACCATCAGTTGAACTGTTATATCATTCCAGCAGTACAACCTTCTACCAATAACAGACAAGCTATAAAAATAGTTTCATCAGCTATTATGGATGTTTTGTATGTTATTAAAAGCTAGCAACTTAAATACTCCACATGCAGAAGGCAAAAGACGGTGGTCGAGGCCAGGGAGGTGGCCGAGCTCATGCTTGGGCTGATGCAGGCTCATAGGCCCGACAAGGAATGAGCCCCCCTTGCCTCCCCACGCATACAGGTCCCTATGATGAGCTGATGCCAACAAAGCCCAACCCCAGTCCAATCTGGCTTACTGGATGTGGGTTCCAATCGCCTTCTTCACCTGGCTCCGTCTGGCCAAGTTTCCTTGCCCATCCCTGCTCTTTCCAGGAGACCCTGCCTATCGCCTGCGTACACATGGAGGTACGCCATCATGCTGGGGGAGCAAGGCCGCCAATGGCTTGGTCCCAGAACTCCCTGTGCTGCTGCTGGTGGGTCGGGACTTCCCGGGATTCAGTCAAGGTACTGGCCAGGTGCCTCCGCGCCGGCGACCGCGAGAGAGCGGCCCAGGACTGCGTCAGCTCGGCCCCAGGGGGACAGCAAAGAAGCCAGCAATGAAGTTGAGTGCCAGGGTGCTATTAATCCTATCTCTTCTCTATTTTACCAGATACAGGCGGAGGGGAGTTTCGCCAGAGGACAGAGTGAGTTTCCCACTGGGCCTTCTTCCGGACCCACACTTCCAGAGGGCCCCCAGGAAGCGCTCATCCTCCCCATGTCCCACATCGACACGGTCATGCACCTGGCCCACCACCATCTGCTGGGGGGGCTTCTGGCATATGAAAACACTCTAGCCCGTGTCCTGGCACTACTGGCCCTCCATCCACGCAGAGGTCAAAAACATCTGGCTGCGCTGCTCAAGGTGCCAACGCACCTCACCTAAGAAGTCCCTCATCCCGCTCCCCATCTTCGGAGTATTGGGATCATTGGGATGTCTGGTCCGAGCGCTTCTACCAAACCCGGAAGCGGATGCTCAAGAAAGTGGTTGCTCAGGACAGACAGGACTGGGACATGCTGATTCAATATGTCCTCTTTGCCAACTCTTTGTTCTCTTTGTCTCACTTTGAGTTCATTTACTCTCATCGGCCCCAGGGCATGGGAGCAGCAGCTGTCCTCGTACCATTGTCATTGAGTATGTGCAGGAAATGGAGAAGCGGATAGACGTGGGGGCTCCAATAGTGTGTGAGCACATGGAGGAGGCTCAACGAGCCCAGCAACGCATCTACAACCGCCCTGCCCAGACCCACCTGGAAGGGTCCCTATACCGTCAGGGAAAGAGTGGGCCCAGTGAATTACTGTTAAAGGACGCAGCAAGAGAAAAACACAGCAGGTCTACCATGTTAAGCAATTTTGAAGCGTTTCAATTGGTCCATTTATCAAAAAAGTCTCATACAATGTAAAGGAAAGTTGCTGTGTTCAAATGATTAATAAAAATTAAACATACATACATACATACCTTACCTGTGAGTGGTGGCACATCAAATTTCCAGACGTTTCCATCTGATCCTTCCTCTCTGAGCTGCATCTTCACCTTCACTGTGTTTTCATCCAAGCATATGGCAAATGTTGGATTGTTTGTGTATTTATCTCTCAGGAAAAGTCCATCCTTCAAAGAGGATAGAGGAAAAGAAGAAGTACACTTTTAGTCCACAGATACTTTCACCAGATACTTTCACCAGATACTTTCACCAGATACTTTCATACTGCATTCACAGTATCAGCACTCACGCTGGCTTGCATCTTCTGTCGTCGTCGTGGCTCTTCTGTATCTTCACATGAGATGTTGTATCGCCGTGAATGTTTCAGGTCAATTTCAAATGCTCCTGGAATGTGTTTACACTCCTGCTCAAAGAGCTGTAACACAAACAATTACTTAGACTCATCCATCCATACATCCTGTTTACCAATACTTACAGGACAAACGACAATGCTCTGGTATTTCTTTGAGGTAATGCATATGTAGATTTGACATTATAATACTGATGTTATGAAACTCAGAAAGTATCTAAACATTATTATTGCTGAAGTTCAGGACTTTACCTGTTTAGGGTCCACATTCCAAGGTCGTAAGAAGACGTGTAGCCAGTGTTTAGGCGGTGGGTGATACATCAGTATAATCTGTCCTCTGATTTTCCCTTTAAAGTAGTTAGTTATGTCCTCAAGGCGAAACTTTGATGTGCCTGGAATGCTCACTGTCACATGTGTGTGTGTGATATACTCGGGTTTCAGGGCCTCCACGTCACAGTCAGTGTAATGTGCCACAGTCATGAAGTTACAGTTGTCTTCAGGAAATTTAAAGCATACAAACACAGTCATTTTTAAAGGATGCAGTCATAGCTTAGCAGACATTTTGTTAACTGTCTAGTCTGCAAAACAAGCGTTCAAAAACAGGTTGGAGGAGAATGGCTAGTTTACATGCAGCCTGATTAACTGTATTAGACTAATAGCTCAATCAGAATAGAGTACGTCTGTGTGTGCACCTCAGTCTAGCCCTATCGACACCATTCCAACTACAGTTTCTCTCTGTTTGAATGAGGTGAGTAACCCCGGATCTGTTAAACAGAGGAATAATATTCATGTAAGCTCCTGAATCACTATTACATTCCCCATCGGAAAGGTCAGGTGCATCCTGCGCACGTGCATTTGCACCATAATGAAAGTTTATAATGTTCAACATGGTGGGAGCAAACACTGGGCTGCAGAGGAGACAACTGTTAGGCTTTAAAATACTAAAATATAGTTATTAGTCAGAGTTATCAGACTGCTGCTTGCAGACGTGTGGACTTGAGTCTCGTGACTTGGACTCGAGTCCAACTCGTGTCGCTAAACTGATGACTTGTGACTTAACTTAGACTTTACCTTTTCTGACTTGGACTCGGACTTGAGCTTTAAGACTTGAAAAGACTCGCCACCCTATTTTAACATAATAAATGATAAAACTGGATGTACCCCTGTGCAGTGTTTTTTTTCTCGCTCTCTCCCTCGTCAGTGTGCGCGCTTCCTCTGTTAGAGAAACGTGTGGTGTTAATATTAGTTAAAATTATCGAATATCTGTTAATCTAAGCCTAAAATCTTCTATAGTGCTGTATTCTTGAAATGTACATCAAGCCTAGTTCTCCCTGACATCTGTGTTTAGCTCAGGTGTGAAGAGAAGACACTCTGGTGAAATAAGGATTAAAGTGTAAATACATATGTGTGTGAGGTGTTTAAAGCGATTATAAGTTGTATAAAAGTGTGTGAAATAAGAAAACGAGAGTATAATGAGTATATATGATGATTAAGAGAGTCACGTAGCTATTAGCTGGTGTGTTAGCATGTCTGTGAGGATTAGCTAGCATTAGCATCGTAGCTAGCGGCTCTAATATAGACTCATAGTCTGAAGAGCTGTTAAATATCGGTCTAGTCTTTATTCTGAGTTAATTATGTTTCGAGTACAGTGTGTTGAACAACCTGCTGCACTGTACAGGTTGTTTTAAAGACGGGTTGAAACCTCGAGCTTCCCGAGTCCACGACGGCGAGCCACGAGAAAACTACAGTTCTCAGCGGGCTGTGCGAGTGACATCGGTTGCGCATGCGTCAGACCAACACAACCGAAGGACACGCAGATAAGAGGAGAGATGCACTGACCACCACTCTGTCACGGTCAGAAGCAGGATTTCAGACACAGGCTAGAGCTTTTACGATAAACAGTACTTTTAATAACACTAACGTAAACGGAGGGTAAACAAACGGGGTACATAAACAGAACTGACAAGGAAACCACGAGATAACCTAGACACAACAAGACGTTACCTAGACATATCACGACAATGACCAACCAAGACAGAGGGCAAACACTGGGTATATATACACGGGCTAACAAGAGGGAACAGGTGACGAGACTAAACATCGATGGGGAACAGGTGTGCGAGGCGGGGCAAGGGCGGAGACAGGGAGCACGCGGCAAAACAGAAACACATGGACAGGACATAAACAAGGGCATGTGGACGGGAGGCACACACACACACACACACACACACAAGCACACACACATACACACACAAACACACACACACACATACATACACACACACAAGAAATAAATCTACCCGGGTAATGAAGAACACTTTAAGACATTTAAAAACAGAACAAAAAGGAGGAACATAAAAGCGCACACAACTTTTATTTTGTATTTTTTTAACTATATAATTTTTTTTTTACTTTAACTTACATTATTATACTTTGTATATTTTGTATATATTTTTTATTACTTCTTTTATTTGTTATCTTTATCTATTGGTGAATGGAGGAGCAGCAAAGTAAGAATTTCATTGTACAGTGTAACTGTCTGTTCTGCTGTACACATGACAATAAAACTCTTGAATCTTGAACATTGAGGAAAAAACTCTACATACATACGAAACATGAAGAATTTAAAAAAAGCCCTCCTTACTGAATCTAGTGTGAATTTGAAGCTGGTCCATATGAAGCTGGTTTTTGATCAGTAGAAACGTTGTGGTAGATAAGGGTTAGGTATAAGCATTACGTGTCATTCTCATTTTGATCTGCAGTAGTAACACTTACTGTGATCCATGCTGTGCTGTGTTACATGAATCACAGAACTGATCATTCTGTATTAAGTGGTGCTGTAGCGCTAGGGAGCTAAGCTGCGCCGCTCAGTTTATCCGTAACTTAGCAACAAGATAAGTTCTGCAGCCAATCAGGGGAAGCTTTGGGGGGCATCAGTGTTGAATTTGTGCATAGACAAGCAGGACATGCCTCACAGATTAGTGATGTTTCTGCTTTAACACCTATTTTAACTGGTAATGGACTGGTAATGAGGTGATTGGACTGGTATTGGACTGGTAATGAAGTGATTAGTGATTAGAACTGCTTAAATGATCTAATTTCATATTCAAGTTATTTTAGTTATAATATAAACTTCAAAATCATGAATGTTATATTAATGTCAGTTTAATATACTACTAATCAACTGCATTAATTAATTGTGTTAAATACTGAATTGACGTTACATCTGGTGACTTGACTAGGACTCGAAGTTTAAGACTTGGGACTTGACTTGAGACTTCCTTGTATTGACTTGGGACTTGACTCGAGGCTCGTTTGTGTTGTGTTGTGCTCGTCTCACTCCGACCGGGCTCACCTGATCCTGGTTGTCAAGCTAACCTCTACAGTAAGTGGTACTCTATGGGTCTGTCTCAAAACCTAGATTGCTGCCTAAGTAGGCACTGTCTCTGTGTCAGCTGTGTAAGTAGCAGCGGTCTCTCCAGACGATCAGGTTAGAGAGAGACTGGGTCACGGCTTGTTCCTGTCCATGTTTTATATTTATTTAATTTATTTCTAGATGTTTCTATTAGCCAGACATAATATAATTTTGCTTGGCAAGTTATCATCTGTTGCACTGCAGTGACATCACTGGCCTGGTTTATTCCCGTATTTCTTTCTAAATGGTTTTAAAAATTCAAATACTCATATATACTGAAATACTAACATATAGTAATACTAATGTACTCTTCTCATCAGCTATCATAACCTCTATATACTGTCTTCACACTTAAAAACACAAATTCAGTGAATAGCCTCTGAAAATCATTCTTGTTGTGTTATTAACTCACCTGGAGATACCTCACAGTGAGGGAGCTGCAGCTGAGACAGCTTACCCTGAACACATCTGATGTCATAGAGAGGACCTGCTGCATAATGATTGGTAGACACTGGGCAGCTGCTGTCCTCGACTACAGTACTGTACAGTACTTCTCCCTCTCCATTCATTCTGAACCTAAGATGTGTTATGGAGCAATGGAACCAGCCGGCATCTTTACATAGAAACCTGTGAATAGATTATTATAAGACATATAAAAAAACATATAAATATTATATAAAATAAAATATATACATCTCAGTACACAACACAGCAGAACCAGGTCTACTTATTAGTTTTTAGTTCTTAAATATATATTTTATTCTACTGTTATCTAACATCCAGATTAGATTACATGTTACCTGTACATTGTTTGTCCAGACTCCGTTGCTGTGTCTGGAGTGAACTGCAAGAAGGAGCTTTCTGTCTCCTGTGAACATTAAAACAGAATTACTCTGTAATTTTCTAAAGTTCTTATTCTTTATTAATAGGTACTCTAGTATACAAATGATCAACATCTCAACTTGGGCTCCAATGGCAGCATATTCTGGAATTTATTCAAATGCAGATTTTGTATTTAATTAGATTTAATTAGTATTTACAATGTGAGTGTGTTTTAATAAAGACAGAATTTAAATTCAGATGCAGAATGTGTATTTGTGTATTTCTGTGTATGATGGCTGTTGAAAGCAAAGTTCTTTTGATATTTCATTTTCATTTTGTGTTAACTGTCTGACATATTAAGAATTCAGTTGGATGTCCTCATGGTGGCGCTCCAGCTCTGCCAAAATGAAAATGCATTTATGTTTGCAGTTTCACTGTCAGCCAGTCTTCCTGTTAATCAAATGCTGTGGGCGGGGTATTGGGTTGGACTTTTCAGCACAGGATTTTCTTTACTTTGGCCTTACAAGCATTAGTATCCATTGTTATTGATTGGGTTTAGGCAGAGGTTTGCAAGACTGCAGGAGAATGCTTTAATTTCCATACACAGAAATGCACATTGAAGTGTCAAATAAACTGAAGCAGTCTCTGAAACAAATGGAGCAGCATACGTTTCTGCCAATTTGTTTAAATTTGTTCTGCCTTGGTACTGTCTCAAGTGTTTGTAGATCCCTGTTTTTCTTCGGAACAAGGCTTGGGAATGAACAAATGTTTAGGCTCTCCTCTGATGATACAAACAAGAAAGGATTTCTGTCTCTAGCACACAACAAAACAGTAAACAAATACACAGAATACATATATAAACAGTTGAGTAAAAAATGGGTTGAGTAAGAGCAGGTACAGAGAAAAAGTCTTCAAGGAGGAGAGTAAGAATGATGAATTTGGGATCTGGTACAGGCTTATCGAGTGCTCCCTTATCACTGCTGTGATTGGTGTGTTGGCCAGCCACCAGATATGGTGCCATGATTGGTCACACAGGAGTGTTTGCCATAGTAAGATACTGAACAAATGATGAAACCACATTTTGCGTTTGAATTTGAAGTGTCTTTAAGAAAGCACTTTTTGATAAAGTCCAAAACATGCTGCCATATTATCTGAACTATATAACTTACTTGAACCATCTTTAAGGAGGGCTGTTTCCTTGAAACCACTGGGATTACCAGGTGCATGTTGTTATTTCTTGATATCATTGTCAAAATTCTGGCTGAGAGCTCCATCGTCTGAGTAATCTCAGTGCCAGTGCCAGCAATGTAGTATCTGTGTCCACATTTCTCTAGGAGCCACTGCAACGCACCCTCCTGGCCCTGTATGCAAGTGTCTTCATTTGTAAACAGTACAATGACGTGTTTCCAGAAACTCTCTCCAAAGATCTCCAGATCTTCTAGAATCTTTTTGGTGTCCTCAGTGAACTCTCCATCGTGAAGAAAGGCGAGGATAATTGCATGGGGTCCAGGGGCAAGAAGTGACTTTTCTCTTGTGAGGACTTTTATGCCATTGCAGAGGTCAGCTTCAGCCACGCACACGGTTTTCTCAGCTATTTTTCCTTTCAGCACTGCCGGTCTTCCACCACGCTGCAGCTCCTGCTGAACACTGCTGCCTAAGATTACGTTTCTCGCTGATTTTTCTGCTCCCTTGAATCCCAAAATCCAAACTCTAAGCTCTGTAAGCAGAGGACTTTCTCCTTTAAAATAAAAAAATAAATGTAAGTAAAAACCTACACATACTTTCTGTGTATTTCTGTGAATGCTAATTATAGGTAGATATATTTTTACAGCTTTACTTACCAATTCCAAGACCTTTAATCGAGGCTCTCTCATAACACTCTAATGCCTTGGACGTTTCACCTTTCAGTTCATGAATGAATCCATTTATAGCGAATGTCTTGCTGTCGTTTTCTGTCTTTGTAGATCGAAAACGAGCAATCTGTCTCAGCCCGTCTTCACAACTCTTCCCTACTGGTGTATCTACTTGCAGTTGTAGGCCCTCCATGTAATGGTGAATTGCAAGTTGCTCAGATCCTTTGCTGTAATACTGAAAATTACCATACTGGGCATGAACCACATCTAGATGTAGTTTTTGCTCCTTAGCAAGTTTAAATGCCTGCTGAAACAGCTCCTCAGCCTTCGGAATGTTCTTCATTTTTCCATAACGCACAGCCAATTCAGCCAAGGCAATTACAAATAATGGCTTCAGTGAGACAGCTCTTTCCAGATGGTATATGCACTTCCGGAGACAATTTTGCACATCACATTGGTCAGCTTTATAATACGCTCCAGATTTATTTTCAATTAATATTATTTTGGATTTGTAGCACAATGCTAACTCATAATGTATGAAGGCTGAATCGGGCGTGTGTACTAGTGTTTCCTCCAGTTGACGAATAGCGAAATCAACAGATCCCAGCTTCCGGCTGAATTGTGCCACATATCGCATTACATGGGGGTTTTCAGGCGACATTTCCAGTGCCTTCATCACCAAGCCCACTGGTTCACTAAATTGTTGCATCAGTCGGGATGGGTCATGTGTTTTAGATTTAGGACTCGTAGGATTCACATTTGGGTAGATCAGTCTTAGGGCCAATAACACAAGGAGGACTGCATCTGTTGGATTCAAGCCGATGGCACGTCTGAGCTGTGCAATAGTCAGTGAATCCTGTGAACCTGGATTTGTCGTACGACACAAAGCAAGGGCATAACCAGTGTTTAGGTCACTGTCGTTTGGATTAAGTTCAAGAGCTTGTCTGAAGCACTCTCTTGCTCCGTTGTAGTATTTTCTGGAAAACTTAAGGAAGGCCCAGCCTTTTTCCCTCAGGACCTCACTATAGATAACATGACTGGATGCTCCAGAGAAATTCTCATTGATCCTGTGCACTAGTCGCAGATAGTCTTCAGCCAAATCGAATTGTTCCATGTGATAGTACAACCAGGCCAAGTCCCCATAGGTAACTGTGAGAACCGTATCACTGTCCTTTCCAGAGTATTCTCCTGCAAGTTCCACAGATTTGTGAAGATTTGTAAGTGCTGCCTGTAGATCACCATAGAGAAAGCTAACAAATGCCAGTGAGCTGTAAGCACGAGTCACTCTTGCTTTCCCAGATTCTAAATTAATCTGCTCATTTAGGCGATTCACCAAATCATGCAGACTGAAATCCTCTTCTTTCAGAGCCCAGGTAAAATGACATTCCAGGTTAAGCAGCCTGGTCTTAAAGGCCTCCATAAAGCTGTAAGTTAAAAATGATTTTATCATCAATTTAGAATAAATAGTAAAAACTATCTACATAAAAAATGTGATGAAAAACGAAAACCTTGAGAACCAGAGAACATGTTGCTGCTAAAGGCATCACACCAGACTGATGTTGTAGAAGTCTGCAGGAGACAGATCTTTTAATCCCACTTTTAAAATTGCTAGAGTTTGTCCTGCTCGTGCCAACAAGTCAACATTTGTCCCATAGGAGGGTAAATACTGGCACTTTATTTAGAAATAAATGATTTTCTCCTGAAATTATCAGGACTAAATGACTGCCGTATGTCAGACTGGATTTAAGGGGGCATACTTGTGGTGTATCGGCCTTTCCTTGAAATCCTGTCCACAGCTGACAAATGCAGTTCGTGTTCTGTTTATGCTTTGCAACTATTTAGAATGTTAATTACTTTCTTATTGATTATTTAACTGTTTTACCTAAAGCATGCAATATTATTATTATGACAATATTATATATATTAATTTGTGGATATTTACCCCTTGTTGTGACTTTTTTATATAAAACATAGCATGTAACAGCTTATTAGCCAGAGAAGGCTCTGGGCTCACAGTAAGGTCAGGGCTTTTTGGGACCCCCGCCATATAAGGCTGCAATGTTATCTTGGGAACTTCTATTTGAGAACCACTCTACCCAAAAGAATTACGACGTGGCCCGGTGTACAAGGGCCGAAAAAAGCAGAAAGCCAGGGCCATAAAACACAAGCAGTCAAAGACATCTTTGAGACCAGGTTGGACCAAGGCAGACCAGGGTGTGAGGGCACAAAGAAATGTTGGTACCGCAATCCCAAGAATAAAAAGCTTGAACCCTGAACTGGTCTCCCTCTTCATTCTGACGGCAAAAACGAAGTAACGACACTACAGTTTGTGTGCATGACAATAAAATTTGATTTGCAGAATAAGATAATGTAATGTTCAAATGAAACAGATAACGGAAATTTAGTAAAAGCAGGAACAATGATCCTCACTGTTCAGCGCTGTGATCACACACATTAAAAATGCTTCACCCTTTCAGGAAATCACAATGAAATTCCAAAGTAAAAACACTGACGACTTTAAATGAACTAGTGAATAACTTTACAAATGCTGCTTAAGAATTCATTCTACATGTGCTGTGAATTTATTTAATCAGTATAAAAGAGGAAACTTACCTCATTTCTGTATTTGTGTTCAGCGACGCCCGCACAAAACTGAAATACAGATATAAACGGTGTAATTAAACAAGTGTGTGCAAGTTTCAAATCTGACTCACCACTCTGAATACACCGTGTAAAACTGGTCCTACATGTTTTGTCTCCTTAACTTAGACAGCCACCTTCGAAAGTCTGTGCCTGCTTTTACAACACTGAACCAACAATGAGCTAAATGCACACTACAAGGGCAACGCAATAAACATGCATAGCCACCTTGTTCATCATCATCGTGATCGGGTTGTTAAGAAAGTAGGCTTTCTCCTGCAATTCTTTTCCAATACTTCTTGTAGCGGTCCCTGCACCTTTTTGCATACACCCTCAGTGCCACAGTGGTAAAACACTGCCCCATCATACTAGACTACCTCCTTGTGGCATCCATCAACCTACCAAACTGCAGGCCTTTGTAGATTCTGGTGCCGCAGGGACTTTTATTAATTCCACACTTGCCTCAGCACTTGGGTTACAAGTACAACCCCTTGACCACCCACTGCCTATCCTCTCAGTTGATGGGCAATCATGTCATGAAGACCCTGAAACGACTGCTTCTACACCACCTCAGACCCCAGGTTCAACATGCAAATGGACCCCCTGGAGTTCGCCTACAGGGAGAAAGTGGGAGTGGAGGATGCCATACTGTACTTTCTCCGTAAGACCCACTCTCATCTGGACAGGGGGGGCAGCGCTGTGAGAGTCATGTTCTTTGATTTTTCCAGCGCCTTCAACACCATTCAGCCCCTCCAACTAAGAGACAAGCTGGTGAGGATGCAAGTGAGTCTGCATCTGGTCTCCTGGATCACTGACTACCTCACTGGCAGACCTCAGTATGTCAGGCTGAAGGACTGCAAATCAGAGACTGTGGTCAGCAGCACAGGAGCACCACAGGGTACTGTACTCTCCCCATTCCTCTTCACACTCTACACCTCAGACTTCCAGTACAACTCTGAGTTGTGCCACATGCAGAAGTTTTCGGACGATACTGCCATTGTGGCCTGTGTACGGGAAGGGCAGGAGGAAGAGTACAGACATCTTGTGGACGACTTTGTGTTGTGGTGCCGTAGGAACAACCTGCTACTGAACACCTCCAAGACCAAGGAGATGGTGGTGGACTACCGCAGGGCCAGGCCACTCACACAGCCTGTCTCTACTGAGGGGGTTGATGTGGAGATGGTTAGGACCTACAGGTATCTCGGTCTGCACCTGGATGATAGATTGGACTGGTCAGCCAACACAGACACCCTGTACAGAAAGGGGCGGAGCCGGCTTTACTTTCTGAGGAAGCTGGGATCCTTTAACATCTGTAGAAAGCTCCTGCGGATGTTCTATCAGACTGTGGTGTCCAGCTGTCTTTTCTATGCTGTGGTGTGCTGGGGAGGCAGCATGAAAAAGAGAGACGAGATGCGTCTGGACAAGCTGGTCAGACGTGCGGGGTCCGTGGTTGGTGTGGAGCTAGACTCTGTGACTATGGTAGCAGAGAGAAGGACACTGCACAAACTGCTCTTCATCATGGATGATGATGGTCACCCACTGCACACCATCATCATGGAACAAAGGAGCAAGTTCAGTGGCAGGTTCCTGTCACAGAACTGTTCTACAGACAGACTCAGGAGATCCTTTGTCCCGAGAGCCATCAGACTCTTCAATTCCTCCCAGTGGAGCCGGAATAGGGAGGAGGACAGATGAGGAACAAGTCCCTTAATTCAAATTACAGTTTATTTTTATTTGTACTGTAATCACATTACTGTACATCTGCACTCCTCGGACACTATCGACACTTTACTGGACATCTTATGTCAGCACTCATAGACACTATTGACTTTTTGCCAGACATCCTGTACATTTGCACACCTGGATACTATTTGACACTTTGCTGCACATCCTGTACATTTGCACTCCTGGACACTATTTAACACTTTGCTGTACATCCTGTATATTTGCACTCCTGGACACTATTTAAACACTATTTAACTTTTATATATCTTATTGTTTTTTGTACTGTGTTTGTAACTGCTACTGGCTGCTAAATTTCCTTCGGGATCAATAAAGTATCTATGTATCTATCTATCTATCTATCTATCTATCTATCTATCAATAATTGGGCTCTGGCCCAGTTACACTCTGGCTGGGTGCTCACAAAGAACAAATAGAGCTGTACCTTACCCAGGCTCCTTGGCTAGCTAGTTTTATTGTATCCCTAGGTGCAACAATCCAAGTACTGACTGATGTACTCGATCAGTGTATGCATTGGAACCATTGTGACAAGACACCTGTTTGGGGTCAGTACTGCACTTAGCCAGACCTCTAATGGGTCTCTGAGATTTACTGGGATTTCCATCAGATATTCAGCAAAAAAACAGGGCTCAAACTTGGATTTGCGCAATCAACCTTCTTCCAGGGACCACACGGCCCCAAAGAAGGCTGTTTGCACTCTCCCCTGCTGAATGTGCTGCCATGGACACTAGTGAGTCCAGTTTTATATGGCCCTCTTCCTCTCCCATGGGGGTGAACATCTTTATAGAGAAGAAGGGTGAGGGTCTCTGTCCCTGTGCTGATTACTGGGGCCTCAATGCCATCACAATGAGAAACCTCCTCTGGAGATTTGCGTGGAACTTTAACACCATTGCTGTGCCCTCAATGTCCATACTGTGCAGTCCATACTGCTGGACTTTCAAGAAGAAGTCTTTGAGAAGATTAAAGAGCAAATTATTTGTGGACTAACCACAAACAACCAGGTCTGCATGCAACAGGCTAAGGGGCTAAACTCTTGAGAAGTCTGATGGGCACTGTTTTTTGGTCATTTAGAATTTTCTGTGGTTGGACCTTCTGGACAGCAGTATGTGCACACAGTAATCTGTCAGCAAGTTATGCTCGGGGGGCATGCCTCTGCATTATCAGTGTCTTCAGGCATCGCAAGGAGTTCAATTGGAGGTGCTCCTGGTGGGCTGGGATGGAGAAAGACACAGTCACACAAATCCCTATATTTTTTGCCTTCTATCTACACTGTTGTCCTGGTTCTCCAAGACTTGCAAGTTTTTGGCTTTGCCCAAAATCCCACTGTCAAGGAGACAGCTGTGCATGGGATGTCACGGGACATTGTGTCTGACGTTTGCCAGTACAGTCTCGAAGGCCTTCTGCCAACTCATGGGGCGAACTATGGGTTTGTTCTCCATCTTTCACCTAGGGTCCTATAGTTAGATTGAAAGGGTCAACTACAATTTGCAAACACCATTTTCTTCTTTCTCAATTCTGCCTAATTCAAGAAGTAAGATTTTTGTCCTCGTATAATTTAAAGTTGCCATTTTAGAAACACTTGCTTTTCCCCCAAACAGTGATATGCTAGTATATAGTTTCTGTCTGAAAAAAAAATGTATCTGTATATTTTGTGTGAAAAATTCATGATGAAGGGACCAATAGAAATGCTCCAAAAGTACACTGACTTACATTAAAAGTAAAGACAGGTTTTATCCTTTCATGTAAAAATACTATTTTGGAGACACTTGTTTTTCTTTGGGTGGCAATGATATATGTTAGTTCCCAGATAGTGAGCATATATCATATCACTGTGCTGAGCATTTCTGCTCACCCTTGGACCACACAGGTTATTGTCCTGTGTCTGAGATATAACTAGTTTTTAATCTCCTGAAAGTGATTTTAAATGTGTGACGTTCAATTTTAGACAATAAACTAGACAATAAGTGTCTGGTTTAAAATTAATTAGTTAAAAATGTTTTTGCTAACACTGAAAGTTATTTACTAAACTAATTTATAAATGATATTGAAAGTAAGAAATAAAGCAAGAATCAGTGAAATGTATTGTTAGTGAGAGATGAGAAATTACATTTTCTTTAATATTGTCCTTAAAATGTGTAAAGATTAAACTGTAATAGGTACAGTAATAGTAATAGGTACAACAACTCTGTCTGTTGTTGTCTTTTCTGGCCCTTTGACACCCCCTGGTGGTCACAGTATACATGTTTTTAAGTAAAATGTTGATAAGCTTTAAATGAATTAAATCGAAGACTAAAATGTAAAGTGGACACCAAGTGAAAATTTTACTATTAAGTTGCAAAATGAACGCATGATGAATCAATTTTCCAGAGAAGGCTGTGAAACAATAGCAAGTAATTACTAACATTAGGTCTGTAGGTGGAGCAAAACCTACTATATAACCCCCTTCAGCTCATCCAGACCAAATCCTTTACATTTTCAGACTCCAGTTCCAGGTGATATTTTAAGTTCTGTACAAGGTAATTTCCAGAATCTCATTACTTTATAACGGCTTGATCTATTTATCTTCTCAAAATCTGATACTTCCTACTGCTGTTAAATACATGTTTGAAGATTTTCTGTGGATGCTCCAATGATCGTCTTCTTATTCTGCTTTGATTCAGTCATCAGACAGACGTAGAAACTGCCAATTCATTCACAAACATAATGAACGTGTGTTTCTGTTTACAAT
Organism: Megaleporinus macrocephalus; assembly: GCA_021613375.1. Lineage (NCBI taxonomy): Eukaryota > Metazoa > Chordata > Actinopteri > Characiformes > Anostomidae > Megaleporinus > Megaleporinus macrocephalus. Next base: position 39,921,507 of record CM038724.1, on the reverse strand, counting down.
ATAGATTGTCCAGGAACCTGCCTCCAACGGCATTTAAGTACATGAGTAACATGTGACAGGATACCTATTTGAAATGTTTTATTAATTTTATAGATGTAATTAACATCTATAACCTCTACAGGCGACACACATATTAAAGCATTTTAATAACTGTTTACTTGCTAAGTTTAACATAAATATCAAAATGCTAGCATAAGCAATGTTTTTAAATGTTATTTTTGTCAGTTTTTATTTTGGCAGCTGTCTCTTACATTGTGTAAAATTATCATGATGAATGGACAAACAGCATTTCTCTATAATCATAGTAATAAAATATAACTTTATGTACCCTGCACTGAAATTTAAGGATGTCTTTGTCTTTTCCTAAAGTTCCTATTTAGAAAAAGTAAAGATATAATAGTATATATAATATGATATGTGACATTTTTAAGTAGGACTGGGTTTTTACATCAATACCAATTCTGTACTTCAGTGAAAGATTTCTGTACATTTGTGAATTTTAGAGCAGGTTTTAAAAAAGTTTGTCTACCCTGTTTATTAAGCTAAATCCCTGTTTCAGGTTCAACGATGGGGAATAAAACTGTATGTTCTGGCAACACCTTCAGCAACACAGGGAATGTCACATTTCCAAGTTCATGTGGTACTCAGAGCACCATGGCCAACGCTACAGGAAAGACACTGAGAATTTTCTACCTCAACGAAAAGATTAAACTAGAAGATATGCTGGTAGATAGCGGGACAACCAGGAAGCTCTTCAAGCCAAAGACCAAGATTGACTTCATCGACCTGTCACCAAACCGCTACCTCTCAACTCCCAGCTTGAAAGAAGGCTATGTCAGCTTCTTTCTTAAAGACACTGAAGGTGGTGAGGTGTACGTTGAGACCATCTCTCTGAATTACCAATTACCCTACGGCGCATGCTGCATTGTGACGGCCAAGAAAGAGATCAAGTTCAGAAAGAAAAATGGAGGGATCTGGATAGACGAGGGTGGCCATAACCACTTGATCTCAGAGAGCTGAGAGAATGATTGACTTTACTCCATTTAAAACTTCAGATTTAATTTTAGATTTTTAGCAGTATCTTAATCAATACAGTTTTTAGATCAATTAATCAAATATTATTCATGTCACATCAATGTGAAATCACCTTAAGATGTATTAAATGAAACATTAATAAATTTCATTATTTTATGTTTTTTTGTCTGTATTTTTATTGCGTATAAACACACACATAAACACATTTCGGTGAATAGCTTCTAATTATTTCCTGCAGACCCAAAACCTTACCCAGAACAACTATTACCCTTAGCTTAACCCAGTGCTTAATTTGTGCTGGATTTTGCTGGAACAAGATCCGGCACCTCTCATATTTCAGACACCTGCATTCCAGAACTTATTTATGTGGATCCACCACCTCTTTGACGTCTTTTTTTTGTAGGACACCAAAAACTATTCGTCCAGTGGCATCTCTGAGATTTTATGATTGCAGCTCCTTACTGCAGTCATTAAAGCTAGGATTATTTTATTGTATAGATTGCTACTATTGTATAGATTGCTACTTTCCTCACTGCCACTTGCTGGATCACCCCACCTTTAGTGTTCCATTACCTGATGTTTTACAAATTAAGCACTGCCTTAACCTAAAACTTAATGATCACAGGAATATTAGTATATGACTAGCCTCCATGTCTCCTACTTTCTTCGGCACATGAAAAAAGTTAATATGGAGGTGTGATTAAAAATCATTTAACTAACACCTCCTTCCAGGCATTACTTTCTGGCCTTCCACCCACAGATGGTGATGGGTTGACATCTCAGCTCCTCTTTTCACCTGTGTGTTCAGACCATACAGTTCCAAATCAGACGAAAGGACAACAAAGGTGATCACTGACCCTTGACCCAAGGAGCTCTGGTACCAAGTACAGTTATAAACATTCGTGTGTTAAAACATGGTGTTCGTTATGGACAATCTATGAGTAGCACAGTTGGGTTTAAAACAGACCCTTTCCAGAGCCCACCCACTCACTCCAAGTAGACTGAATACTCTGAACGTTTTTTTAATGCATAAACACATTTTTACAATGAGGCCACCCTCTCATCCACCGGGACAACCAGGGGCTTGTGAATATCCCCACACCTGCCTGGTGTCTTTCATCTTATGCAACGTCTGAGGGACCAACCTCAACGAAGGAGCTTGGTTCCAGAGCCAACATGGGTGATCCTGACTATATCTAACTGGTACCTCTCTAACTTGCCCCCAAGCTCTGACTCCTTCTACCCCAGTGAGGTTACCTTCTACCTGCCAAGATCCAGTTTCCACTGCAGGAGTATACTCCGTCCAGGAGCTCCCTACCATCCCTTACTGTCTATGAGGCTCTGCCTGGTCCCCTAAGCTAAAACCATATAGTCTAGCTAATAAACTTAGTGAAACAACGGAGCTGTCTTAGTTTTAGAGCTGATTAATAAAAAAGTATATTTTCAATAAGTGGTGTATCACTACGGTAGCATTCTTGCCCACGATATTTAAGAGGAACACTACTAACATCTTCTTTCCAAACGCTACAGTTCCTGCTAGAGCATGAATAGACATAAGTGAATGTGATGAAGCAGTTGTTTATCTCAGTGTTGCGTTGTCTGAGAGATGGTTGAACAGATATCCTCCTCAGTAGTGGACATGGTAGCGAATGATAAGATGTGCTGTTGTGCAATCATTTTGTGGCATAATGTAATATTGTAATTAGCTGAAAACTACACAGCTGCCTAGTTCATGGTCAAATATTGGACTGACAATATTTTCTGATAATGCTAGTCTTATAGCTTCAGAGCTTGTCATTGATATATCAACCACTTGTGATATCTTGCTACTGCATTCTGTTGAAAATATTGTGGGATTCAAAGTAAGTGATCTCCATTGTTTTTAAAAGTACTTTCCCAACACCTTCTATCGTGATCCTTTCTGGATTATCAGAAGGAATGGAAATGTATGATTGTGTGATCAGCACAGCTATGAAAATGTATATCATGGATCCTGATCACCTGGAAGAAACATGTACAATGAAAAAAGCAAAGGCCCTAAAACTGAACCTTGTGGTACTCATCAAGAAAAAAGTGAATTCCCGGTGAATCCAGAAATATAAATATAAATTAGATTTATATTAATCCAATAAGCATAATTAATTATGATACTGTTTCAAAACTGTACCTGAAAAGCAGAGCATTTATTCAACACAGTGGATTAGAATCTTATGAGCAGTGGTATTAAAAGATGCACAATAATCCGACCAGAATAGAAATATTTAGTACACCAGTGCTGAGCCTAAAGTCACTTACAATGTGAAGCAGTGCTGTCTCAGTACTAGGGTATGTTGGTATATGTTTGTACTGTGGTTACCTGATTAAAACATTTCATGCATAGAAGGTCCATTATGTCTCAGCGTATTCTCAATACTTTAAAGAGTGAGAAGTGTCGTAACTTCGTTTTTGCGTCAGAATGAAGAGGGAGACCAGTTCAGAGAAAAAGCTTTTATTCTTTGGACTGCGGTTCCGTTGTTCTCTGAGATCTCTTGCCCTGGTCTCAGTCATGTCTCCGCTGCATTGTCTTTTACAGGATTGCCTTTCTGCTGCTTCTGGCCCTTGTACACCTAATCCAGTCGTTAGGTGGACAGTGGTTCTCAAATAGAAGTTCTAAAGATAACGTTGCAGGTCTTGTTCTAGGGCCTAGAGTTGCCTGCCATAAGACCCCAAATGACAAAGCCATGACCTTCCACGAGCTCTGCAGCATTCAGTGGACCCATCTGTAAACATACACTTTTACCAGATGCTATGAAACATAAAAATTCACAACAGAAGCACAATTCCTGTAAATGTTGAATAACTCATCCTCAATCATTCCTGTCCAGAGATAGATGGAACTGGTCTTCCTTGCTGATCTGAACGGTCACTGCGCTCCAGCCATTACTGGACTTTATTGACATTTTGTGGTCACAATGCAATGCCCATTCCTGGTGAGGCTCCAGTAGACACTTTCATCTCCCAAGACTAGATCGTAAAACAGGTTTCAACACTGACCACCACAGTGAATATTCCTACTGAATATAAACAAAAGATTTAAACCTCAAAGTTCACCAAGTGGAACAGGGCTTAGTTATCATGTACGTGACGATTACAGGTATACGTATTTCACGTATCTGAAATTTATTTACCAAGACGTTGGTGTACTTCAATGTGGTTTTCTCTTCGAGAGGTCCAACACTGTCCGAACTGTGTAGGGAAGCTGAGAAAGCTACATTTGCCCTGTCTGAGGAAAATACAGAACATTTACCCTGCACTCTTCTGGAGACTTCATTTACAGGCAATGATCAATCTTTACAAGCGTAACATCCCAACACGTCTCACAGACAGAGGAGTTAGATTAGATTAGATTAGATAGACATTACTCAAACCAAAAAGGGTGGGGATATAGACAGCTTGGTAAACAGAGAGTTTTGCCATATGACTCAAATTAGGGCTAAAAGAGACTCTCCACATTTTTTGTATCTGACAGAAGGTGTTTGCAGACAATCACCATCTGCAGATTTAACATCATACAATTACAGAGATTTGAGAGGTTTATGGGTGGTTTACAGCTTAAAAATAGCAACTTTGAATTCTTTATTAAAATATCCAGGCAGTCGGCGTAGGTTCTAACCGGGAGGTAATATGAGTATCTGGGTCGGTGTTGTGGGGGTCTGTGCTGCTGTGCTTTGTACGAGTTGTAGATTGCTTTTTTCAGTAAGAAAATCATTACAGTGATCAACTATGTCAACATTTAATGCTAGCCAATAAACCTAGTGAGACTGAGCTGTCCTAGTTTTAGAGCTGATCAATAAAAAGTTAAAAAATATATACAAAGGAATTAAGCTTAATAAATTATCAGACAGTGATGTATCACTACGATAGTACTCTCCACCCTAGATATTGAAGAGGAACACTACAGTTCCTGCTAAAGCATGAATAGACATAATTAAATGTGACAAAGGCAGGTGTTGATGTCAGTGTTGCTACGTCTGGGAGATGTTTGAACAGATATCCTCCGGAGTAGTGGACATGGTAGCGAATGATAAGCCGTGCAACTGTTGTGAAAGCATATTGTGACATGATGTTAGACGTAATTAACTGAAAACTGCGTAGTTGCCCACGTCAAGGTCAAATGTTCAACATTTCTAATCATGTAGTAATGTGAGTTTAGCAAAAGGTGGATCAAGGTTTTTGTAAAACAACAACAACAACAAAATTTTAAGAAACAAAGTTAAAGTCAACCGCTGCCCATAACCGTGATTGAGAATCTATAATATCCCAATAAAACTAAACTCAATTTTAACAAACTGATAAAGAACATTTTTTATATTTATTGAAAAAAGGGAAAATCCAAAGATGAGGTCAAAAGTCAGGCAGAGGTCAATACACAGCGCAGACACAACAAGGCAAAAAGCGATAAACCATTATAAAGGACAAGGTCTCAAAACCCAGAAAAACACAGCAATCAAAACAAGAGGGCAAGGTGAGAATCAAAAACAGAGAAAATGAAGCAAAAACCAAAACCAGAGAAACAAAGACAAGTTAAACACTTAGTAAGACACAAAAGCAATCCAATGGAATGAAATAACATTGGAATAAAACAGAACTTGGAGTCTAAGATCACACCTAAGTTTCCCACTTCAGGTTTGGTATACAGAGCTAAAGGGCTGAGGTCCTCATGAAGCAGCTTTCTGAGTTTGTGTAATCAGCATTTCAGGTTTTTATGATTTAGTTGTAGAAAATTTTGAAAGACATATCTGGCACAGAGCTGGTCAGCCTTTTAACAGAGTCTGGATTATCAAACGAAATGGAAATGTATAATTTAGTCATCAGCACAGCTATGAAGACGTATATCACGTTATCACTAAAACTGGACCATGTGAAACATTGTTGATGAATGAACTCCCAGTGATATCAGGAACTGTTTATTAGTTAAATATGATTTAAACCGTTCTAGAACTGTGCCTAACATTCTGACCCAGTATTTAAGATAATAACATCCAAAGATACACTGAGATCCAAGAAGACCAGACAACACAACACAAACCAGTGCTGTCCTGTTTAAACAACAACTTTTTCTAAAACCTTACTTGAGAAAATGAATTGGTCTACAGTTATTTAGTACGGAAGGAACCGTGTTACTGTTTTTTAGTGGAGGCTTCGCCAGCACAGTCTTAATCACAGCTGGAAAAACAGTTTATAATAGTTAAGACACCGTTCTAAACACAGACACTATCATAAGGAATGAAGTCACATGAGGGAGGATCACAGGTGGATGTATTTAACTTGTTAATAAAAGTTTGTGATAACAGCGCAGTTGCTATAAGTGCAGTATGATTTATTTTAATAGTTCAGTAGATTACTGTTCATAAGTGCTTCACAAAGAGACGGCGGTCCTCAGTCTGCGTTTGAAGACAGTGAGAGGTTCCAGTCTGGTGTTCAGACAGCCAGTGGAAATTCATTCCACTATCTGGGTGCCAGGACAGAGAAGAGTTTTGATGCTTGTCTTCCATGCATCTTGAGGGATGGCGGGTCCAGCTGAGCTGTATTTGAAGCTCGAAGGGCTCGAGGTGCAAATCGACTCTTAACCATTGGAGGACCAGACGCAAGCGAGTTGCAGAAGTCGAGTCTTGAAATGATGAGGCTGGACGAGCACCTGGGAGGCCTCCTGAAAAAGAAAGAGTCTGATGCGTCTGATATTGTAGAGAATATATCTGCATGACTGAGTCTGGTTAGCAATGTGGGCCGAGAGGGATGACCACTCATCCAGAGTCACACCAGGGCTTCTTAAATCTTCAGATAGAACAATCAGAGTTCTCGAATGAGATGGTAAGATCCTGCTGAGGACCTGTAGTTCCAGAGACTAACAGCATCTCAGTCTTGCTAGGAATGGACTTCAGGTGATGCGCTGTCTTCCACATTCCACAGTCATACTGACTCCCATACCACTGTCTAATCCACAGTCATACTGATTCCCATACCACTGTCTAATCCACAGTCATACTGACTGCCATACCACTATCCAATCCACAGTCATACTGACTCCCATACCACTGTCCAATCCACAGTCATACTGACTCCCATACCACTGTCCAATCCACAATCATACTGACTCCCATACCACTGTCTAATCCACAGTCATACTGACTCCTATACCACTGTCCAATCCACAGTCATACTGACTCCTATACCACTGTCCAATCCACAGTCATACTGACTCCTATACCACTGTCCAATCCACAGTCATACTGACTCCCATACCACTGTCTAATCCACAATCATACTGACTCCCATACCACTGTCTAATCCACAATCATACTGACTCCCATACCACTGTCCAATCCACAGTCATACTGACTCCCATACCACTGTCTAATCCACAGTCATACTGACTCCTATACCACTGTCCAATCCACAGTCATACTGACTCCCATACCACTGTCCAATCCACAGTCATACTGACTCCCATACCACTGTCCAATCCACAGTCATACTGACCAGCACTCCTCTATTTGTCTTTAATCATCACCCTCAATCAGAACACAGATTATTTTTCATAATCTTGAACCCTTAGGCAGTTAAAAGCTAAATTTCTGTGAAAGCAATAATAATAAAAATAATAAATTTATAGAATTTCCTGCCTAGACAGATGCAGACCTGGTATTTCTTATTAAGCTGAACAGTCACTGCAGTCTCTCCATTATTAGAGCCTTTGTTCTCATTCTTTTGATGACCTGTGGTCACACTGCACTGCCCTGATGAGGGTCAAGTAAGTGCCTTCACCTCCCAAAGCATGATCGTACGTCAAATATGGATACACGCCACTGACCAATGCAGTGAAGATTCCCACTGAATATAAACAAAAGGTTTAAACTTTGAAGATCACCAAGTGGAGTAGAGCTTAGCTATCATCATCTTAGCTAATCTGACAGTTACAGCTGTATGTTTTTTCCTTTATAGAAAAGACCATTGGGGTATTTACATTTACAGCATTTACGTTATCCAGACTTACAAAACTGCTTTGTGTTCAGTCTGAGTATTATCTCCGAGTCCAAACTACCCTTGAGCTCAAACATGACCATAAACAAATGGGCAGTGCTGATAAATAAAAAGAAAATAACTAAATACAAGGCTGCAGTACCTAGGAATACCTACCAAGACAGAAACACCTGGAGAGAAGAGAGAGTAGAATACAGGGTTACATAGAATATAAGTGCAATACCTAGGAATACCTATCCAGTGTTCATACCTAGAAGATCAGAGTTAAGTGCAGCTCCATAAGTTCTATATTTCAATGTGGTTTCAACTTTGAGAGATCCAGCATCATCAACCTGCTTTAGATTTCACTTTCAGACAATAAATAATTATAAATATGTACATAGCACAGATTGTGTGGTATAACATCTATACTGTAGTACACCTTTACCTGAATGCAGCAATGTTTCTAGCTGTTCCAGCTCCACTGATTGGAGGTGATTTAGGGTTAGGGTTAGGGTTAGGTTAGTGTTAGGGTTAGGGTTAGGGTAAACCCTAACCCTTACCTAACCCTAACCCTAACCCTAACCCTAACCTGCATCACACCTTTGTAGAGGGGCGGTCAGTGAGAGGTGGGCATGTAGGAGAAGACAGTGAAACAGAATGAGAAAATTAATAAAAGAAGAAAGAAAAGATAGAAAGGATCATCTGTGGAAAAAGATGTAAAGTGAGGAGTTAAGTTTAAAGAGGATCTTAAGTTTGGGGTTTAGTTCCTGAGGGGTTATATTCAGACTGCCTCCTCTCCTGTTCTTTGGTGGTACAGGTGTAGGGCACTCTGGTGGGTAATTGCTAGTGATGGCTAGATGAAGCTTCTTGAATCTTTCCCTCCAGCTGGTTCAAAAAAGGTTAATTTCTCAAAGCTTCTTTTTCACACAGCCCCCCTGCAGGCCAAAACTTTTATTGCCATTTCAGCTATTTGAGACGGCCTCTTGCAACGCTGTCAGCATGGGAATAAACACTGCCAAGTATATACATAAAAGCAGCTCAATTTCATTTTCTATGGTTTATTCATTTGTTTATCTGATCTGTGTTTGATTGAGTGGGTCTGTTAATTAAAGAAAAACTGCCAGTATGATTTCAGTCAGTAAATAAATCCAATAGTATGTGAGATATTGATGTTATGGTTTTAAGAGATGGACCGTGACTGTGGGGTGATGGTGACTTGAATTTTTATTAAGAAACAATAAATCACACCAATACTCGAACGATGTCCTGAACCAGCAAAGCTTTACACGTCATCAGTGACATCACTCCCCCTAACAAAGCAAGCTCGACACAAGCTCTGAAGCCTCAGTGTCCTTTGCCCATCACTAGTAGTCGCCCAAGGCAGAGGATCGAATCACGCCTAGGGTGACCAAGCATAAGTACCATCTATTCCACGACAACACATACAAACAAATATAAACACAAAATCAATAAATAAATAAACAAACTCTACACTACAACTCACCTCGTGACAGAAGTCTGCTACTGCATGTGCTGTTTTAGTTTGTGTTTTAAACCTCTGGTGCTGAAGTTGTTCTCTGTTTTAGATATTTTACTGGTTAGTCCTCCAGCATTGTGTACATGAGCTTTTGTTGAAGGACTATATCATTTGATAGTTTACCTGCATACTTTTAACCTGGTTTTATGAGAGATTGCTTGTTTTGTACCATCTGGTCTTTTAAACAGGCGAGAGGTTCACGTCTATACATTTGGACCATGTAGGTGTCTACTCTGTCTAGTTCCCTGGTTCAGAGGGTGGACACCACCCTGTGTACTTCTGGTTACTGGTCAGTTTTTAAAGAGTAGTGTTGCGTGGTTATGTTCTTCTCTTTGGTGCTGTCTACAGATTAGATAAAATAGCACAGCTTTTCATTGTGCTGGGTTTTAATAAGATATGATAAATCTCTTCTGCTTCTCGTGCTTTCATCACTTTTTCACAGGCTTTATAGTATTGTAAAGGTCCGGCCACCAGAGGGGGGTCTAGAGCTGCCTCTCTGTAATAAGGATATAAGCAGCAGTGTGAAGATTAATAATGATTCACAGAAATTTAGAAATGATGAATCATAGAGGGTTGTGAAAGGACGGCAAAGAACTACTCAAATTAGGTCTGGAGGTGGAGCCACACCTGTTATATAACCTGGTCTTGCACTCTTCCAGACCACTCATCCATTTCCATTTTAGACACCGGTTCCAGGTGAGATTTCAAGCTCCATACAAGGTCATTAAAAATATTACTTTATAATTGTTCGATGTAATAATGGTTTTATCTTCTCTGCTTTGAAAGCTGATGTTTCCTAATGATGTAAAAGCTTTAGGAGAATGAGATTTTGTGGTTCTGTAGATATTTACACTAGATTTGAGTGAGTTAACACCTCCTCTACAGAGGATCCCAATGCAAACATGTGGAAGTTTTAATGGTAAGCTAATCAGTTTTTTTGGGCAGCTGTCCGTTACACTGTGTGAAAATATCTCATTGATAATCGATAATTATAATCGTATTAATAAAATCTCTTCACACAAACTTGCACTGAAATTAAACAAAGTATTTATATATGAAAAGTATATCTAATAAAACTGATATAACAGTCAGAACTGGAATTTTCCATAACTGCCAATACTGTACTTCAGTGAAAGATTTCTATTTTGAATAAACAAAGGTTTGTCTACACGGGTTACTAAACTAAATCCCTTCTTCAGGTTCTTGTTGGATACACTAAGAGAAGATGGGGAATGCAAATGAACGTAATAACAACACCTTCAACAGTACAGGAAATATCACATTCTCCAGTGCACCTGGATCTGGAACTAAGAGCACTGTGGCCAACGCTACAGGAAGGAAGCTGAGAATTTTTTACCACAAACAAGAGATTAAGCTGGAAGACGTGCTGGTAGATTCTGGGACCACCAAGAAGCTCTTCAAGCCTAAAACCGAGATCGGCTTCCTCGACCTGGAACCATACCATCACCTTGAAGCTCCTAGCCTGGATGAAGGCTACGCCAGTGTCTTTGTTGTAGACGAGAAAGGCGGTGAGGTGTACGTGGAGACCATCTCTCTGAATTACAGAGTACCCTACGGCGCATGCTGCATTGTGACAGCCAAGAATGAGGTCAAGTTCAGAAAGAGTGATGGAGGGATCTGGGTAGACGAGGATGGCTATGACCACAGCACCAAGTGATCCAGAGATTAGAAGATGGTGACGAGCTGAGAGAATGATTGGCTATACTCTATTTGAAACTTCAGATTAAATTTTAGATTGTAATTCTCAGCAGTTGAAATCAATTCATCAAATATTGATTGTTAAGTCAATGTGAAAATCAACTTGAGACATACTGAGTCAATGAATTGTTTTGTCTAAATGAAAAATAAATTAATTTCATAATTTTACGTTTCCTCTGTCTCTATTAGTGTGCAAACACACACACACACACACACACACATTATATACACATTATATTTACAGTTAGACCCAGAAATAATTGGACAGTGACAAGTGTTGGCATTGTAACTGTTTACTAAACCATATTAAAGAAACTGTTACTGTCTCAGCTGTAATTTAAGGGTATTTACATCCAAACTAGAGGAGGGGTTTAGGAATGACTCTTTAATATGTAGCTGTCTCTTTTTCAAGGAACCAGAAGGAATTAGACAACTATCTTGAAGGCTTTTTCATGGGCTGTTCCTTCATTAATTCATCATCAGTTAAGCAGGTAGAAGGTCTAGATTTGATTCCAGGTGTTGCATTTGGAAGCTGTTGCTGTGAACCCACGACATGCAGTCAAGGGAACTCTCAGTGGAAGTGAACCAGGCCGTCATTAGACTGAAACACAGAAGAACTCCATCAGAGAGATAGCGGGAATGTTAGGAGTGGCCAAATTAACAGTTTGGTGGATTCTGGGCAAAAAGGCCTGGACATCCTCAGAAGACATCAGTGGTGGAATCCTTTCCATTGTGAAGAACAATCCCTTCACAACATCCACCCCAGTGAAGAACACTCTCCAGGAGGAGGTGTATCAGTATCTACGTCCACCATAAAGAGAAGACTTCATGAGAGAAAATACAGACAGTTCATCACAAACCATGAATTAACTCTTAAACATAGAAACCCCAGATTAGACTAAAACATCTAAAGAAGCAACCCAGCTCTGGAACAGCATTCTATGGACAGAAGAAGCTCAGATCTATCTGAATCAGAATGATGTGAGGAAGAAAGCACCAAAGCACACCACACCCTCTGTAAATTATGGTGGAGGCTTCCAAAGGCACTGGGTCACTGGTGTTTACTGATGATGTGACAGAAGTCAGAAGCAGCTGGATGAGTTCTGAAGTGTACAGGGATTTACTTTCTGCTCAGATTTAACCAAATGCAGCGAAGTTGATTGCACGAAGCCTCACAGTACAGATGGACAGTGACCCAAAACATACTGAGAAACAAACCCAGGATAAAGAAGTGGAATATTCTATTATTATACTATTGAAACATGGGTGTTTTCTGATTGAATGTCTAATAAATGGTACAGTGTTAATTTTAGACAATCCATGACTAGTAAGGACAATCAGTAGTCGTTGAGGCAACCCTCTTGTCCACTAGAACAAACTCCAACTGCCCAGCCACCAGCCCATGCCCGCTTGGTGCCTCTCACCTTGTGCAACTTCTAAGTGGGAGAGGGACCAACCCTTATCAAGAGTTTGGTTCCAGAGTCAACACTTTGAATAGAGGTGAGCCCAACTGTATCTAATAGGTGCCTCACTATGTGGCACACAAGCTCTGGCTCCTTTCCTCCAGGTGAGGTTATGTTCTTTGTGCTAAGAGCAAGTTTTTGCTGCAGGGGTGCATGCTTCCTAGGACCACCCTGCCACCCCTTACTGTCTAGGAGGCACTCCACTGATTTCCCATGTTGAACCTTGTGAGTGGTTGTGAGTTGTGGTGTGTGGTGGGCCCACCTGAACCTGAACTTGAACCCCAACACCCTACATTGCCTTCACCTGGTTATGTGGGTGGTCAGGCCATTACACCATCACTGAGGAAGGTAAGCTAATGCCCAGGTAGCCTAGCATAGTAAATCAAAGTTAGCATAGTTTTAGATCTTCTTCACAAACACTACAGTTCCTGCTGAAGCATGAGTAGACATACGTCAACATGAAGAAGCAGTTGTTTATCTCAGTGCTGCTGTGACTGAGAGATGGTTAAACAGATATCCTCCTCAGTGGTGAACATGGTAGTGAGTGATAAGACGTGCATCTGTGATGTGCAAGCATTTTGTGGTATGATGTAACAGAGGGGGGCGGGGGAGGGAGCTGTGGGAGCAGCAGTGTGTTGAGTGATGAGAACATACACTGACTTTAGAATGCATGCTAGAGTACATGCTAATAGTGCTAGTGTTCTAGCCTCAGAGCTAGTCAACCATACATCAACACAATTCCTTACAAAGTGAACATTCGACAAAATAGCCATCATGAGAGCTTCTTCTTATTCAAACTCCAGACTAGTCGGTCTCACTACTGTGACCAGCTGAGCCTTGTGGAGCTCCCAAAGAGTTATTTTGAGATGCAAAGTAAGTGAACTGACTACTGATACATTCCAACGTCCAGGATTCTTCATTCTTTTTAAAGCTCCTGTCCAAACCCCTTCTGTTCTGATCATTTATTTCTCAGTTCTGATTGTGTCTTTGTTAAACCAAGCTTTTCAGTAACAGTGGAATAAAACAGAGTTCAGAGTTTAACATCACGCCTGAGTTTCCAGTTTATGGAGCTACATAGCCAAGCTTCTCATAAAGCAGTTTGTACCTGCTATGACATATATTCCTTTTGTGTTCTGTTTTTGATTCTGTGCTGCAGGTTACCACCGCTGCCTTCAGTTCCACTCAGATGACCAATCAGGAGTACTGGCATCTGGAAGGGGAGGAGCGTCAGCCTTAAGACCCTCCAGAGACAAGATACTCCACTACACTTTACTTATACTAGTTGAATTCAAGTTCAGACCATTAAACGTTACAGACCTGTTGTAATGAATTAGTTGGTCTATGGTGGAGAAAAGAGCTTTGATATTATTTCTGGGTTTATTAATCACACTGGAGACGTATGGCTGTCTGGATAAATACGAGAGTATCATAGTATATCTGCAGTTCAGTTTTCCTTCAGAAGCCCTGATTTATGCATATATGCTCATTTATTCATACGTTTTCAAGTTTCTGCCGTTTGACAGGAGAAATTTTAACTTTTGTCATGCCTCTGGGTTTTCCTCCAGTCTCACTGACTCTACTAACTATATTTCCCATAATGCACCCCATCATAACGTCATCACCACATGTTTGGAGTTTTAATGTTATTCCCTTGTTGCTCCGTTCACGCGTCTTCATGTATAATATATATATATAATTAGTTTTTCTCTGTTACTTCTGTGGTATGTTTAGCTGTGTCGCATATAGAGGGCGCTCTCCTGTTTGTACCACTGTGTATGATCTCTGTCTGTCTTGGTTATTGCTCTCTTTGGTCTGGTTGCTGGTTGATTTGTCTTCTGATATTCAGCTTTATCTCTCTCTTGTTGGTCATGCTTACCGGAGTCTGATTCATTTCACAATAGCCTGTGTAGACCTACTACCACCTTTTAGATCTGCGAGCGTCTTCTTTGTCCCTCTGGCCTTATAAGCAAACCTCACCCTATTATGTGATGCACTAAAGAAAAAGAGTGAATAAATAGTTTACTGTGTTGATATTGTTCCAGCGATCTGTGTGTGATTAGTTCGGACTGAGCGAGGGGAACGAGGAGAGCGAGCGCTGAGGGTCTGTTTAAAACAGATATTCTCTCTCAGGAACCAAATACCCACCGTAAGTACACGTGTAGTGTCTGTAGAGAGCCCTGTGTGTGTAACGTTCAGGTTAGCTGCTGGTAAAAGAGTGAAAATACGAACTTTAACCAGCGTTTGTGAAGCGTATGTAGCTAGCTCAGCCGAGTAGCATGCTGCTCCAGTAGAGCTAAAATGCTAGCCTAGCTTGATTCTCGTAGAACATGTTCATTTTAAAGATGGATTTATGTAAAAATTCATGGTTTTGAAGTTGAACTTGAGTGTATTTTGTATTCATATATAAACGGCTGTACGAGGGTGTTTACTTTTTCTGTCTTCTTCTAAAAGCTAAGCTAAAGCGAGCATTATTTTGATACTGTTGGCTAAAGTCAAGCCAAGTAAAGTCAAATCAAATGGGTTTTATTGTCATTTCAACTACATACAGAGTACACAGTGAAACGAAACAACGTTCCTCCAGGACCATGGTGCAACATAGACAGTGCATACAGACACAAGTGCAACACGAACAAATAAGTGCGGACAGACAACACAACACAGTACAGACAGAGAATAATAAATAATTGCTGGTAGTGTGCAAATTGTGCAATGTGTAATAAATAGAGTCCAGTGAGGTAGTAGAGTTATTAGTGCAATGCTTTGTGCAAAAAATGCTTCCCTTTTTTATCTGGGGTAAATGGTTGGAGAGAGAGAGAGAGAGACAGAGAGAGACAGAGAGAGAGAGAGAGAGTACATGTACCAGAAAGATATCAGTTCAGACGTTGAGTTGTGTTGAGAAGTCTGATGGCTTGGGGGAAGAAGCTGTTGCAGAGTCTGGTCGTGTTGGACCGGACGCTGCGGTACCTTCTTCCTGATGGCAGGAGGGAGAACAGTCTGTGTGAAGGGTGGGTGGGGTCATACACAATGCTGGTTGCTTTGCGGATGCAGCGGGTGGTGTAAATGTCCAAGACAGAGGGGAGAGAGACTCCGATGATCCTCTCAGCTGTCCTCACAACGCGTTGGAGGGACTTGCGGTCAGAGGCTGTGCAGGTCCCAAACCAGGCAGTGATGCAGCTGCTTAGGATGCTCTCTATGGTTCCTCTATAGAAGAGGGTGAGGATGGGTGGAGGGAGACGGGCCTTTCTCAGCTTCCGGAGGAAGTAGAGACGCTGCTGGGCTTTCTTGGCTGTAGAGCTGGTGTTCAGGGACCAGGTGAGGTTCTCCGCTAGGTGGACACCAAGGAACTTGGTGCTCTTAACGATCTCCACAGAGGAGCCGTTGATGTTAAGCGGAGAGTGGACCGGTCTTGATTTCCTGAAGTCAACAACCATTTCCTTGGTCTTCTCTACATTCCAGTGAAGGTTGTTGACTGTACACCAGTCTGTCAGCTGCTGTACCTCCTCCCTGTATGCTGACTTGTCGCCTTTGCTGATGAGACCCAGCACAGTTGTGTCATCGGCGAACTTTATGATGCTGTTAGAACTGTGTTTCGCAACACAGTCATGAGTCAGCAGGGTGAACAACAGAGGACTCAGTACACTGCCCTGGGGTGCCCCAGTGTTCATGGTGATGGTGCTGGAGCTGCTGTTCCCGAACCGGACTAGTTTCAAGTTTCAAGTTTATTTGTCATTTGCACATCATGTCAGGACATAACATGCATTGAAATGCTTGGGGTGAGGCTCAGATAAAACTCTACAGCAGGGCAGCATTATATATATAAAACAGTACAAACATACAATAAATAGATAATATTAAAGTAAAAATAAGCTAAAAATATACATATAGTTATAACTGAAATATATAAAGGACTATACAATACACAAGATATATACATAGGATATACAGGGGGACATCTGTGAAAAATGTTGCATAGGCAGGTTCTAAGTAGATATATCTATATCTATTTAAAGTGACTTAGTGATATGATGATATTGTCCATAGCAGCGATATCAGAATAAATAATATAAAGTGTACAATGTGCAGTGGTCGAGTGAACGGTATTGGGGTCTTTCAGCCTCACAGTTTGTTCAGGAGCCTGACAGCCTGTGGGTAGAAGCTGTTCAGTAGGCGTGTTGTTCTGGCCTGGATGCTGCGGAATCTCCTGCCTGATGGCAGTATGGTGAACAGGCCGTGTGCTGGGTGACCGCTGTCTGACCTGATCTTCTGGATTTTCCTCAGGCAGCGGGACTGGTAGATGTCCTGTAAGGCTGGTAGTTTGTTCCTCAGGCAGCGGGACTGGTAGATGTCCTGTAAGGCTCGTAGTTTGTTCCTCAGGCAGCGGGACTGGTAGATGTCCTGTAAGGCTGGTAGTTTGTTGCCTATGATGTATTCTGCTGTCCTCACCACTCCTTTTAGGGCCTTGCGGTCGCAGGCAGTGCAGCTGCCGTACCAGACAGTGATGCAGCCCGTTAGGATGCTCTCTATGGTGCATCTGTAGAAGCTGGTGAGGAGATCAGAAGGCAGTCCAAACTTCCTGAGCCTGCGCAGGAAGAAGAGACGCTGACGGGCAGATCTCACAATCATGTTAGTGTGGAGGGACCAGGTGAGGTCATCAGAGAGGTGAACGCCGAGGAACTTAACACTGCTGACTCTCTCCACTTCCGCCCCGTTGATGTAAAGGGGAGAGTGACCACCCTTCTGCTGCTTCCTGTAGTCCACAATCATCTCCTTCGTTTTGCTGATGTTTAGATGGAGATTGTTGTCATGGCTCCACTCTGACAGAGCGCTGACCTTGTCTCTATAGGCTGTTTCATCTCCATCTGTGATGAGGCCTAGGATGGTAGTGTCATCAGCGAATTTGAAGATGAGGTTGGAGGAGTGTTTGGCTACACATTCATTAGTGTACAGGGAGTACAGGAGGGGGCTGAGTACACATCCCTGGGGGGCCCCCGTGCTCAGAGTCAGAGTGGAAGAGATGCTGTCACCCACCCTCACCACCTGCGGTCTGCTCGTCAGGAAGTCCAGTATCCAGTTGCAGAGATAAGAGTTCTAACCCAAGTCTTTGAGCTTCGGGACGAGTTTGGCTGGGATGATTGTGTTGAATGCTGAGCTGTAATCTATGAACAGTATTCTCACATACGTGTTCTTTCTGTCCAAGTGTGAGAGAGCAGTGTGTCTGAGTGTGAGAGAGCAGTGTGTACTGTTAGTGCAATCGCGTCGTCTGTGGATCTGTTGGAGCGGTATGCAAACTGGTGAGTGTCCATGTTGGCAGGAAGCATAGAACAGATGTGAGCTTTGACCAGCCGCTCAAAGCACTTCATAGCTGTTGATGTCAGTGCAACAGGGCGGTAGTCATTCAGACAGGTGACAGAAGGTTTCTTGGGAACTGGAACAATGATGGTTTCTTTAAAGCACGTAGGAACCACTGACAGTCTTAGGGAGAGGTTAAAGATGTCGGTGAAAACCTCAGCCAGCTGGTTGGCACATGCTTTAAGTACACGACTGTGTACACCATCAGGACCTGGTGCCTTGCGTGGGTTAACTGCCCTGAAGGATTTCACCACCTCAGACAGAGAGATGGTCAGTGTGCAGCTCTCCTGTTGTATTGGGAGATTTTCAGCAGGGGAGGTGTTGTTTGCCTCAAAGCGAGCATAATGTGCATTGAGCTCATCTGCAAGTGAGGAGGGTGACCCCCTATCACAACTTATACCTCTAACTGGGGCCTCCCTGTCAGGAAGTCCAGGATCCAGTTGCACAGGGGGGTGTTGAGGCCCAGCAGGCTTAACTTCCTGGTGAGATTCTGTGGGATGATGGTGTTGAATGCTGAACTGAAGTCTATGAACAGCATTCTGACGTAGGTGTCCTTCTTCTCCAGGTGGGTAAGGGAGAGATGAAGGGTGGTGGTGATGGCATCGTCCGTGGAGCGGTTGGGACGATATGCAAATTGCAGGGGGTCCAATGAAGAGGGGAGTTGGATCTTGATGTTCCTCATGACTAGCCTCTCAAAGCACTTCATGATGATGGGCGTGAGAGCTATGGGATGGTAGTCATTGAGGCAGGACACCGTGGACTTCTTCGGCACAGGGATGATGGTGGTGGTCTTGAGGCACGTTGGGACAGTGGAGCTGCGCAGGGAGACGTTGAAGATGTCCGTGAGAACATCTGTCAACTGGTCTGCACACTCTCTGAGCACTCTGCCAGGGATGTTGTCTGGTCCTGCAGCTTTCCGTGGGTTTACTCTGCGCAGAGTTTTCCTCACGTCCACTGCAGTGTTGTGTTGTGATCTTGGGTGTGATCTTGTGTGTGATCTTGGGTGTGATCTTGGGTGTGATCTTGTGTGTGATCTTGTGTGTGATCTTGGGTGTGATCTTGGGTGTGATCCTGCTCACCAACGTGTTGTTCTGAGCCTCAAACCGTGCATAAAAGTCGTTCAGGGCATCGGGGAGGAAGGCATCACTGTCACAGGACGGTGGCATTGTCCTGTAGTGTGTGATTTCCTGGATGCCCTGCCACATGCGCCGCGTGTCACCCGTGTCCTTGAAGTGGTTGTGGATTCTCTGGGCGTGTGCGCGCTTTGCCTCTCGGATGGCTCGTGACAATTTGGCTCTTGCTTTCCTTAGGGCCGCCTTGTCACCCACTCTGAAGGCCAAGTCACGGGTTCTCAGTAGCGCACGCACCTCAGGAGTCATCCACGGCTTCTGGTTTGGGCGTATGGTGATGGTCTTGGAGACAGTGACATCATCAATACACTTGCTGATGTAGCCAGTGACTGATGCTGTGTACTCCTCCAAGTTAACAGAGTCGCCTTCAGTCGCAGCCTCCCTGAACACGTCCCATGCAGTTCACTCAAAACAGTCCTGAAGGGCAGAGATGCTCCTGCCGGCCAGGTTTTCAGCTGCTTCTGGACTGGTCTGGAGCGTCTGATAAGGGGTGTGTAAGCTGGAGTCAGATACACAGACATGTGGTCCGAGAACGCGAGGTGGGGGCGGGGCTCCGCCCGGTACGCGCTGGGTATGTTTGTGTAAACAAGGTCCAACGCGTTCACTCCTCTCGTGGCAAAGTCCACATGCTGATGGAATTTAGGGAGGACTGACTGGAGATTAGCGTGGTTGAAATCTCCGGCGACAATGAACAGTGCGTCTGGATGTCTGGTCTGCAGATCACTGACGCCCCCGTGCAGCTCCCACAGTGCCTCTTTAGCATTAGCGCTAGCGCTAGGCGGTATGTACACGGCGGCTATCAGCACGGCGGAGAATTCCCGTACTAAATAAAAAGGTCTGCACTGGACTATGACGAACTCCACCAGCGGAGAGCAGTGCTTGGCGACAGTCACAGCGTTGTTGCACCATTCTGTGTTAATGTAAACACACACGCCTCCACCGTGGGTCTTCCCGGACAGAGCCGCGCTCCTATCCGCTCTGAACGAGGCTAGCCCGTCTAGCTGAATGGCGCTGTCTGGAATACTGTCGCTGAGCCACGATTCCACAAAGACTAGAGCACAGCAGTCTCTGATCTCTCGCTGGGTCGCTCGCTGGAGTCGAATGCAGTCCAGTTTATTATCGAGGGAGCAGACGTTTGCGAGGAATAGCGATGGTATAGCCGGGCGGCTAGGGCTAGCCTTTAGCCCCACGCGAACCCCGGCTCTCTTACCGCGCTTCCGCTTTCGCTCGCACCGCTTGCGATGACACTTCCGCCATCAGGAGACTGCAGGCCTGGGTCTTGTAGCAGGCTGAGCTCTTGTAGCGTCTGTAGAACTTCGTCCGAAAGATTGTTTTTTGGCTGATTTCTCCACTGAAGCAGGGTCTGGCGGTGGTAGGATATGTGCACAGGTGTTCCGATGCACATATTTGCAGAGATGGACGAGAATATTCACAAACAAAAACACAAAAAGCACCAATTCTCGGACCAAGAGTGGCCGCTGCGTGTTAACGCACCGCCGACCAGAGTTATTTGGACTCCGAATAAAATAAAAAAGTGTACATATGAGTGGTGTGTAATTCTATTGAGTAGACGGAGAGCTGAATGTAATGAATCTTGATTTGATGCATAATACTTGATCACTCAAAGTAATGAGCCGTGAGCAGAAGTCCGTGTGTCCTGTGTCTGTTTAAGACATATTCTCTATCACCTCCTCTCTCAGGGGCGTAACAGGTACAGGTGCCAGGTTTAAACTTCACCTGGCAGTGAGCAGTCAGGGGGGATTGTTGGGTCAACACAACCAACTGTTTGAAACTTTAACTTGTTTAGAGCCCTGACCACTGCTCGTCCAGCTTCTTCTGACTGGAGCTGATTCTGAAACTAACTGGGAGAAAAATGCAGTAGAATAAAAAAGATTATAATCTGGGAAAAATCCTCCAAATCAAAGACTGCTTTCTGCTATCAGAGCCTCTGACCAATCAGAATCTTGCCTGGTGTAACATGGGGGAGGAGCCTAAGCTTTAAAAGGAGATCTTCTAGCTGGTCATGAAAGACATGTAGTTTGTTAAGAGTGTGTTTAAAGTATTTTACTGGTATCTTTTCTAACATTGTGTATATGAGCTTGTCTGATGTGTTGAATGAATAAATTAATATTTTACCTTCATGCTTTTAACTTAGTTTTACAAGAGATTGTTTGTTTTGTATAATTTGTGGTTTTAAACGGGCGAGAGGGTACATCTATTCAGTTTCACCACGTAAGAGTCTACTTTCTCTAGTTCCCTAGGTCCGGGGATGGACACCACCCTGTTTACTTCTGTGTATGAATTGAGACAGTGTTGTCAGCGGCACATGCTGTGTTGCAAAATGTGTTTACACAGAGCTGACCAGATATTGAGACACATCCAGGTAGCATTGTAAAGGTCAGACCACCAGAGGGAGATCTAGAGCTGTGATTAATAGTGAGCTGCAGTAAGAAAATAATAATTCACAGAAATTTTGAAACATTTTTCCAGAAAAGGGTTGTGAAAGAATGACTCAAATTAGGTCTGTAGATGAAACATCACCTACTATATAACCTAGTCCTGCGCTCGTCCAGACCAACACATTTCCATTATCAGACTCCAGTTCCAGGTAATATTTCAAGCTCCATACAAGGTAGTTTCAAAAATATTATTCTTTAATAATTGTTCGATCTATTTTAGCTTCTCAAAAGAAAATATTTGCTAATGCAGTAGAAACTTAACGTGAATGTTTAGAGATTTCATGTTTCTGTGGATGCTTCAACGATCACTTTGAGTGTAAATAAGAGGACACACATCAGTGCATTTTGATTATTGTTTATTTGCAAGAATTTATTATAAACAAAATATTTTCTGGGTGTGAATATCATAATGAATGGACAAAAAGCAATTCTCCAAAATCACAGTATTAAATTTTATCACTCTTTTATCAATCTGAAATTAAAGGATGTTTTTGTCGTTTGTAGAGGTTTTTTTCTTTGGACAGTGATGTATATAGAATATAAAATGATTTATGATATAACAGTCAGAACTAAGTTTTTAGTAGAAGATTCCTGTACGGTTGTGAGGGTTTGAAAACGTGGGTCATTAAACAGAATCCCTTTTTCAGGTTCCTGTTGGATGCACTGAAAAAAGATGGGGAATAAAAATGTATGTTCTAACAGAACCTTCACTAACACGGGGGATATCTCATTGTCCGATTCAACTGGAACTTGTGATACTACCACTGTGGCCAACGCTTCAGGAAAGACACTGAGAACTTTCTACCGCAAAGAAAAGATTAAGCTGGAAGACGTGCTGCTAGATTCTACCAAGAAGCTCTTCAAGCCTAAAGCAGAGACCAAATTCATTGAGCTGAAGCCCAATCAGCACTTCGAAGTTCCCAGCTTGAAGGACGGCTACGTCAGCATCTTTGTTGTAGCCGAGGAAGTGTGCGTGGAGACCGTCTCTCTGAATTTCCAGTTAGCCTCCGGTGCAGGCTGCATTGTGACAGACGAGAAAGAGATCAAACTCAGAAAGAGTGATGGAGGAATCTGGGTAGACAAAGATGGCCATAACCACCGCACCAACTGATCCAGACATTAGAAGATGGTGGAGAGCTGAGAGAATGATGGACTTTACTCCATTTAAGACTTCAGATTTAATTTTAGATTGTAATTGATCCTCAGTAGTAACCCAATCCTTTTAAATCAGTTAAAATAAAATAAATCATTAATGTTACGTAAATGTAAAAATCAGATTAAGACGTATTGATTAAATGGCTTGTTTTGTCTAAAATGAAACATAAATAAATTTAATTATTGTACATTACTTTTTTCTATTAGTGTGAAAATACACACACACACACACACACACACACGCGCACACACACACACACACACACACACACACACACACACACACACACACACACTTAGTCATACGTTTGTTTCTCTGAATTGTGGGAGCATTACACTCCTCTTCCCTAACCTTAACCTTAAACTGAGTGTTACCTTAATGTACCAGAGTTAAGTCATGATAATTGTAGCCTTATTTTTGTGAATTCTATCAAAATTATTTGTTTTTAAAGCTCATTTGTATTATTTTCCTTGTTAAAACCCAATTTATTTTTATATTCCTTATTTTTTCCTCTCTAATTATTCCAGTTTGTGTTATTCAGCTTATGTATACAAGTTTAATGTGTTATTGCGTTTGGGCTACAGGTTTTATTATTTTTTCTTTTGTCATTTTCTTTACTCCCAGTGGTGCTGTGTACCTCGCCGGAGGTGAGGCGTGTTGGAGAAGCTCTGTAAGTAATGATATGTTTTTAACTAGAAATATGTTCTCACGAAGCGGATTGCACTAGTTTTAGTACGTACGTAACCCAGGTCTCCAGTGGGTAACAAAAACACACTGATAAAATAGAATTCCAGAGGAAATGAATAATAATAATAATTATTATAATTTTAATTTATCCAGAAATAGGATAAAAATAAGTTAATGAATGAAAACCGTGGCAAACAGTGTTTAAATGAAAAAAAATCAACTGTTTAATTATAACTTAACAAAATAGTGAAACTTAATGCGCAAAACAGCAGCCAATCAGTTTCTCAGAAGGTCCAATGCGCAACTTAGCGTCCAATAATATTCCTTTGGGAGGTTAGGTGGGCGTTGCTTGGCCAGTCAGTGCCAGTAGGTAAGTAATGAGAGTAAGTAGTAAGTAGTAAGAGATATTAGAGATATT
Source organism: Megaleporinus macrocephalus (assembly GCA_021613375.1). Taxonomy (NCBI): domain Eukaryota; kingdom Metazoa; phylum Chordata; class Actinopteri; order Characiformes; family Anostomidae; genus Megaleporinus; species Megaleporinus macrocephalus. The sequence goes on along the minus strand of CM038724.1, from coordinate 39,897,552 downwards.
AGGAGATATTAGAAATATTAGGAGATATTAGAGAAACGCTAGGATTTAGTGTTTTTCACCAGTGGAGTGGTCACTGCACAGCTGACCACTGTTGTTAATCTCAGTAGGCTACAGAGAAGAGACAGAAGTTCTACTTACTGTGAGAAACTTTCCAGGCTGGATGCTCCAGCTAATCTGCAGCGGGAGAGCTTGGTGCTAATTTGACCTAAAATGGTATGTAAGAACAATAGATTGGATTCAGTGAGTGTAAAACACACTAGTATATGTGTTTTAATCAAAATAGCTGAGTTAATAAAGGTATAACATCGCTTATTAGCCTAGCAGTTTCACCTATTCGCTATGCTAAGATAACGCCATTGAATGTAATAGGAATCTATGCTAAGCTAACACTGATGAAGGTAATATGAGCTAACACTGCTAACTGAGCTATGGAGATGAATTGTATCCAGGTGTATGTACTAATGTTGGAAGATCAGATGTTTATTAAACTGTATTCTGAGGATTTAATATTGCTGAATGTGATTTTCTAGCTGTATGCATTTGTGTGAGATGTAAATATGTTATATGAGTGCTTAAACGCTGTTTTCCTGTAAACAGGTCAGTTTTTCTTGGGTTGGAGTTAACTAAATTCTTCACGAACACTCTTCACATTACTCAGTTGCACACGCTTGGTGCACTGTGGGGTGTCAAGTTGTGATCCCAGGTTTTTTTCATCACACACAGACACTTGACATCTACTAAAACTTTTCATACCACATACCACTGTGAAAGAAAAGAGACTCAAGTTGTAAGCAATTATTTTATTAAAAGCTAAGAAACTGGAAAAAAAGATTTTTATTTCTTATTTAGTTGCTGATTTATTCATTCATTTATTATGTTATGTAATTTGATAAGTGGTTTTGATATACATTTCTGGTTACTACTTTATTGAACATTGTTGGGTTGTTCTTAAAGTGAAATTTTAAGTTGGGTTAAAGGTCAAGTATTTATTAATATATTTTATAATTGCATATTAGATTCTAACTACAAACTAAACATTAACCAGTAAAAATACTAACCTTAATACTTACCGTTACCTTATAAATTTAATCAGACCTAAAGGAGGAAAAAAAGAGAAACAATTAATTGCAAAAATAACAATAACTGACAACAATATTTAAGCAAAGAATAAATTGAGTACTTACCTTTTGGTTTTGGTGATCAGCGAACAATTTATTTTTATTTTTTGGGGGAAAATATCTTTTGCATTTTGTACATTTTGGTTGTTGTTTACTTGAAGAAATGTATTTTGTTTACATTCAGTACACTCCATAACTTCCACATTCTCTGGTCTCATTTCTTCTGTGTGTGTTGCTCCCCAAGTGAACCTAACTGGTCCATTGTTTATCCCTATTGTTGCACAGGTAATCTTGAGTGTCACATATTTGTGTTTAAAGTGAGCCCTGCGCTACACATAGTCTCTGTTTCTGTTACGTATTAGCGCGTATTTAACCCGTATTTAATATTTACTTTAATTTTTTACATTGTGCTGAAGAATGAACCGCAGATGTTCTTAATCCTTCTCTTCTTCTCTCCCTGGAGAGCTTTGCACAGTCGCAGAACACAGAAAAAGGGATTGTGTGTGTGTAGGTATGTTCTGAACTAAGTTCTACATCTGTTCAGTTAAGTTTCAGAAATAAACACTCTCTCTTAGCTGAAGAAAAAGAATTGCATCCACTATTTAATCACAAACAGCAGTAATTCTGTGTGTTTGTATTTTCTTACTTTTTAATTTTATTTTCTTCCTCAGATAAATGATTCAGTGTGAAGGTGTTACTAGTTTTAATGTGAACTGTGTACTCCAGGTGGCGCTGTGTACCTCGCTGGAGAGCTCTGCACAGTCGCAGAACACGATCAGAGAAAGGGATTGTGGGATTGTGTGAATGCGGGCACACACAATAAAGAACCATATAAGAGAGAATCCAGAGTCGACCATTTTTACTGCGTCCACCTCCTCCTGACCACAAGCCCCCAGATAGAGCAGACCCCGCGCAGAGACCCCTCACATTAACCTCAACATTTAATGATGGTTTTATGATAGACTAACTGGTCCCCGCGAGGATGAAAGATCCACACAACATGAGTGTATGTCCCCACAGTGTGATATTAACCTGCTACAAATGAAGGGAAACCTCTGAACAGTACATGACTGTCCTCCTGTCTGTTGAACGCTGTTGAAGGACTGATCATCAGGGCCTCCACCCCACCATCACCAGCCAGCTCACCTGTCCATATACTGCTACACCCTCAGTTACATCACTGTGCCATCCAGGTGTACCAGCATTGAGATAGGATGGGACTGTTTCAGCTGACGCACACTTTACATAAAGACCCAGTCATAGACTGCCTCAGTCAGAGACTGCCTCAGTCATACACTGCCTCTACCTGTGCAGCTGCTAAAGCTTTGCTATCCAGATTTCAAACAGAGGCTCCTTTCTTTGGTATTTAGTTTAAACTGTAAATACTGTTTGATCAGAGGAGGATGGGTCTCCCCTTGTGAGTCTGGCTCCTCCGAAGGTTTCTTCCTCCAGTCTGAGGGGGGTGTTCTTGCCACTGTTGCCTCTGGCTTGCTCACTGGGGGGTATATGTTATAACTGTCTGTTTTTAAAACTCTGTAAAGCTGCTTTGAGACAACATCGTTGTAAACTTGACTTGACTACATTAAAGAGAACCTGCTTGACGTAGTGAACATTAACACAACTGTTGAATTCAGTGAAGTCCTCCAGTCCCCGTCTCGTTCATACAGGACAACAGTGCTGCCCTGAAGGAGACATGTTTGGAACTCACTCCCTACAAACAAAGATGAGGATTACCCCATCTAAAATTCAGCATCTATAACGGGGAGGTGTGTGTGTGTGTGTTAGCAATAATGACCACAGGTTCTACTAGAGCTACCCTGGTAGTTGGTATACACTCTGTGGTCCAGAACCATCATCTTGGTCTGCCAGTCCAAGGAACCTGTTTTGTGTGTGGTCAATGCGACATTGCTCAGTAAAGCTTAAGTGAAGCCATTCTAACCACCCTGGTTATCCAGAGCCTCTTTGAAGCCTATCCGAACTCTTTTTCTGAATTTTAAGAACCAATAGCAAACCAGCATCCTGTGATCGGAGTAAGCATGGTGGTTCATAAAAGGAAATAAGATCTTTCAGGTACTCTGGTGCGAGAGCGTGCAGAGCTTTATACATCAGTAAAATAATTTTAATATGGAATGGAATTGAACAGGAAGCCAGTGTAGCTGATAGAACTGGACTGATGTGATAGAATTTGTGACTGGTCCTGCTAACTCTCTCCCGGGTCGGGTACACAATATGCTGGGTCCTTCTTTAATAGAGAAGTTTGGATTTATTAGGGTCCTCACTCCAGACCCACATGCCCTAGAACACCCAACATGGCTCTGAAGATGCCTAGACCACAAACCCCTCCACCATCAAGAGAGCACCATAGCGGTGGTAGCTCAAACTGCTTTACGGTAACATAAAAATATAAATTAGCATTCTTTTAATAATTCAAAGCAAAAATCTGAGTTTCAGTTAAACACTGAGTAAAAGTAGACATATTCAAATGTTTATCAAAGATTAGCACTGAGCTTGACTGCCTAATAAAAGGTGAGCTGAGTTTGCAGGTGGACAGCAAGCTTTATGGGTCAATTAGAATTTTAGGACTAGCAGCAGACCTTAATCTATTGGTGTCTGGTTTGGTGTTGTGAGGATCCTCGCTGTTATATTTTCTTCAGTAAGAAAGTTATTGCTTGATTTGATTTTTCAGTAAGCGCTGTATCACTACAGTAGCACTCTCTACTCCAGATATTTAATAGACACACAACTAGCAGTTTCTTTAAAAACACTACAGTTCCTGCTAAAGCATGAATAAACACAACTCAGTGTGATGAAGCAGTTGTTTATCTGAGTGTTGCTAGGTTTGGGAGATGTTTGAGCAGATATCCTCCTCAGTTGTGCACATGCTAGTGAATGATAAGGAGTGCGGTTGTGCAAGTGAGTTGTGGCCTGATGTTACATGTAATGCACAGTTTCCCAATTCATGTTCAAACATTGAATATTTCTAATCATCTAGCAGTGTAGGTTTTGTGGGACGATGTTTTATTTAAAAAAGAAACAACAATAAAAATAGTTAAAGTGAAAGACTATGCTTAACTGTGTTTGAGGGTCTATAATATCCCATTAAATAACTTCTCAGATTTTCCATTGTGTTTTAAAGAGCTTCTCGGTAACAGCGGGATGAAACAGAGCTCAGAGTCTAAGAATTAAGTGAATGAAATGAATAGAAGTGCTACTAGTGCTGTGCACCTGAGCAGGAGTCCTTTAGGAGTACTTCAGAGCTCGAATGGCCTGTGGGAAGAAGCTCCTCCTCGTCCTCTCTGTTTTTGTCTTCAGGGAGTAAAAGCATTTCTCTGAGCTCAGTAGAGAGCAGAGTCCACTGCTGAAATGGCTGGGGTCCTTCACAATCTCCCTGGCTTTGGTCCAGCACTGCTTCTAGTAGATGGTCAGCAGGTCAGGAAGCTCAGTCTGTGCTCCTAACCCAGGCTGTTAAGTTTCCAGTGTGGATGCTTTTGATGGTGCAGGTGTAGAAGTTCTGCAGCACCTTGTAGGGCAGTGTGAAGTTCCTTTAGACGTCCGAGGTGGTGGCGATACTGGCACACCTTCTTCACCATGTAGTTGATGTGGCAGGACCGTGAACTAAATGATCTTTTCTGTCCACGGCAGCTTGTTTTAATCCAGACAGGCTGATGGCTCCTCTCTTGCTTCCTGCTGTAGTCCACTATTAGCTCCTTCGTCTCCTGAACAGAAATGGTGACAGCATTTTTAAGATATGTTGAATTGATGTCCAGCATCAGGGAAACCTTAAACATGTCTGTGAATACTAAAGCCAGAACTGGACACCAGATGCCATCACCATCGTTCACAGCCCCTTTGAGAGCTGCATTGTAACATGGACAGTCTGCGTCATCCAGAGTATCTCGCAGGATGATCACCGAGTGATTGTGATATGAATCATTAGACTCAGGCAGGTTATTTCAACGCAAGGCTTTATTAACACACCGGAGAAGAACATGTGAAATAAGGCGTAGAACCAGACAGCCAAGCGTGGAAGTCCCGGGAGAGCAGGTTAGCTGGAGGTCGGGGCAGCCGCTGATGGAAACCTGAGAGCCCGGTGACTCCAGTTGCTGATCTCCCATCTGAGCAGTCGAAGGTAAAAGCCCCTGAAGTGCTGGGAACAGGTCAGAATCTAGGTCCTATCTGGACAGTTCATCTACAGGGGTTATTCCTTTGCATAGCTCCTGAGCATGCCAGGAGAGGCAGACACCGGGGGGAAGCTTGCTGCAAGACACGAGCCCAAACAGGAAGTCCGAAGGCCTTAAGTGCTTACAGATTGTTTTTATTTTGGTAAGAGGAAAATGGCAGTATGGGACAACTTTCCAGATGGTGGATGAGACTGGGCTTTATAGCTGTCCCTGAACGCAGTCTAGTGGTCCAGGGTCCTGTCGCTCCTGGTGGGGCAGGTGAGGTGTTGATGTGGTGAAGTTATCACTATGTGGTTGAATTCTGTGCTATTGGAATCCGCAGCTAGCGTTAGCGCAGTGTCCCGGTGCTTCATCTGAAACTGTATAAGAGCTTCATGAACTTCACACAGCGCTGTGTCCATGTTCACCTCAGGGTGGGAAAGACGACGCTGAGGACAAGCAGCTCCAGCTTTGGTGTGCAGGAGTTCACAAGAACAACAACACTGACACACCAGCTACTGATCACCATCACGCACGTTCCACCTCCCCTTGATCTCCACTGTCCCGTCCATATGATGCACCGAGGAGAATTCAGCAGGCTGGATGGCGAGACTCGGTACTGCTGGGCTCAGCCATACCTCAGTGAAGTTAAGGAGACTGCAATCCTGAACGTTCTTCTGGACCTTCATCCTAGCAGGGAGGCACGTTCAGACACTTTCATCCTTACTTCTATGTTCACCCATTGCACTGCCAGTATTTGTAGACCAAATATCAACTTCAAATATCAACAGTGTATGTGTCTAATCTACAAACATACTGACCCTCACTCCTCTATGCCTGATCTACAATCATACTGACCCTCATTCCTCTGTGTCTAATCCACAGCCGTACTGACCCTCACTTCTCTGTGTCTAATCCTGAGCCATACTGACTCTCACTCCTCTATGTGTCTAATCCACAGTCATACTGACCTTCTCTCCTCTATGTGTCTAATCCACAGTCATACTTACCCTAACTCCTCTATGTGTCTAATCCACAGCCGTACTGACCCTCACTCCTCTATGTGTCTAATCCAAAGTCATACTGACCCTCACTCCTCTGTGTCTAATCCAAAGTCATACTGACCCTCACTCCTCTGTGTCTAATCCACAGTCATACTGACCCTCACTCCTCTGTGTCTAATCTACAGTCATACTGACCCTCACTCCTCTGTGTCTAATCTACAGTCATACTGACCCTCACTCCTATATGTGTCTAATCCACAGTCATACTGACCCTCTCTCCTCTATGTGTCTAATTCACAGTCATACTGACCCTCACTCCTGTGTCTAATCTACAGGCATACTGACCCTCACTCCTCTGTGTCTAATCTACAGGCATACTGACCCTCACTCCTCTGTGTCTAATCTACAGGCATACTGACCCTCACTCCTCTGTGTCTAATCTACAGGCATACTGACCCTCACTCCTCTGTGTCCAATCTACAGGCATACTGACCCTCACTCCTCTATGTCCAATCTACAGGCATACTGACCCTCACTCCTCTGTGTCCAATTTACAGGCATACTGACCCTCACTCCTCTGTGTCTAATCTAGTCATACTGACCCTCACTCCTTTGTGTCTAATCTACAGGCATACTGATCCTCACTCCTTTGTGTCTAATTTAAAATCATACTGACCCTCACTACTCTGTGTCTAATCTACAGTCATACTGACCCTCACTCCTTTGTGTCTAATCTACAGGCATACTGACCCCTCACTCCTCTTTGTGTCTAATTTAAAATTATACTGACCCTCACTCCTCTATGTGTCTAATTTAAAATTATACTGACCCTCACTCCTCTATGTGTCCAATTTAAAATCATACTGACCTAAGTTTGCTGGTTTTGTACTATGTGGGGTTTCAAACAAGTGAGAGAAACACGTCTATACATTTGTACTGTGTAGGAGTCTACTCTGTCTAGTTTCCTAGGTCAGAGTGTGAACACCACCCTGTGTACTTCTGATTATTGGCCAGGAAACAGAGTATTTAGGGTTTTTTTTATTTTGTGCTCTAGCTAAGCAATTTTTGTTTCAAAGTAGTCTTGCATGTTTATTTTGTTCTTATCTTTGTTGCTGCCCACAGTTTGATTTTGTTTTTTGAGGGGGACTAGATATAATAGCAAGTATTTCATTGTGGTGGGTTTTAATCAAATTAAAAAGCTCTTATTTATCTGTTATTGTTTTTATCTTAATTTTTTTACTGGTATATAGTTTTAGTGCTATTACTAATTCCACATCATTGAGACAAAATGTTTTTACAATGATATAAAATTAACCTTTTTCCAAATAATTAGAAAACCTAACTGCAGTTTGATGCAAATTAACTCTGCTTCCCTCCAAACGAAAGCTGTGCCATGCTACATTGTGGGGTAGTCTTAATGTCTGAGGAAACATTCAAAGCTCTCTTGATATTCAGTCAACATAAGTATTGAACTGAGAACATCTTGCTGGGGACATGTTATATTATAAAATTATTTTTTATATACAGAACTTATCATGTATCATGTAGACACATCCAGGGAGTATTGTAAATGTCCAGCCACCAGAGGGAAGCCAAGAGCTGCTTCTCTGTAATTAAGGGTATGAGCAGCAGTAGGAAAATAATTATTCACAGAAATGTTTGAAATGATGAATCACTTTTCCAGACATGGTTGTGAAAGAATTGCAAAAAAACTACTCACATTAGATCTGCAAGTGTAACATCAGCTACTATAAAACCTGGTCCTGCACCCATCCAGACCAGCACGTTTCCATCATTAGACTCCAGTTCCAGGTGAGGTTTCAAGCTCAATACTTGAAAGGTAATTTCCAAAATATCATTACGTTATAATTCATTGTTTGACCTAATTATCTTTTTAACAGCTGAAACTTCCCAATGCAGTATAACCTTTAGGTGCACGTTTAGAGACGTCATGTTTCTATGGATGCTCCAACAGTCCTGTATACAAAAGTATAATTAACTTAACACACTCTCTACAGAGGACACACTTCTAAAAGTGTTTTAATTACTGTTTATATGTTGAAATTAACACAAACATTAAGATGCAAGCAATGTACAATATGTTTTAAGGTTAAACTTATTTTTTGGCAGCTGTTAATTTCCTGTAATAGCAATGTGTTTTTCTGAGTTTTCACAGACAAACATTTTTAAAAACAAATGTTTATCTATAGATTCATTTTTCAGGTTTTTGCTGGATGCATTGAGAAAAGATGGGGAATACGAATATATACATCGGCAACACCTTTTGCCACACAGGAAACATTACATTTTCCAGTGCACCTGGATCTGTGACTATGAGCACTGTGGCCAACGCTACAGGAAAGAAGCTGAGAATTTTCTACCACAAACAAGAGATTAAGCTGGAAGATGTGCTGGTAGATTCTGGGACCACCAAGAAGCTCTTCAAGCCTAAAACTGAGATCAGCTTCATTGAACTGCCAGCGAACCACCACCTTGAAGTTCCCAGCCTGGATGAAGGCTACGCCAGCGTCTACGTTGCAGACGAGGAAGACAGCGAGGTGTACGTGGAGACCATCTCTCTGAATTACAGAGTACCCTACGGCGCATGCTGCATTGTGTCGGCTAAGAATGAGGTCAAGTTCAGAAAGAGTGATGGAGGGATCTGGGTAGACGAGGATGGCCATGACCACTGGACCCAATGATCCAGAAATTATAAGAGAGCTGAGAGAATGATTGGCTTTACTCTGAATCTTTATGTTGTAATTCCTAGCAGTTGCACTGAAAATACAACCCTAATCATTACAATTTAAAATTAATTAACTAAATATTGATCATGTGAAAATGTGAAAAGCTTTACACGTCTTGATTTAATTAACTGTTCTGTCTGAAATTAAACATGAATAATTTTTGTCTCTAATATTGTGCAAGCACACACATGTTTGTTTCTGTGAATTGTGAATTCAATATTCTTTTTTTTGTTTACTGGAGATCCATCCCTTAACCTGCATAACTTTTAACTTTTTGTACTGTCTGGGGTTTCAAACAGACAGGAGGGGTACACCTATACTTTCACCATGTAGGAGTCTACTTTATTTAGTTCCCTCAGTCAGAAGGTGAACACCACCCTGTGTACTTCTGGTTACTGGCCAGGAAAGTGTAGAGTATTCAGATTTTTTAAATGTTGTGGTTTAGCAACATAATGTTTTTAGTAGGCTTGCATGGTTATTTAGTTTTTTTTCTTTGGTACTGAACACAGTTTGACTAGCTGTAGCACTTTATTGTGGTGGGTATTAATAAAATAGCTTAAAGTATTTATTTATCTGTTTCTCATCCTTTTATTTCTTTTTCACTGGTTCATAGTTTTAATTACATGTGACTGATTCCACTGCACCGTAGACAAAGTGTGGGGTTGTTATAATGATGTAAAATAATCTTTAGTTGTGTCAAATTCTCCTCTTTCCAGGTCAGATGAAGACTGATTTATATTACCTGGAGTAGATAATAAATATCATTTGTTAAAATAGATAAAACTGAAGATATATATATATATTTTTTCAAACAAGCACTTCTTCCCTCCACCATCTTCATCTCCACCAGAGGGAGGCCTAGAGCTGCTGCTCTGTAGTTAAGAGTATGCAGAAGTAAGAAAATTAATAATAATTCACAGAAATTTAGAAATGACTTTTCTAGAGAAGGTTGTGAAAGAATAACAAAGAATTACTCAGTTCAGGTCTGTAGGTGGGTCAACATCTACTATATAACCTGGTCCTGCGCTCATCCAGACCCACACATTTTCATTGTCAGACACCAGTTCAACATTTTGATCTCCATACAAGGTAATTTCAAATATATGACTGTTAATAATTGTTTGATCTAATTATCCTAATGCAGTATAACCTTTATGTGAATGTTCATATAATTTTTATGGATACTGCTCTCATTGATATTGCATTATAGATTATTTGCTAAATTTAACATTAACATTAAAATTTAAGCATGCAAATGATTTTATGGGCTTTTAATGTTAAACTAATTCTGTTAGATTTTTTGGCAGCTTTTCTTTTTTATTGTGTAAAAATGGCAATTCTCCATTAAATTGAGAAAATCTCTTTACACAAATTACCATAATTTTTTGTCCTTTTTCTATTTTGGAGAATCATGCTTTTCTTTGGACACTGATGACAAAATATAACCGTATATATAATATAATACGATATTATATAACAGTAATTTATTTTTAAGTAGAACTGGGTTTTAATATCACTACCAATGCTGTGAAGGATTTCTATACAGTTGTGAAATTTAGCAGATTTAAAACAAAGGTTTGTCTACACTGCTTATTAAACAGAATCTCTTTTCAGGTTCTTGTTGGATTCACTGGGAAAAGATGGGGAATAGAAATGAACGTTGTGGGAACACCTTTAACAGTACAGGGAATATCACATTCTCCAGTGCACCTGGATCTGGAACTAAGAGCACTGTGGCCAACGCTACAGGAAAGAAGCTGAGAATTTTTTACCACAAACAAGAGATTAAGCTGGAAGACGTGCTGGTAGATTCTGGGACCACCAAGAAGCGCTTCAAGCCTAATCCAGAGATCAGTTTTATCGACCTGCCAGTAAACTATCATCTTGAAGCTGCCAGCCTGGATGAAGGCTACGCCAGCATCTTTGTTACAGCTGAAGAGGACAGCGAGGTGTACGTCAAGACCATCTCTCTGAATTACAGAGTCCCCTACGGCGCATGCTACATTGTGACGGCCAAGAATGAGGTCAAGTTCAGAAAGAGTGATGGAGGGGTCTGGGTAGACGAGGATGGCCATGACCACAGCACCAAGTGATCCAGAGATTTGAAGATGGTGGAGAGCTGAGAGAATGATTGGCTTTACTTTATTTGAAACTTCAGATTTAATTTAGATTGTAATCCTCTAGCAGTGACCTAATCATTACAGTTTAAGATCAATTAATCAAACATTGGTTATTTTACGTAAATGTGAAAATCAGCTTAAGATGTATTGATTAAATGGATTGTTTTGTTTAAAATTGAAAAATAAATCAATTTAATTATTGTACATTTCTTGTCTCTATTAGTGTACACACACACACACATACACACACACTAATTCATACATGTTTGTTTCTGTGAATTGTGGGAGCATCAGTGGACTTTCATGTCTTGGTAGGTTTCAGTTGTAGAATACTTTTTTAATTTTTGGATGATGGTTTGAACAGTGCTCCTTGGGATGCTAAAAGCTTAAGATATGTTTTTATTAATTTTATAACTTCTCTACAACTTTATCTCTGACCTGCCTGGTGAGTTCCTTGGTCTTCATGATGCTGTTTGTTCTTTTTTAAAAAAAACACTGAGGCTTTCACAGAACAGGTGTATTTATACTGACACTAAATTTCACACAGCTGGACACTAATAACAAATTAAGTGACTTCTGAGGGCGATTGATTGCACTGGATTTTATTTAGGCTTAAATAAATTACTTATAATAATAAAAATAATTCATCATTTATTTTCTTATAATTCTTAATACCGGGTCATGGTTACAGTAAGGATAGCAGAGAAGCCCAGACGGCCCTGTCACATCTCGTCATGTCACATCCTGTCTCTGTCATTTGGTTACCCTTCTGTAATTTTCCTGGTGTTTCTGTTTGTTTGTTTTGTTTATCTAGCTACTCCTTGTCTCTGTTGTCATGCCCCATCACCTGTTCATAGTTTGTGGCTCCTCCCTGTCCCAGGTGTCTCACAGTGACTACTTATTCCCCTCTTTTTGCTCTCTGTCTTTGTCTGCTATTTGTGAAACTGTGAAGTCAATTTTCATGTGCCCCCCTTTATGTTTTGTGATAGGTTGCTCGGTGATCTGATTTTCTAGGATAAGACCACACTTGGAGATGCTGATCTTCACCCATTTCCGAATTAGTGTTCCTATGTGCTTCAAAAAGCTGAAACACCACCCTCCGGCCTCCCAAACACAATGCCTTCCTGACATCAGCTATGCCTTGACCCCTATGTCCATGAATATCACAAACAGAAGTGGAGATAAAGCACACTCCAACAATCAAACCTTATCAGTGTGACTTAATTCTGAAGATACAAACACAGCTCTCACTCTAGGTGTACAGAGACCTAGTTCCCCGTAGTACTGGCCGCGGCAACTCATTCACCTGTAGGACCTCTTACAGAATATTTCGGGGAAATTCCACAAATATATACTGGGTTGGTAAACACCCATGTCCTCTCATCAATCTGAGCAAGGGTCAAAAGCTTCTCTTTTGTTCTACAGCCAGGAATCTACATTGGTCTTCCAAAATCCAAGGTTCCACTATTGGTCAGAATCCTTTTCCCAACACCATGGCATAAACTCTCCCAGGGATGCTGAGCAGTGTGATATCCCTGTAGTTGGGACACACTCTACTGTCCAGGAACACCACCTCAGTCTGCCAGTTCAAGGGTACTGTTTCCACAGTCCATGCATCATTGCATAGATGTATCCACCATGACAGCACCAAAACATCCAGAGCCAGGAAATTCGAGCCTGGCACCCAAAAAGGCTCTGGCCTTCTTTTGGGTCTAGGAGTTCCTCAATGTCCTCCCTCATGATCCACCAGTGGGTTCTTGGTTTGCTGCCCTGACCATTACCAACAAGTTTTTGGCCACAGCTACACCTCGCAGTTTCCACAATGGCGGTTTTGAACCGTATCCACTCAGACTCTGGTATCAAGTACACTTATGAACCTTCATGTGTTTGAACATGGTGTTTATTAAAGTTTAAACTTTTTTGGTTTTAGTAAATCATTGCCAGAGTGAGCATTAAAGTCCTCCAGCAAAACCATGGAGTTTGTAGATGAGGCCCCTTACAGAGCCCTACCCACTTTCTCCAAAAACGCCAAATACTCTGAACCGTTGTTCTGCAAGAAAGACTCCAAGAGTAGATGAATGTAATTATGTTTAATCGTCAAAAAGTGTACATTTGAAAGGTCAGTTGTTGTAAGTGATGAAGAAAGTCTTTGGCATAGACCCAGTCTTAATCCCAAGTCTGTAATATGGATATTGACAGCAGGGGCGAAACTAATAGAATTTTATAAATAAAGTGCACCCACCAGAGATGCACTTACCTGGCTCGAATACTCTGAAATGAAACACCAGAGATAATATTAATGAAACATAAGCGAAACTGATCATAAAACGGTGATGGAAGACATATTTTCAAGGTTTAAGTTACTAAATACCTTTTATATTAGCCTTTAGAAGAGGCTATGGTTAGTATAAGAGCTGTAAGGTTAGAGTTAGTCGTGAAAAGCATTGTAATTACTTGTGCAGAGTAGTTTGGGTCCCGGCCCACCCATGCATCCTTAGCGCTCGGGTCTTGGCCCGCGATTGCAAATTAGCGCTCGGGTCTTGGCCCGCGATTGCAAATTAGCGCTCGGGTCTTGGCCCGCGGTTGCAAATTAGCGTTCGGGTCTTGGCCCGCGGTTGCAAATTAGCGTTCGGGTCTTGGCCTGCGATTGCAAATTAGCGCTCGGGTCTTGGCCCGCGGTTGCAAATTAGCGTTCGGGTCTTGGCCCGCGATTGCATATTAGCGCTCGGGTCTTGGCCTGTGACGCTCGGGTCTTGGCCCGCGATTGCATCTTAGCACTCAGGTCTTGGCCCGCGATTGCATATTAGCGCTCGGGTCTTGGCCTGTGACGCTCGGGTTTTGGCCCGTGATTGCATCTTAGCGCTCGGGTTTTGGCCCGCAATTGTTAGCTGGGCCGCGGCCCCAACATGCGTCGAGTTAGCTAGGGCCACAAGCCCGACATGCTGTTTTAGTCTGTAAACGGTAATGTTAACCACCACCAGTAGTTTGCATAGATTTCTTAACTTATTTGAGTTTAGACAGCGCCAGTTGTGCTTCGTAGATGATATGAGCATCCGGTCTTATGTAAGATTCATAGGCTGCTGAATTCCATCGTCCTAGCAGTTTGATGGAGGAGGCTGCTACGCCATGCTGAGTTGCCGTAGTGGCAGCACTTATACAGAAGGAGTACCCAGTGTAGAGGGATGAGGAGAGGCCGCATTTTGTGACTACAAGGGCCAATTTTGAGTTGAACCATTGGGTCGTTATGGGAAGGCCATTTGGTAAAACAAATAAAGGAGCGTCAGAAGAATGAGAACAAATTGTAAGATAGTTAGTCATAAAAACAAAAGGGCAAAAGGAGTTGCTTAGTTTAAAGATTTTAATTGAAACACCTGATTTAGCGCGATCTGACTTAAAAAGATTGTAAAGAATCTTGGAGAAAATCGTAAGTCAGACAGAGTGAGCTCCCATGTTGGATCAAAGAACCAGGAGTCAGCCAACAGAAAAGCAGCTTTGAGTAAAGCGTTTATAAGGTGTAAAGAGTTTCTGGAGAATATGGTCATGGGTCATGGCATCTGGCGTGGAAATGAATGTCTGCTAACATCCTACGAATAGAAGGAAGTTTTTTAAAGTGCGTGTTTGGAAATTATGAACGAGAAGTGTGCATACGGTAGAAACTAAATTAGGAAAAAGTGGAATTTTGCGTGAAAAACAAAAAAGTATAAATCATGACCATGTTGAATTATAAGCCTTGAGAGTTGAATTAGCCAAACCTTTGGACATATAAAAGTTGGCCGATTCTAGCAGCGTTTCATAGTAATTGTTTAGTATAGAATGAGGTCTGAAAAAGGGGGGCAAGGTGTTAGATTTAAGGAGGCAGCTGGACAAAGTCGTCTGAACTCCTGAAAACGGAAATAAGAGAGAGCGTGAGTGAATGTACAGAAATGTCCCGGGATATATTCAGCTTTTAAGATAACATTTTGGGTGACAGATCGCCAAGTTAACCTTCTAATGAAAGTCATGATTTTAGGGCAAGACGATCGACCTTTGTTAATGATGGCAACGACACAAAAAATATTTGTTGTCACAAAAAATATTTAGCCGTTTGCGAGACCAAGCTTTTCCCCATAGAACGCTTGCAACCACTATAAGAAAAAAATTTACAGAGAGCTGAGGAGAAAGATCCACAGGTGAAGTCAGAAAATTCAGCTGGCCATTTTCCAGCAAACCATTGCCCTTGGAAATACCCCCTAAAACCGACTAATGGAGCAGCATTTAGAAAAAAATTCAGCCAATCAGATGACTCACTGTAGAAGAAAGAAACGCCATTTCAGTGATCAAAAAATAGATCTGACCTACAACCCTCATCTATAACAACAACATCACTCATTGTTGACAGAATGTGCTAAAAAAGCAATTTAGATATAAAAGACCGGCCTCGTGGTATTATAGGCATAGCAAAATAAAAGTGCCCGAGAAGAGAGAGAACGTCGTGTTTTGTAACAGATTGCGAGGAAAGAAAGGTTGCAGAAATAGACTTAATGCGATCCAGCTTTTCGACAGGAAGAAAGGCTTTCATCTCGACCGTATCTAGGATTATTCCCAAAAAGTCAAGAGAAGTGGACGGACCAATGGTTTTCTCAGCGGAGAGCGTAACACCCAAATCAGCAAAAACCGTCTTGAGTGTATCGAGAACAGAGGCACGAGAATAAGGAAACAAAATAGCTACGTCCAGCTATTTTGATAAGACGAATGGCATCGTCTACAGAGGCGTATTAAAAGGAAAATGAGACAAGGGGGATGCATTCATTAACGCTGGCAAGAACAGACGAATGAGGAGAAGACATGTCAAAAATCGAACGCTTCTTACCAGAATATTTACGTGTAGCAATGCCTAAAGAGAACGGAAAGGACCGATCACGTAGCCTTTATTAACTTCCTTTTGCAAAAGGGCAGCAACCACGTCAGGTTCAGACAGTGCTGAACGGAGATTTTTAGCAACGAAGGAAGATGCAAGATCAGAAAGGACAGCAACCCGAAACCCTTGCGAGAGCCCGGTAATCAAATAGTTTACGAAACAGGAATCTGGGTAAGAGGACAGATAACAAGAAAGCAAGGGCACGAAAATAGGGGTAGAAGGATGGCCAATCAAAATTTCTTTGCGACGAAAGGCTTTCCTTGCTTTGAAGGACGAAGGCGACGAGAACAGACTGATTTCGGGTGAGGGTCCTTGCGAACACTGCAAATATGCAAAAATTTACAATTAGGGAAAGAACAAACAGACTCATTAGAATTGTTACACAAAATATTTCCATTAAATTCGTGGATACGGCGACCTTGATTGTCGCGCAAGGTGCTTTCAGGATCAGCAACATGGACAGTAGCCGAAGCCGGGCGCGCGCAAGTTTTAGGGCAAAGCGTCAAAGTGCGGAACCAGCAGTTCCGTATCCGTAACAGACCAGTCTAGTCTAGTATTATAAAACGTTATAATGAAGCGGACTTAGCTGAGAAAGATTTGTGGTATTCGTAGAAGAGCTGACTAAAATCAGGCATCATAGCTAGATATAAGTCTAGTTCCACCCTTCGTTCCCGGGAGCACTTCCTTCCCACTTTAGCGGGTTGAGTGGACGGCGCGGAGGTCGACGGGGCCTAAGAGTTCATTGGAGGATCAGGGGGGGTTGCCCAAAACTTCATAGGCCAGCAGGAGAAGGTCATCCCGCAACAAACCACTGTCGAACGAAATGCCACGTTCACCAAAAAGTCCCCGTAGAGCATCGGACTGCCAAGAGGACCAGGACTGCCGGCGGTCACAAATGCGAGCACTGCGGCGTACAGAACCTGGCGGAGACGGGGTCATCCTCTAAATCGGAAATGGGAATATCTGCGATATCGAGGAGAGATTGAGCGTAAGTTGAATCCTTTTAAAGACAGGTAGGAGACTGCAATTGGTTGGCGTAATGAATGAAAGCGTGACGTAGCATTGGAGTCTTCCTAGCAGAACTTTTGCTAAAGCTTTCATTTCGTTACGTATACACACAACAGTTAGAGATTTTCTCCCTGATAGTAATTCGTATTAAAGCGACCCTCTTGTCAACATAGACAAACTCTAGCTACCCAGCCAACAGCGTCCCGGTTCAGCTTGGTTCAAGAAATAACACTTTAATGGAAGTAAAACGACATAAAACTAATCGGTACCTCTTTACCGATTCGCATGCCAAGATCCAGTTTCTGCTACAGTGGTCCATGCCACCTAGGACCTTCCTGCCATCTCTTACTGTCTATGAGGCACTGCCTTGGTCCTCTATTCTTAACCTCGTTGGTGGTGGGCCCACATGTTCCCCCAGTTGCCTTGACCGGGTTATGTGGATTGTCAAGCAATCAGGTGCTAAATGAGCCCAAAGGCCTGACTCTAGGGGTAGGTCCCGGTAACCCTCTCCCGGTCAGGGTACACAATTTCGTGTGTCCTTCTTTCATGTGGAATTGTAGATCATTTTATTTCAGGTATTCACTTCAGACCTGCTCACCCTGGAAACCATACCAGGAGCAAACAAGCCCTTCTGCAACATCAAGAGAGCAATTTATGTAAAAGAATTTCAAAATGCTTTTACACTAGTAGAAGAAATTCTGAATATAAATGTACATTCATATAATGACAAACACTAAATGGATATAGAGTTTTAATTAAACCCTAAATAAAATAAATGCATTTTTAAAAAAGAGTTAAAGAGCGGATTAAGAATAAAGCATCCAAATAAATTGCTTAAGAACTTTTTAGTAAGCAATGTATCTAAACAGTAGTGCTCTCCACCCCAGATATTTAAGAGGAACTCTACCAACAGCTTCTTCACAAACACTTTTCTTGTTAAAGCATGAATAGACACAAATTAACATGACTGTGGCAGTTGTTTATGTCAGGGTTGCATTGTCTGGGAGATGGTTGAACAGATATCCTCCTCAGTAGTGGACATGGTAGTGAATGATAAGATGTGTGATCTGTGTTGTGCAAGCATTTTCTGGCATGTTTCTATAAATAATTATTTAAAAACTGCATTGTTGCCCACTTCATGGTGAAAAGATGAAGATTTCTAATCATCTAGTAATTATCTACAACCCCCCCCCCCCCCAAAAAAAAAAAAAAAAATTAATTATATGAATTTCATTTACATCTAAATCTGAATCTGTAGGTTTAAGGGTATTTTTACTAAAAAGGTATTATGAGACAGGTGGCCATCCTGCTTGGGGGGCTGTGAGAGCAGCCTGACAGTAAATATTCAACTTAAACAAGGAACAGCTGAAACTGGAGAACCACAACCACGGAACAGGTGGGGTTTAATAAATACCATTTACTAAAATAGATAAAATTGGAGGTATTTGTTTTTTTCAAACGAGCACTTCTTCCCTCCACCATCTTCCTCTCCACCAGAGGGAGGCCTAGAGTTGCTGCTCTGTAGTTAAGGGTATGCAGAAGTAAGAAAATTAATAATAATTCACAGAAATTTAGAAATGACTTTTCTAGAGAAGGTTGTGAAAGAATAACAAAGAATTACTCAGTCCAGGTCTGTAGGTGGGTCAACATCTACTATATAACCTGGTCCTGCACTCATCCAGACCCACACATTTTCATTATCAGACACCAGTTCAACATTCTGATCTCCATACAAGGTAATTTCAAATATATGACTGTTAATAATTGTTTGATCTAATGATCTTCTCTGTGTTTCATAGCTGATATTTCCTAATTCAGTATACTGGTCTCATTAATTTTGATATTATTTGCTAAATTTAACAGAAACATTTACTGGCAAGCATGTGCAAAATATTTTAAGAGCTTTTAAAATCAAACTAATTTTGTCAGATTTTAATTTTGCAGCTTTCTTTTATATTGTATAAACAAATCACAATGAATAGACAAACAGCAATTCACCACAATCACAGTGAGATCATCTCTTAACACAAATTACAATAAAATTAATTATTTTTTTTGTTCTTTCCTGTAATGTTCCTATTTTGGAGAATCATTCTTTTCTTTGGATGGTTTTAATATCACTACCAATGCTGTACTGCTGTAGTGGAAGATTTCTATACAGTTGTGAAATTTAGCAGGTTTGAAAACAAAGGTTTGTCTGTACTGCTTATTAAACTGAATCTCTTTTCAGGTTCTTGTTGGATTCACTGAGAGAAGATGGGGAATGTAAATCAGCGTAATGACAACACCTTCAACGACACAGGGCATATCACATTTTCCAGTGCACCTGGATCTGGAACTAAAAGCACTGTGGCCAACGCTACAGGAAAGAAGCTGAGAATTTTCTACCACAAACAAGAGATTAAGCTGGAAGACCTGCTGGTAGATTCTGGGACCTCCAAGAAGCTTTTCAAGCCTAGAACTGAGATCGGCTTCATCGACCTGGCACCAAACGATTACCTTGAAGGTCCCAGCTTGGAGGAAGGCTACGCCAGCATCTTTGTTGCAGACGGTGAAGGCGGTGAGGTGTACGTGGAGACCATCTCTCTGAATTACAGAGTACCCTACGGCACATGCTGCATTGTGACGGCCAAGAATGAGGTCAAGTTCAGAAAGAGTGATGGAGGGATCTGGGTAGACGAGGATGGCCATGACCACAGCACCAAGTGATCCAGAGATTAGAAGATGGTGGAGAGATGAGAGAATGATTGGCTTTAGTCTTGACTTTGGCTTTGAAGCTTTAGATTAAATTTTAGATTGTAATCTTTAGCAGTAACCTAATCTTTACAGTTTAAAATAAATGAATTATATTTTATATCATGTTATGTCAATGTGAAATCAGCTTGAGATGTACTGATTAAATAAATAGTTTTGTCTAGAATGGAATAAATAAATTGAATAATTTTACACATCAGTCTAACACACTCTCATTTATTTTTGTTTTTTTTAATTGTCATGGAATTACATAGACTTCCATTATTTCTTGGAGACCCAAACTTTAAACATAACTTAATTTTAACCTAAACTTTAGATTACATCTAACATTAACCTTTAATGATTTACATGCAGGGACCAGATTCTAAACCCAAAAACTACACACACGTACCCACAAACACACTGAAAAGCTAGCTAGTGACAATCCTGTTAACCGCTTATATTAAAGTCTGAAATATGAATGTAATTGATCGCTTTAAGTCATTTCTGTTTGTATTTTGTTTGTTTTATTAATTATATTAATATAAATATATTGCACTTTAATAAATGAAGGAGAAACAAATCAGTTTATCGTATGTGTACATACTTTTTTAATAATCTCAAAGGTGTATTAGTTATCTCTAAAGTTCTTCTAAGTTCTCTGTCATACTGACTAACCTGTACTTCTGCACAAGCACCATTAACACTAATCACTGAAGGAGTCTGTTGTAGCAATGTACGCTGCCACATAGACCAGAGGAGTCCCTGAACCACTGATCTCAAGTTGGAGATATTTCATGAAGTAAACTTACTCAATAAGACAGGGTGTGTTTGAGGCTTAGCATGGCTTGATTAATTCTATTGTGATGTCATAAGCTCAACTATTCATTACAAAATATTAATTTTTACTAGTGATCTTGTGGAAGGAATAAAGCTTTGAATAAATGTTAGATATTTATTGCAGCTGGTATAACTTCTGCTTTCTGAATTATGCTGTATCTGTCTGTGTGAGATGACTGACAATGACTACGTACTATAAATAAAAAAAAGTAAATTCTCTGAGGAACACTGGCCGTGGGCCCGGTTCTAGAGGTATATTCTAGTAAAGTCTATAACTGATATCTTCTCAGTAGGTTACACGATATCATAGGAAATCCTACCTTTTATTTTTCACAAAAGTTAAAATATTTCCCTGTTTTATTTTAGTTTAATAAGAAGGTACTAGCTAGTCATGTGCTGGTGCAACCTCATCTACCTCGCCTGTCGATAACCCTCTGTGTCTCACGAGATTGGACAGATTAATGTTCAGCCTGTAAGAGCCCTCAGCGATTGGTTCTGCCTGAGGGGGGCGAGAGTTAGACCTCCAGCGAGCGTGTGTGGAAGGGCGACGGTAAAAGGGTTTGTGGAGAAAGATCAGGTTCATAAGCTGCTCTAGGTTGTCGGTTTGAAACCCATAAGTAGGTGGAACCTGTCGGTGGGCTAGAAAACATTTTGTGTACTCTGTCTGTGAGCAGATTAGCTTTCCAGCTCGTGAGCTAGCATGTTCAGTACAGCGCCTGTGCAGTCTGGTTACAATAGCGACGCAATAAACCAATCAGACGTTCCTCCTTATCCAGTTCACCTCACGCGTTAACGAGGGACTGTTGCTATGGCTACTGGAGGACCGTAGCAACATCAATAGGTCCTACCAAAGCTTATTGCGCATGCGCACATAAGGGTTATGTCAATACTTTGATGTTTGATGGTTTTATCCTGGATTATTCAACAGTGTAGTACGTTAACTTTTTCTTTATAAAGTTTTAACGTGTTTTTAATGTTAATTGTTTACTTTAAGCTTATTATCTAAGTTTAGCCTAATGTTACTGTCTGCTGGAGTGTCCTAAAGTGTTCATAGCAGTTCATAATCGTTGTAAAAATCTCAGGGGTACTGATTTATGACCATATTTACATGATCAAATAATCCTACCTGTGGTTTAATGTAGGCAGTGTTATCAAATAGAAACAGTAACACAAAACACTTGCAGTATCATTTTTCACCAAGGTAGCACAGATCAACAGAACAGGATGCATGCATGCTAGCTAAAATATATACCAAAGTATTAGTTTTTTTGAGATAGTACAACTAACAGGTGAAGGGGTGTATTTCTGTTCATCCTGGAAACATATCTGCATATATTTTTCATAATATTTTATATTTAAGTACATTTCTGTTTAATTTATTCATTTCTGTTTATTTAAAACATACATGCTAAATAAGTGTTCAGTGTAGCACTGCTCCGGTAAGTGAACAGAAGTGAAACAAGTGCATTTGCTGTTCATATTGTTTGAGTGTTTGTGTAACTTGAATATTCCTCCACTTTGTTCTGAGTTTTTGAATAAAACCAAACAGAGGATAAGAAATATCGAAACTCATCTCCCGTTCAAAACTATTAAAAAAAGAGAGAGCAAATAAGTGACAATAAACTAAAATGCAGTCTGATTCAAGCTAAAATATACAAGATAAAATGTTATATTGCTTTGTTTTGCAGTCTGTTTAATTTATTGAGTACTATTGGTTGTCTAGCAACAGTAGTTAAAATTTTATTTCTGGAATCCGAGCCCCTGTACTTATTTAGTAAATGTATGTATAAGTATTCACTGTAAAGGGACAGGAGCGCTACATAGTGATCAACTGTGTCATGTAAACTAACATTTGAGGCGAGCTAATGTCCCGGGAGCCTAGCCAATGAACTTAGTGAAACAACTAGGCTGTTTTAGCTTTAGAGCAAGTTAATGAAATAAACATACAAAGCAATTGCGCAAGTAAATATTCAGTAAGCGATGTAGATATTTAAGAGAACGGCTTCTTTCCTAACACTACAGTTCCTGCCAAGGCATGAATAGACATAAATCAGTGTGACGAAGGTAGTTGTTTATCTAGGTGTTGCGTTGTCTGGGAGATGGTTGAACAGATATCCTCCTCAGTAGTGGTCATGGTAGTGAGTGATAAGCTGCACATCTGTGTTGTGCAAGCAATCTCTGGCATGATATTACATAAAGTCAATTTAAAACTGAATAGTTCTCCACATCACAGTCAAACTTTCAATATTTCTAATTATCTTTTAATGTGAGTTTTGCAAGGGTGGGACAATGTTTATTTTGGAATACGAGCAACAGAAAAACAGTTCAAATTAAAGGCTGCACATAACAGTGTCTGAGAATCTATTTCTCAATAAAACTACATTCAATACAGAATTTACAGATTTCCATTTAGAAAGCATGTGATAACTCTGATCTGAATAGTTAGGGTTTTGATAGCTCTGATCTGAATAGTTAGGGTTTTGATAACTCTGATCTTAATGTTTAGGGTTTTGATATGCAGCATCAGAGAGCAGAGGTAGACGAAAAATGCTGGGACACGGGCGAGGATACAAGCTAACCCTTATAGACCAGCCATTTCAATTCACTTTCTGGCCAACACCAGGCCAGGTCAACAAGATCAGACTTCAGATCAACTCACATGACATGAACAACTGTTTAATGATAATTACAGAGATTTGAATTAGTCACTTTGTTCCCAGTGCTGCTATCGAGCTGGCTGGTCGCTGTGTCTACAGAGAAAAAACATATGAAAAGTTACTCCTCTCCTTTGGTGCGTAAAAAAACAGGAAACGTTCCTCTAGAACATTAACCGTTTGACACAGGCTCCTTTTTCCAAACACTCTTCTGCACACAAGCCAAATTCACCACAGTAGCGTCTCCCGCAGTCAATATAGTAAACTGTATTGTACAAACCCTTGATCTACAGGACCAAGCCAGCTAATAAAACTGTGCAATTTATTGATCTCAGAGGAAAATTAAAGGCATCCAGTAGCTATTGCACATTGTAAGGCAAACAGAATAGTTGCAACAAACATAAAAGTAGTAATATAAAGGTAGACAGAATATAAAACATAAAAGAAGAAATATAAATATAAAGTAAAGATATAGAATATAAATATACAAATTGGAAAAGTCTCACAGAATATAGAAAAAGTCACAGAGTGTGTATGTGCATATTGGTCAGGGCAGTGTAGAGTAGATTTTTTTATGTTGTGGTGTAGCTGAATACATTTAGTTTTAAAGTAGTTTGCATGGTTATTTTGTTCTTTTCATAGGTGCAGTCCACAGTTTGGTCCTTCTAGTGTGGTGCTAAATGTAATAGCATAGCATTTTATTGCAGTGGTTTTTAATGAGATTTAAAACGTTTGTCTGATTTTTATTACCAGTAATGCATTATAAAAGTGAAGTTATCATGTAACTTAGTTTACACAAAAATAGAGATATTCTCGATATTCCATCAACAAAAGGTACCTCAGTACACAGTATTTTCAGCTGTTTATGAATTGGGACAGTCTCATCAGAGGAGCATGTTATGATGTAAAATGTTTATATACAGAGCTTATCATGTACCGAGACACATCCAGGGAGCATTGTAAACATACAGCCACCAGAGGGGGGCCTAGAGCTACTCAGATGTAGTTAAGGGTATAAGCAGCAGTAAGAAAATAATTATTCACAGAAATTTAAAAAATCATGAATCATTTTGTACCAGACATGGTTGTGAAAGAATCTGCAGGTGTAACATCACCTACTATATAACCTGGACCGGCGCTCATCCAGACCAGCACATTTCTCCAGCTCCAGGGGAGGTTTTAAGCTCCATACAAGGTCATTTTAAAAGTATGATTATTTTATAATGGTTATTATCTTGAATAAATAAGTTAACATGTTCTTTACAGTGGATGCACATCTTAATGCATTTTAATTACTTTTTTATTAGCTACATTTAACATAAATATAAATGCAAGCAATTTTTTTGCCTTTTTTTATATTAAACTTATTTTTGTCTGGTTTGATTTTGGCATCTATGTTTTACATTGTGTACAAATGTCAAGATTAAAGGACAAATATCAATTCTCCATAATTATTGCAATACATTCTCTTTAACAAAACTAACATTAAAATTAAAGCATGTTTTTGGCTTTCCCTGTAATGTTTCTATTCAGATAAAGCAAGTATATAATAATATATATAATTTAATGTAATATGATACGACAGTGATTTATTTGTAAGTTAGGTTTATACATTACTTCCAATGCTGTACTTTAGTGGAAGATTTCTATAGTTGTGAATTTTAGCAGTAGATTTAAAAACAAAGTTTTGTCAACACTGCTTTTTAAACAGAATCCCTTTTTAGGTTCTATCTGGATTCACTGAGAAAAGATGGGAAATACAAATGAACGTAATGACAACACCTTCAACAGTACAGGAAATATCACATTCTCCAGTGCACCTGGATCTGGAACTAAGAGCACTGTGGCCAACCCTACAGGAAAGAAGCTGAGAATTTTCTACCACAAAGAAGAGATTAAGCTGGAAGACGTGCTGGTAGATTCTGGGACCACCAAGAAGCTCTTCAAGCCTAAAACCGAGATCAGCTTTATCGACCTGGCACCAAACTATCATCTTGAAGCTCCCAGCCTGGATGAAGGCTACGCCAGCATCTTTGTTACAGCTGAGGAGGACAGCGAGGTGTACGTCAAGACCATCTCTCTGAATTACAGAGTACCCTACGGCGCATGCTACATTGTGACGGCTAAGAATGAGGTCAAGTTCAGAAAGAGTGATGGAGGGATCTGGGTAGACGAGGATGGCCATGACCACAGCACCAAGTGATCCAGAGATTAGTAGATGGTGAAGAGCTAAGGGAATGATTGGCTTTACTGTATTTCAAGCTTTAGATTAAATTGTAGATTGTAATCCTCAGCAGTTGAAATCAATTAATCAAATACTGATTATGTTTAGACGTATTCATTTAATAGATTGTTTGTTTAAAATGAAACACAAATACATTTTATTATTGTACATTCAAATGTCTCTATTATGTGTATGTGTAACCAAGCTCTGAAAGTTTCAGTCCATATAAACACACAGCGATGACGGAAACAGATGTAAAGCTTGTAGTTAAAGGAATTTATTTTGGGTCAGGTAACAGTGTACTGTAACCTGTTTCCACTAAAGCTGAATTTTAATGGACTGGAGCGTTTCTCTTACTCAGCAGCTTATGAAGTTGATCTCATGAGCAGGGACATTCATGAATAATAAAAAAACACTTAAACGTGCACATATTCCCATTTCTCTTAGTTCACCTCTTGTGAACTCCTTGAAAAACATAAATTGGTAAATAAAATAAATGAATAAATAATAATAATACAAACTTATATATAGAATCAGTAAACAGAATTAACAGTACAAAGGTTGCTGGAGCTGTCCGTTGTACTTGTTCTGAATCTGAATCAGACCTCTTCTTTCTCTATGCTAGACCTTCTGAGCCTTGAGCCACTCCCAAGCCGGGTACACAATATCGTTCTTTTATAGGGAATTGTGGATCGTTTTAGTTTAGGTCTTCACTCCAGACCTGTTCCTGAAGGTGTACCTACAGAAGGTCAGTATCTGCAGATCTAAGATCATCAACAAACAGACAGTCAGGCACTTTATGGTCATTTAGAAATAAAAAAAATAAACTTGGAAAAGCACTAGTGTTATATCTTCAGACGGGCATGGTGGTGGTCTGTCTGTATGTGTTGTGCTGGCTTCCGTCATACTGACCCTCACTGACTTTTTTTAAGCTGAAACTATTTAACTTTCTTAAATTGGCTTTGTTCTAGCAGCTTGCCATCTAGCTATGTGCCCATTTCACCTATGGACCCTTACAAGACTGTTCTATCGTTCTTTCAGCAGGTGCGGCTAATGTAGATAGATTGGCCATTAAAATAAAAAAATATCTATTGAGTAAACAAATAAGAGTAAAGCAAGGTACCAGACACAGAGCTCGCGGATCGCACTGCATCGGGGAACTGATTGGTTACGTTTAAATATCAAGGGTTGCGCGATCACACCACGTCTTTAACTGAAATGCTGTAGTAGGAAGCAGCATGAACGCAGTGCTTTCTTCAGAGTAGGGTGCAAATACCACCTGCCAATGATCTGTCATCAAAAATAACGAGCAGGACCACGAGCGGGGTGGCTATTAAGTTCATAACATTGTAACAATGTATCAGTACAAATCATATCAGTCGGAAGCAGACACGCAAAACATTTATCGCTGTTTCCCCGTCCATTCTGCACTTCTCTCAAGGAATTTTACTCTGCTTTAATTAATTAATTATTATTGACCATCTTTACCCTGTTCTTAGGCTTTGTTCTAGCAACGTGCCATCAAGCAGTGTGCCCATTTGACCCATTGACCGTTACACGACTATACTTTCCTTCTTTCAGTAGGTGCTGCTAATAATTATCAATGGGCCATTAAAAATAAAAATTAATTTTTGAGTTGAAAAATAAGTGTGAAGCAAGGCAGTATACAAACAGGTCGAGGATCGCACTGAATCAGGGAACTGATTGGTTATATTTAAATATCCAAAAAATCGCGTTTAGTCTCTTTCTAGAACTGAAATGCCGTAGTCCGATGCCTAGTAAGTATGTAATGTTTTCTTAACGGTACTTTGGGATTACCAAAGCACGTGGTTATTTGGTTCAAGAAGTTATCAAGGCATCAATGCAAGGCATAACAGTCGGCGGTAGACACGCAAAAATGTTATCGCTGCTGCTCCGCCAATTCTAAATGTATCTTGTGGAACGTTGCTGCAAATCATTCATTTAACATTATGTCGTTGATCGTTGCCCTTGTGACGCCCACAAATGTGTGGTCACATTTTTGTTTGTAAATGTTTGCATATTTTTTTATATACTTTGTTTGTTTTCTTTATCTTTCTAAAATGGGGAGAAGATTGTGTTTCATTTGAAGATGTAATCCTATCTTTCTTTTTTTACCAGATATGTGCTGCAGAGCCTTGCTTGAAGAACGTGCGTGTTGTACTTACTCAGCGACAGTAGGGGGCAGTGTTACATGGCGACTGTGTTACTTGCGCGGCTAAAGTTTTCTCATAGCTGCAGAGAACTCCGAAGCAGGAACAACTGATGCCTTTGTCTGATCCCTTTGTCC
Source organism: Megaleporinus macrocephalus (assembly GCA_021613375.1). Lineage (NCBI taxonomy): Eukaryota > Metazoa > Chordata > Actinopteri > Characiformes > Anostomidae > Megaleporinus > Megaleporinus macrocephalus. Next base: position 39,869,739 of record CM038724.1, on the reverse strand, counting down.
TGTTTTCAGGTTAGTAATGTGGAATAACATGAAAAACCTCATAAAACCCACACAGAGTGTAAGGCAACCTGCTTTCATGTGATAAAATGTGATAATATAATCGTTATGTTGAGATGTAAGCTCCTGTTTTGAGGTTATAAAACAGCCTTGTCGAGGGTAACTGGCTAACGCTAGCAGCACATATCTTTTGGTGAACTAGGCCACACGCGTCTCCCATCAAATTAAACATATTTTTTGTTGTTTTATTATCCCATCCACAAACAATCTCTTTCTAAATTGTAACAAAATGATTATTTGTTAAGTTTTATACAGCATTTACGGTTAATTAGAATGTTCTGTGTATATATTGTTCAGACGACTTTTGGATGCATCTGCAGTGTTAGAATTGAGCCTGTGAATATTTACATGCTGTGTTTGAGTACAGATAGCACAAGTCATAAAAGTATTTTGTATAAAATAGCCTATTAGCATGCGAATGTATTGTTATAAATAAGTAAAATCTAACTATATATAAAAGAGGAAGAACAAAAGGAAATGTTTAAAAGTGTCATGTCATTGTATTTCAGTTTTTTTATATATTGAGAACAGAATTGTTTTTGTTTAGAAAGGTCTATGGAAAAAGATGAAGTGAATTTTAAGTGACATGCACATGATTTAAAAAATGTTTTAATAAACATAGCTGCAGAGAACTCTGAAGCAGTAACAACTGATGCCTTTGTCTGATCTCTTTGTCCTGTTTTCAGGAAAAAATAACTGTTATTGTGGTGCCGTCGCACGGGACCCGTAACAGATTTTTGGTGGCCCGGTACGGGGATCAGCACTACATGCTCAGGCGAGGAGCTAGTCCACATTTTGCTGAGTCAGGAGAACATTAGTGATCTGGTGCTGCTGTTCAGCTTGCAGTTTGGAAGAAGATATGCTGCTTCGACTATGATTCTAGACCTACTACTGGAGAAGAGATGCCGGTCTACATGCAGTATGACAACGGTGATTCCAACCACGACCATGAGACTCTGTCTTTGCTGTTTTGAGCACTTATGAGTAATGAAAAGCAAAGCCTGAACTGTATGCAGAAAGAGAGATTAAGACCCAAGAGTGATAAGGATTCCAGGACTAGTGACTGAGTGTGAAAAGAGGGAAAGCCATGGCGAGTAGTGAGAGGAAAAGCTTGGTGTGGACAATCAAGAAGAGTCTGCTCAGGCTCACGTCTGAGGAACTTTTCCAGCTTGCAAAGGGTGTTGGTCCAGTGCCGGGGAAAGACTTGTCAATGCTCGAGGTGGGACAGGAGGAAAGTTGATTTGAGTACATTGAGGCTTTCATGAACAGTGAAACTGAAGATGCAGGTATGGCACACTTGTTAGAGTTTAATGATGTTGTTAACAACATTATTCAGAGTCATTCAAATGTATTTAAAGTTGGTGTAGGGGGAACGTCTGAGACACATGATGTACCACCAGATTTTGAGCTTGATTTGAGCATTACAGGAAGTCAGGTTAATAGTGATGCTAATAATATGGTGAGAAGTGCTTCTAACACTAATATTAACCACACAGCTACAACTACCTTTGCTAATCCTGCATCATCCACTAACTTGGTCCATCCAACCACAGTTGCTACTGTAAATGCTGCACCAGACACTGACGCTAATCTGCAGAAAATGCTTTCTAGCTATGCTGAGCTAAGTCAGAAGGTTATACAGTACATGACTACTCCTACCGCATCACACACCTTACCCTCACTTTCACCACCTCAGCCTACTTTACAGTCCAATGCTGCCCATAGCAGTTGTTTGGCTGAACCACATTCCCACATGACACAGAAGAGAGTGGTTCCCCTTCGTGGTCTTGCACTGTTCCAGCGCAGAGAATTTAAGATTCAGGGTGGACAGATCGGTGATCAGGGCTCAGATGTAAGCTACAACAACACTTGTAGACAGATTGAGGAAGGCATTAGGGAACAGTTCAGTGATGCTGAAATAGTGAGAGGTGTACTTAGAGTTATCAGGTCTGGAAATTTCAAGGACATGTTGATGCACAAGGACGATTTAACTGTTGATGAGCTCAGAGGTTTCTTGCAATCCCACTTAGGTGGACGGAGTAATATGGAACTATTCCAAGAGCTCATGTGCACTAAGCAACATGATAGTGAAACACCACAACAGTTCTTGTACCGTGTAATAGGGCTTAAGCAGAAGATTTTGTTCTCTTCCAAATATGCTGACCCAGATGTGAAATACAGTGCAAGCACAGTCCAAGATATCTTTTTGCGCACAGTAGGGTCTTGGGCATAAGCATGATGATCTACATCGGGAGCTTAAACCACTGCTCTTCAATTGCAATGTGACTGATGAAGCTATCCTAAAGCAAATGATGAGAATAACAAATGATGAAAATGAGAGACAGAGGCAGCTTGGACCAGTTGTGAGGCAGAGACAAGCAAACATGCATAACACACGGAACGAAGTTGCAGCTGCACAAGAACAAATTATAAAAAAAGAAAGTTCAGAGAGGAAGCCCAAGGTTGACATGCTCCAGCAGTTAACAGAAAAGGTTGAAAAGCTTATGAACATAGTAGAACTGATGCAGAAACCTCCACAAACCCAACTAACCGAATTTTCATGCCAGCATTGCCTGAACAAAGTGGACCAAAGGAAAGGAAGATCAAATAGCTGTGCCAGATGTGTTGAGCAGAAGCGTTCTGATTGCACTCATTGTTTCTGGTGTGGAGAAGAGGGCCACAAAGCAATGGGATGTCTGAAGAAGCCGAAGCGTCAGGAAAACTGGAGCCGGTCTCTGCTGGGGGACAAGCGGTGACCGGGCTCCACCCTCAGTCCCAGCTGTGTTCATGCCATACTTCTGAGAGTCATACCAGGTGCCTGAGTAGTGTGAAGCCTAAGTTAGTAAGTGAAAAGTTCATACCGAAGAATGACAAGCTAAGTCAGTCATCTCCTCCTCCTTCTCTATCTTTACCCACCCAGAGGGGTGAGCGTTTAGCCAAATTTATAGGGGAAAAGGCTCTCACACAATGTAGTTTAAATGGTGTAACAGTTAAGGCCCTACTGGATACAGGGGCTCAAGTTAGTATGATTGATAGGGGCTGGATGGAGAAGTATTTACCAGGCACCGTTGTTAGGCCACTCACCGAAGTATTTGATGACAAGGAAGAACTGGAGGTTCATGCAGTGAATGGAGATGTTTTACCCTTTGATGGCTGGATACTCATCACTCTCAGCTTGGGGGAAGTTAGAGGTTTCTCAGAGTCAATAATTGTGCCCTTTCTCGTTAGCAGTATTCCCCTTGAGCAGCCGCTACTGGGATTTAATGTGCTAGAGGAGGAGATACAAAGCCATCCAGCGAAATCGGATCTGATCCTCACTTCTCTCCTTTCTAAGGCAATCACCATACCGGCTGCTAGTGAGCTGCTAGTGAGTTTTATCCAAGCTGGGAAGCCGTCTATGCAGCATGGACATTTGCGAACTGGTACATATGACACTGTTATCCCAGCAGATCAAGTAACTTGGGTCAAGTGCCAGGTCCCAGTGAGTGTTGATCCATCAGACACCTATATTCTTTTTGAGCCTGATGCAGACAATGCACAACTCATAGAGTTAGATGTTGATGAGGGCCTTCTGCAAATACACCATTCAAAGAGACCATATGTTGCTATACCAGTGAGAAATAGTACAAAACATTCCATCACTCTGCCAAGAAAGACAGCCCTCGGTACTGTCCAAATGGTAACAAGAGTCATTGAGATGGATACAGCTGAGGAATTGAAGGTCAAATCAGGAGTCAACAGTGCTGCAGTGTCATCATCAGCTGAAACTAGTCTACCCTTGTGGCAGCCTCCTGTTGATCTCAGCCATCTTAGTGATGAACAACAGGTAAAAGTCAAGAAGATGCTGTGGGAGGAATCGGCAGCTTTTGCTAGAGACACTAAGGATATCGGATGCATTCCTAGTTTGCTGATGTCGATCACCCTCAAAGACGATATTCCAGTCCAGAGAGCATATTCCTCTGTCCCTAAACCATTGTTTAAGGAAGTAAAGGAGTATATCCAGGAGCTGCTAATCAAAGGTTGGATTGTAAAATCAGTCACCCTTCTCTGCTCCAGTGGTTTGTGTTCGTAAGAAGGACAGGATTCTTCGTTTATGCATTGATTATCGTCTCTTAAACCAAAAGACCATTCCTGACCGACATCCGCTGCCTAGGATACAAGACCTGACTGACACGCTGGGTGGTTATTCCTGGTTCAGTATTTTGGACCAGGGAAAAGCCTACCATCAGGGCTTCATCGCCAAAGGATCCCAACATCTGACTGCCTTTATTACCCCGTTGGGACTTTATGAGTGGGTCCGTATCCCTTTTGGGCTTTTGAATGCTCCTGCAGCATTCCAACGGAGTATGGAGGAGATGCTGGGGCAGTTGAGAGATGATTGCTGGATCCCGTATCTCGACGATGTTCTTTGCTATGCAAAAACATTTGATGAACATGTAGAAGCTGTACGGAAAGTTCTACAAGCCCTGCAACGCCATGGGATGAAGCTGAGACCCGAGAAATGTGAAATGTTTCAGCGTGAAGTCAGGTACATGGGTCGCCTTGTGTCAGCTGAGGGAGTGAGGGTGGATCCCAAAGATCTGGAGGCAGTGCAGTTGTTAGCTAGCAAAATACCACAGACGGTTGGAGATGTTAGGAAGCTTACTGGGTTCCTAGGCTATTATCGGACTTATATCCAGGACTTTTCAAGAATAGCAAAGCCTATCTATGAGCTTCTCCAAAACAAGCCAGACCAGGCAATTCCCGTGCGGTGCAGGAGCAAAGGCCCACAGTTGCCTTCCAGAACACTAGTAGACTGGAGAAGTGAGCACCAGCAAGCCCTTGAACAACTTATTGCTCTCTTAATGAATCCCCCTGTGTTAGCATACCCTGACTTCAACTTGCCCTTTGTGTTACATACAGATGCCTCAGACCAAACCCTAACCAAAAGGGTATGCAGGAAAGTGGGCTAGACGGATGCGGGAGGCTTATCAAATTGCCAGTGAGAATAGCAAAAAGTCCAGTGCCAGAGGAAAGTTACTCTATGACACAAAAGTGAGAGGGGTGACATTACAACCTGGGGATAGAGTTCTGGTCAGGAACCTTAGTGAACGTGGAGGACCAGGAAAACGGAGGTCATACTGGGAGAAGGCCATTTATGTTGTAAAAGAACAGTTTGCAAATAACCCAGTGTATGTAGTGTATCCTGAAGCTGGAGATAAACAAGAATGCTCCACCGCAGTCTTTTATTGTTTGTTAATGACCTGCCAGTTGAGGCTTCCCCACATCCAAAAGCACAAGTCCCTAAAAGAAAAACACAGCAACAGAAAGGTCAAACCAGAACCAAGAGGCTGCCAGAACCAACAGGTTTAGAAGACAGTCTGGACACTGATTCTGATGATGGTTCAAACATTGGAGGTTATTGGCTGAGGATACCGGTGGAAACAACAGAACGAAGGCCTGCTGTAGTTTACCACCATCAGTCCACCAGAGATCGGGAAAGTCCATCTGTCATACCTGTAAGACAGGATGAGATAGGAAGAGGAAAAACAGACGAACACACACCTGCCTTTGATGGATCTGGGGAGGAGGATGGATATGAGGATTTAGAATCTGTCCAGGAAAAGCAGCAGCTAGACCCACCTTTGGCAGACATCCAACCAGAGATCAGAAGGTCAGCTCGAGATAGGAGACCTAGGCAGGTTTTCACGTATGAGTCTCTCGGTCAGCCATCAGTACAAGCCTATGCTAGAGTTAACTCAGCAAAAGTTAACACTAGCCCGTACTCACCTGCCTACACTCTACCTCTAACCAGTCAGTTCCCATACTCACTGATGCATAACCCAGCACCTGCCTATGCACTACAACCATACTCTACTTGTTAACCCTCACTCACATACTTGCCTTATGGGTATCCTGCACCTTTAAATCCACCATTATACATGCCACCTTGTACACTTGCTTGCTAAAAACAGAATTTAGATTGAGAAACATTGTAATTGGTAAATGGTGGGACCCATTTCTTTTTGTCTGGGAGCGTGTGACACCCACAAATGTGTGGTCACATTTTTGTTTGTAAATGTTTGCATATTTTTTTTATATACTTTGTTTATTTTCTTTATCTTTCTAAAATGGGGAGAAGATTGTTTCATTTGAAGATGTAATCCTATCTTTATTATTGACAAAGCGATTTTTTTACCATGTGCTGCAGAGCCTTGCTTGAAGAACGTGTGTGTTGTACTTACTCAACGACAGTAGGGGGCAGTGTTACATGGCGACTGTGTTACTTGCGCGGCTAAAGTTTTCTCATAGCTGCAGAGAACTCCGAATCAGGAACAACTGATGCCTTTGTCTGATCCCTTTGTCCTGTTTTCAGGTTAGTAATGTGGAATAACATGAAAAAAAACTCATAAAATCCACACAGAGTGTAAGGCAACCTGCTTTCATGTGATAAAATGTGATAATATAATCGTTATGTTGAGATGTAAGCTCCTGTTTTGAGGTTATAAAACAGCCTTGTCGAGGGTAACTGGCTAACGCTAGCAGCACATATCTTTTGGTGAACTAGGCCACACGCGTCTCCCATCAAATTAAACATATTTTTTGTTGTTTTATTATCCCATCCACAAACAATCTCTTTCTAAATTGTAACTAAATTATTATTTGTTAAGTTTTATACAGCATTTACGGTTAATTAGAATGTTCTGTGTATATATTGTTCAGACGACTTTTGGATGCATCTGCAGTGTTAGAATTGAGCCTGTGAATATTTACATGCTGTGTTTGAGTACAGATAGCACAAGTCATAAAAGTATTTTGTATAAAATTGACTATTAGCACGTTAATGTATTGTTATAAATAAGTAAAATCTATCTATATATAAAAGAGGAAGAACAAAAGGAAATGTTTAAAAATGTAATGTCATTGTATTTCAGTTTTTTTATATATTGAGAACAGAATTGTTTTTGTTTAGAAAGGTCTATGGGAAAAAGATGAAGTAAATTTTAAGTGACATGCACATGATTTAAAAAATGTTTTAATAAACACAACTGCAGAGAACTCCAAAGCAGTAACAACTGATGCCTTTGTCTGATCCCTTTGTCCTGTTTTCAGGAAAAAATAACTGTTATTGTTGTGCCGTCGCACGGTACCCGTAACACCCTGTTGTTAGGCTTTATTCTAGCAGCGTGCCGTACAGCAAAGTGCCCATTTGACCCTGGGAAAGTTACAAAATTATTCTGTCGTTCTTTCAACAGGTGCTGCTAATAATTATAGATGGGCCATTAAAATGAAATATAAATTATTGAGTATACAAATAATAGTAAAGCAAGGCAGTACACAAACAGGTCGAGGATCGCAGTAAATCAGGGAACTGATTGGTTATATTTAAATGTCAAGAAATGGGCCTTCAGTCTAGTTCATTAACTGAAGTTCGAAGCGTATCATACACGCAGTGCTTTCTTAAGGTGCGAATACCACCTGCCAATGATCTGTCATCAAAAATAAATAGCAAAACCACGAGCAGGGTGGCTATTAGGTTCAAAACATTATCAATGTATTAATACAAGGCATATGAGTCGGCAGTAGACACGCAAAACCGTTATCGCCGTTTCTCCGCCCATTCTAAACATATCTCAGACAACTTTACTCTGCTTTATTCATTTAATTATTGTTGTCCATCTTTACCCTGTTCTTAGGCTTTGTTCTAGCAGCGTACCATCAAGCAGTGTGCTCATTTGACCCATTGACCGTTACGCGACTATACTTTCCTTCTTCCAGTAGGTGCTGCTAATAATTATCAATGGGCCATTAAAAATAAAAATTAATTTTTGAGTTGAAAAATAAAAGTGAAGCAAGGCAGTATACAAACAGGTCGAGGATCGCACTGAATCAGTGAACTCATTGGTTATATTTAAATATCGCGTTTAGTCTCTTTCTTGAACTGAAATGCCGTAGTCCGATGCCTAGTAAGTATGTAATGTTTTCTTAACGGTACTTTGGCATGAACACCTGCCAATGATCTGTCATCAAAACTAATTAGTAAGAACACGTGGTTATTTGGTTCAAGAAGTTATCAAGGCATCAATGCAAGGCATAACAGTCGGCGGTAGACACGCAAAAATGTTATCGCTGCTGCTCCGCCAATTCTAAATTTATCTCCTGGAACCTTGGTGCAAATCATTCATTTAACATTATGTCGTTGATCGTTGCCCTGTTGTTAGGCTTTATTCTAGCAGCGTGCCGTAAAGCAATGTGCCCATTTGACCCTTGGAAAGTTACAAAATTATTCTGTCGTTCTTTCAACAGGTGCTGCTAATAATTATAGATGGGCCATTAAAATGAAAAATAAATGATTGAGTATACGAATAATAGTAAAGCAAGGCAGTACACAAACAGGTCGAGGATCGCAGTGAATCAGGGAACTGATTGGTTATATTTAAATGTCAAGAAAAGCGCGTTCAGTCTACTTCTTTAACTGAAGTCCGAAGCGTATCATGCACGCAGTGCTTTCTTAAGGTGCGAATACCACCTGCCAATGATCTGTCATCAAAATTAACAAGCAGAACCACGAGCGGGGTGGCTATTAGGTTCAAAACATCATCAATGTATTAATACAAGGCATATGAGTCGGCAGTAGACACGCAAAACCGTTATCGCCGTTTCTCCGCCCATTCTAAACATATCTCAGACAACTTTACTCTGCTTTATTCATTTAATTATTGTTGTCCATCTTTACCCTGTTCTTAGGCTTTGTTCTAGCAGCGTACCATCAAGCAGTGTGCTCATTTGACCCATTGACCGTTTCGCGACTATACTTTCCTTCTTCCAGTAGGTGCTGCTAATAATTATCAATGGGCCATTAAAAATAAAAATTAATTTTTGAGTTGAAAAATAAAAGTGAAGCAAGGCAGTATACAAACAGGTCGAAGATCGCACTGAATCAGTGAACTCATTGGTTATATTTAAATATTGCGTTTAGTCTCTTTCTTGAACTGAAATGCCGTAGTCCGATGCCTAGTAAGTATGTAATGTTTTCTTAACGGTACTTTGGGATGAACACCTGCCAATGATCTGTCATCAAAACTAATTAGTAAGAACACGTGGTTATTTGGTTCAAGAAGTTATCAAGGCATCAATGCAAGGCATAACAGTCGGCGGTAGACACGCAAAAATGTTATCGCTGCTGCTCCGCCAATTCTAAATGTATCTTGTGGAACGTGGCTGCAAATCATTCATTTAACATTATGTCGTTGATCGTTGCCCTGTTGTTAGGCGTTTATTCTAGCAGCGTGCCTTAAAGCAATGTGCCCATTTGACCCTTGGAAAGTTACAAAATGATTCTATCGTTCTTTCAACAGGTGCTGTTAATAATTATAGATGGGCCATTAAAATGAAATATATATTATTGAGTATACAAATAATAGTAAAGCAAGGCAGTACACAAACAGGTCGAGGATCGCAGTAAATCAGGGAACTGATTTGTTATATTTAAATGTCAAGAAAAGCGCGTTCAGTCTACTTCTTTAATTGAAGTCCGAAGCGTATCATGCACGCAGTGCTTTCTTAAGGTGCGAATACCACCTGCCAATGATCTGTCATCAAAATTAACTAGCAGAACCACGAGCGGGGTGGCTATTAGGTTCAAAACATTATCAATGTATTAATACAAGGCATATGAGTCGGCAGTAGACACGCAAAACCGTTATCGCCGTTTCTCCGCCCATTCTGAACATATCTCAGACAACTTTACTCTGCTTTATTCATTTAATTATTGTTGTCCATCTTTACCCTGTTCTTAGGCTTTGTTCTAGCAGCGTACCATCAAGCAGTGTGCTCATTTGACCCATTGACCGTTACGCGACTATACTTTCCTTCTTCCAGTAGGTGCTGCTAATAATTATCAATGGGCCATTAAAAATAAAAATTAATTTTTGAGTTGAAAAATAAAAGTGAAGCAAGGCAGTATACAAACAGGTCGAAGATCGCACTGAATCAGTGAACTGATTGGTTATATTTAAATATTGCGTTTAGTCTCTTTCTTGAACTGAAATGCCGTAGTCCGATGCCTAGTAAGTATGTAATGTTTTCTTAACGGTACTTTGGGATGAACACCTGCCAATGATCTGTCATCAAAACTAATTAGTAAGAACACGTGGTTATTTGGTTCAAGAAGTTATCAAGGCATCAATGCAAGGCATAACAGTCGGCGGTAGACACGCAAAAATGTTATCGCTGCTGCTCCGCCAATTCTAAATGTATCTTGTGGAACGTGGCTGCAAATCATTCATTTAACATTATGTCGTTGATCGTTGCCCTGTTGTTAGGCTTTATTCTAGCAGCGTGCCGTAAAGCAATGTGCCCATTTGACCCTTGGAAAGTTACAAATGATTCTATCGTTCTTTCAACAGGTGCTGTTAATAATTATAGATGGGCCATTAAAATGAAATATATATTATTGAGTATACAAATAATAGTAAAGCAAGGCAGTACACAAACAGGTCGAGGATCGCAGTAAATCAGGGAACTGATTTGTTATATTTAAATGTCAAGAAAAGCGCGTTCAGTCTACTTCTTTAATTGAAGTCCGAAGCGTATCATGCACGCAGTGCTTTCTTAAGGTGCGAATACCACCTGCCAATGATCTGTCATCAAAATTAACTAGCAGAACCACGAGCGGGGTGGCTATTAGGTTCAAAACATTATCAATGTATTAATACAAGGCATATGAGTCGGCAGTAGACACGCAAAACCGTTATCGCCGTTTCTCCGCCCATTCTAAACATATCTCAGACAACTTTACGCTGCTTTATTCATTTAATTATTGTTGTCCATCTTTACCCTGTTCTTAGGCTTTGTTCTAGCAGCGTACCATCAAGCAGTGTGCTCATTTGACCCATTGACCGTTTCGCGACTATACTTTCCTTCTTCCAGTAGGTGCTGCTAATAATTATCAATGGGCCATTAAAAATAAAAATTAATTTTTGAGTTGAAAAATAAAAGTGAAGCAAGGCAGTATACAAACAGGTCGAAGATCGCACTGAATCAGTGAACTGATTGGTTATATTTAAATATTGCGTTTAGTCTCTTTCTTGAACTGAAATGCCGTAGTCCGATGCCTAGTAAGTATGTAATGTTTTCTTAACGGTACTCTGGGATGAACACCTGCCAATGATCTGTCATCAAAACTAATTAGTAAGAACACGTGGTTATTTGGTTCAAGAAGTTATCAAGGCATCAATGCAAGGCATAACAGTCGGCGGTAGACACGCAAAAATGTTATCGCTGCTGCTCCGCCAATTCTAAATGTATCTTGTGGAACGTGGCTGCAAATCATTCATTTAACATTATGTCGTTGATCGTTGCCCTGTTGTTAGGCTTTATTGTAGCAGCGTGCCGTAAAGCAATGTGCCCATTTGACCCTTGGAAAGTTACAAATGATTCTATCGTTCTTTCAACAGGTGCTGTTAATAATTATAGATGGGCCATTAAAATGAAATATATATTATTGAGTATACAAATAATAGTAAAGCAAGGCAGTACACAAACAGGTCGAGGATCAGTGAATCAGGGAACTGATTGGTTATATTTAAATGTCAAGAAATGGGCCTTCAGTCTACTTCTTTAACTGAAATGCGGTAGTCCGAAGCGTAGCATGAACGCAGTGCTTTCTTCAGAGTAGGTGCGAATACCACCTGCCAATGATCTTTGTGTATTTAATTAAATTTACAGCTGGTTTGGTAGCAGAGTTACTAATGTATATTTAGAGAACAGGAAATATAATTTCTTTGATATTATAGAACTTTGATTTACCATGAGTTTTAGTTTAAAAATAAAACTTTATTGGTCTGTTTTTTTTACATTGATACCTGCGTTTTTACAGTAATAAACATTCAAGACCCTCAAAATGTTTACTATCCTGTTATTATACAAAGGATTTTTGTAATTTAAAGTTACAAATTTTGACTGTACTTTTACAGCAGATTTATTTCAAGGGGTAGTTTTCTTGTATTTTACAAGTATATTCTCTTATTTTTTTAAAAAAAGACAGAAAAATACTGTGTTTATTTACAGTAAATGTCTGTAAAAAATATTTTTTAACAGTGTACCAAATCAAATAAGATGTGAATTAAGATGCTGAACGTGTGGTTGCATCATTCCAATCTCTTAAGTGTTTTATGACGAAAATATCATTTTCAAGTCAAACTAAGTGCATTTTCATGCATTTCAAGTGTCCCTGATTCCATATCTGGCTTCAAAATTGCAAAATTCTACTGTCCAAACCCATATTTTTTTTTATCGAAATAGATGTAAAGTTGGATCTCCAGATCTCGGCTCTGGTGGGTTTTTTTGTGAAACTAAGACCAGTTCTGTGCTAGGCAAGGTCCCCCAAACTTATAATGTGAGTTTGAAGCAAATCGGAGCAACTCGAAATTTTCACTCAAAAAAGAGGACAGTAGTACCCCCTTTTGCCTTTTTTGGACCAAATATTCGACTTTCTCCGCTCTTCTTCAAACTCGCACCATGAGTTTGAGGCACTGAGACTAGCACAGAACTGTTCTTAGTTTTGTTATATCACCCACCGTTGCTGAGATCTGGAGATCTTATTTCACATATATTCCATGCACCAAAATATATGGGTTTTGAACAGTGGAATTTCGCAACTTATAAGGCAGACATGGAATCACGGAGACTTGAAATGCATAAAAAAGCACTTAGTTTGACTTGAAAAATGACATTTTCGTCATAAAACGCCAAAGAGATTGGAATGATGCAATCTCACCATCAGCATTGCAATTCACATCTGATTTGACTTGGCGTTCTATTAAGCCATGTGTCCATTTCAAACATGGACTGCTACAAAACTATATATAGTGCTTTCCTCAGATTAGGGTACAAATACCACCTGCCAATGATCTGTCATCAAAATTAACTAGCAGGACCACGAGCGGGGTGGCTATTAGGTTCAAAACATTATCAATGTATTAATACAAGGCATATGAGTCGGCAGTAGACACGCAAAACCGTTATCGCCGTTTCTCCGCCCATTCTAAACATATCTCAGACAACTTTACTCTGCTTTATTCATTTAATTATTGTTGTCCATCTTTACCCTGTTCTTAGGCTTTGTTCTAGCAGCGTACCATCAAGCAGTGTGCTCATTTGACCCATTGACCGTTACGCGACTATACTTTCCTTCTTCCAGTAGGTGCTGCTAATAATTATCAATGGGCCATTAAAAATAAAAATTAATTTTTGAGTTGAAAAATAAAAGTGAAGCAAGGCAGTATACAAACAGGTCGAGGATCGCACTGAATCAGTGAACTCATTGGTTATATTTAAATATCGCGTTTAGTCTCTTTCTTGAACTGAAATGCCGTAGTCCGATGCCTAGTAAGTATGTAATGTTTTCTTAACGGTACTTTGGCATGAACACCTGCCAATGATCTGTCATCAAAACTAATTAGTAAGAACACGTGGTTATTTGGTTCAAGAAGTTATCAAGGCATCAATGCAAGGCATAACAGTCGGCGGTAGACACGCAAAAATGTTATCGCTGCTGCTCCGCCAATTCTAAATGTATCTTGTGGAACGTGGCTGCAAATCATTCATTTAACATTATGTCGTTGATCGTTGCCCTGTTGTTAGGCTTTATTGTAGCAGCGTCCCGTAAAGCAATCTGCCCATTTGACCCTTGGAATGTTACAAATGATTCTATCGTTCTTTCAACAGGTGCTGCTAATAATTATAGATGGGCCATTAAAATGAAATATAAATTATTGAGTATACAAATAATAGTAAAGCAAGGCAGTACACAAACAGGTCGAGGATCGCAGTAAATCAGGGAACTGATTGGTTATATTTAAATGTCAAGAAATGGGCCTTCAGTCTACTTCCTTAACTGAAGTCCGAAGCGTATCATACACGCAGTGCTTTCTTAAGGTGCGAATACCACCTGCCAATGATCTGTCATCAAAAATAACTAGCAGAACCACGAGCGGGGTGGCTATTAGGTTCAAAACATTATCAATGTATTAATACAAGGCATATGAGTCGGCAGTAGACACGCAAAACCGTTATCGCCGTTTCTCCGCCCATTCTAAACATATCTCAGACAACTTTACTCTGCTTTATTCATTTAATTATTGTTGTCCATCTTTACCCTGTTCTTAGGCTTTGTTCTAGCAGCGTACCATCAAGCAGTGTGCTCATTTGACCCATTGACCGTTACGCGACTATACTTTCCTTCTTCCAGTAGGTGCTGCTAATAATTATCAATGGGCCATTTAAAATAAAAATTAATTTTTGAGTTGAAAAATAAAAGTGAAGCAAGGCAGTATACAAACAGGTCGAAGATCGCACTGAATCAGTGAACTGATTGGTTATATTTAAATATTGCGTTTAGTCTCTTTCTTGAACTGAAATGCCGTAGTCCGATGCCTAGTAAGTATGTAATGTTTTCTTAACGGTACTTTGGGATGAACACCTGCTAATGATCTGTCATCAAAACTAATTAGTAAGAACACGTGGTTATTTGGTTCAAGAAGTTATCAAGGCATCAATGCAAGGCATAACAGTCGGCGGTAGACACGCAAAAATGTTATCGCTGCTGCTCCGCCAATTCTAAATGTATCTTGTGGAACGTGGCTGCAAATCATTCATTTAACATTATGTCGTTGATCGTTGCCCTGTTGTTAGGCTTTATTCTAGCAGCGTGCCTTAAAGCAATGTGCCCATTTGACCCTTGGAAAGTTACAAATGATTCTATCGTTCTTTCAACAGGTGCTGTTAATAATTATAGATGGGCCATTAAAATGAAATATATATTATTGAGTATACAAATAATAGTAAAGCAAGGCAGTACACAAACAGGTCGAGGATCGCAGTAAATCAGGGAACTGATGGGTTATATTTAAATGTCAAGAAATGGGCCTTCAGTCTACTTCTTTAACTGAAGTCCGAAGCGTATCATGCACGCAGTGCTTTCTTAAGGTGCGAATACCACCTGCCAATAATCTGTCATCAAAAATAACTAGCAGAACCACGAGCGGGGTGGCTATTAGGTTCAAAACATTATCAATGTATTAATACAAGGCATATGAGTCGGCAGTAGACACGCAAAACCGTTATCGCCGTTTCTCCACCCATTCTAAACATATCTCAGACAACTTTACTCTGCTTTATTCATTTAATTATTGTTGTCCATCTTTACCCTGTTCTTAGGCTTTGTTCTAGCAGCGTACCATCAAGCAGTGTGCTCATTTGACCCATTAACCGTTACGCGACTATACTTTCCTTCTTCCAGTAGGTGCTGCTAATAATTATCAATGGGCCATTAAAAATAAAAATTAATTTTTGAGTTGAAAAATAAAAGTGAAGCAAGGCAGTATACAAACAGGTCGAAGATCGCACTGAATCAGTGAACTGATTGGTTATATTTAAATATTGCGTTTAGTCTCTTTCTTGAACTGAAATGCCGTAGTCCGATGCCTAGTAAGTATGTAATGTTTTCTTAACGGTACTCTGGGATGAACACCTGCCAATGATCTGTCATCAAAACTAATTAGTAAGAACACGTGGTTATTTGGTTCAAGAAGTTATCAAGGCATCAATGCAAGGCATACCAGTCGGCGGTAGACAGGCAAAAATGTTATCGCTGCTGCTCCGCCAATTCTAAATGTATCTTGTGGAACGTGGCTGCAAATCATTCATTTAACATTATGTCGTTGATCGTTGCCCTGTTGTTAGGCTTTATTCTAGCAGCGTGCCTTAAAGCAATGTGCCCATTTGACCCTTGGAAAGTTACAAAATTATTCTGTCGTTCTTTCAACAGGTGCTGTTAATAATTATAGATGGGCCATTAAAATGAAATATATATTATTGAGTATACAAATAATAGTAAAGCAAGGCAGTACACAAACAGGTCGAGGATCGCAGTGAATCAGGGAACTGATTGGTTATATTTAAATGTCAAGAAAAGCGCGTTCAGTCTACTTCTTTAACTGAAGTCCGAAGCGTATCATGCACGCAGTGCTTTCTTAAGGTGCGAATACCACCTGCCAATGATCTGTCATCAAAAATAACTAGCAGAACCACGAGCGGGGTGGCTATTAGGTTCAAAACATTATCAATGTATTAATACAAGGCATATGAGTCGGCAGTAGACACGCAAAACCGTTATCGCCGTTTCTCCACCCATTCTAAACATATCTCAGACAACTTTACTCTGCTTTATTCATTTAATTATTGTTGTCCATCTTTACCCTGTTCTTAGGCTTTGTTCTAGCAGCGTACCATCAAGCAGTGTGCTCATTTGACCCATTGACCGTTACGCGACTATACTTTCCTTCTTCCAGTAGGTGCTGCTAATAATTATCAATGGGCCATTTAAAATAAAAATTAATTTTTGAGTTGAAAAATAAAAGTGAAGCAAGGCAGTATACAAACAGGTCGAAGATCGCACTGAATCAGTGAACTGATTGGTTATATTTAAATATTGCGTTTAGTCTCTTTCTTGAACTGAAATGCCGTAGTCCGATGCCTAGTAAGTATGTAATGTTTTCTTAACGGTACTTTGGGATGAACACCTGCCAATGATCTGTCATCAAAACTAATTAGTAAGAACACGTGGTTATTTGGTTCAAGAAGTTATCAAGGCATCAATGCAAGGCATAACAGTCGGCGGTAGACACGCAAAAATGTTATCGCTGCTGCTCCGCCAATTCTAAATGTATCTTGTGGAACGTGGCTGCAAATCATTCATTTAACATTATGTCGTTGATCGTTGCCCTGTTGTTAGGCTTTATTCTAGCAGCGTGCCTTAAAGCAATGTGCCCATTTGACCCTTGGAAAGTTACAAATGATTCTATCGTTCTTTCAACAGGTGCTGTTAATAATTATAGATGGGCCATTAAAATGAAATATATATTATTGAGTATACAAATAATAGTAAAGCAAGGCAGTACACAAACAGGTCGAGGATCGCAGTGAATCAGGGAACTGATTGGTTATATTTAAATGTCAAGAAATGGGCCTTCAGTCTACTTCTTTAACTGAAATGCGGTAGTCCGAAGCGTAGCATGAACGCAGTGCTTTCTTCAGAGTAGGTGCGAATACCACCTGCCAATGATCTTTGTGTATTTAATTAAATTTACAGCTGGTTTGGTAGCAGAGTTACTAATGTATATTTAGAGAACAGGAAATATCATTTCTTTGATATTATAGAACTTTGATTTACCATGAGTTTTAGTTTAAAAATAAAACTTTATTGGTCTGTTTTTTTACATTGATACCTGCGTTTTTACAGTAATAAACATTCAAGACCCTCAAAATGTTTACTATCCTGTTATTATACAAAGGATTTTTGTAATTTAAAGTTACAAATTTTGACTGTACTTTTACAGCAGATTTATTTCAAGGGGTAGTTTTCTTGTATTTTACAAGTATATTCTCTTATTTTTTTAAAAAAAGACAGAAAAATACTGTGTTTATTTACAGTAAATGTCTGTAAAAAATATTTTTTAACAGTGTACCAAATCAAATAAGATGTGAATTAAGATGCTGAACGTGTGGTTGCATCATTCCAATCTCTTAAGTGTTTTATGACGAAAATATCATTTTCAAGTCAAACTAAGTGCATTTTCATGCATTTCAAGTGTCCCTGATTCCATATCTGGCTTCAAAATTGCAAAATTCTACTGTCCAAACCCATATTTTTTTTTATCGAAATAGATGTAAAGTTGGATCTCCAGATCTCGGCTCTGGTGGGTTTTTTTGTGAAACTAAGACCAGTTCTGTGCTAGGCAAGGTCCCCCAAACTTATAATGTGAGTTTGAAGCAAATCGGAGCAACTCGAAATTTTCACTCAAAAAAGAGGACAGTAGTACCCCCTTTTGCCTTTTTTGGACCAAATATTCGACTTTCTCCGCTCTTCTTCAAACTCGCACCATGAGTTTGAGGCACTGAGACTAGCACAGAACTGTTCTTAGTTTTGTGATATCACCCACCGTTGCTGAGATCTGGAGATCTTATTTCACATATATTCCATGCACCAAAATATATGGGTTTTGAACAGTGGAATTTCGCAACTTATAAGGCAGACATGGAATCACGGAGACTTGAAATGCATAAAAAAGCACTTAGTTTGACTTGAAAAATGACATTTTCGTCATAAAACGCCAAAGAGATTGGAATGATGCAATCTCACCATCAGCATTGCAATTCACATCTGATTTGACTTGGCGTTCTATTAAGCCATGTGTCCATTTCAAACATGGACTGCTACAAAACTATATATAGTGCTTTCCTCAGATTAGGGTACAAATACCACCTGCCAATGATCTGTCATCAAAATTAACTAGCAGGACCACGAGCGGGGTGGCTATTAGGTTCAAAACATTATCAATGTATTAATACAAGGCATATGAGTCGGCAGTAGACACGCAAAACCGTTATCGCCGTTTCTCCGCCCATTCTAAACATATCTCAGACAACTTTACTCTGCTTTATTCATTTAATTATTGTTGTCCATCTTTACCCTGTTCTTAGGCTTTGTTCTAGCAGCGTACCATCAAGCAGTGTGCTCATTTGACCCATTGACCGTTACGCGACTATACTTTCCTTCTTCCAGTAGGTGCTGCTAATAATTATCAATGGGCCATTAAAAATAAAAATTAATTTTTGAGTTGAAAAATAAAAGTGAAGCAAGGCAGTATACAAACAGGTCGAGGATCGCACTGAATCAGTGAACTCATTGGTTATATTTAAATATCGCGTTTAGTCTCTTTCTTGAACTGAAATGCCGTAGTCCGATGCCTAGTAAGTATGTAATGTTTTCTTAACGGTACTTTGGCATGAACACCTGCCAATGATCTGTCATCAAAACTAATTAGTAAGAACACGTGGTTATTTGGTTCAAGAAGTTATCAAGGCATCAATGCAAGGCATAACAGTCGGCGGTAGACACGCAAAAATGTTATCGCTGCTGCTCCGCCAATTCTAAATGTATCTTGTGGAACGTGGCTGCAAATCATTCATTTAACATTATGTCGTTGATCGTTGCCCTGTTGTTAGGCTTTATTCTAGCAGCGTGCCTTAAAGCAATGTGCCCATTTGACCCTTGGAAAGTTACAAAATTATTCTGTCGTTCTTTCAACAGGTGCTGTTAATAATTATAGATGGGCCATTAAAATGAAATATATATTATTGAGTATACAAATAATAGTAAAGCAAGGCAGTACACAAACAGGTCGAGGATCGCAGTAAATCAGGGAACTGATGGGTTATATTTAAATGTCAAGAAATGGGCCTTCAGTCTACTTCTTTAACTGAAGTCCGAAGCGTATCATGCACGCAGTGCTTTCTTAAGGTGCGAATACCACCTGCCAATGATCTGTCATCAAAAATAACTAGCAGAACCACGAGCGGGGTGGCTATTAGGTTCAAAACATTATCAATGTATTAATACAAGGCATATGAGTCGGCAGTAGACACGCAAAACCGTTATCGCCGTTTCTCCACCCATTCTAAACATATCTCAGACAACTTTACTCTGCTTTATTCATTTAATTATTGTTGTCCATCTTTACCCTGTTCTTAGGCTTTGTTCTAGCAGCGTACCATCAAGCAGTGTGCTCATTTGACCCATTGACCGTTACGCGACTATACTTTCCTTCTTCCAGTAGGTGCTGCTAATAATTATCAATGGGCCATTAAAAATAAAAATTAATTTTTGAGTTGAAAAATAAAAGTGAAGCAAGGCAGTATACAAACAGGTCGAAGATCGCACTGAATCAGTGAACTGATTGGTTATATTTAAATATTGCGTTTAGTCTCTTTCTTGAACTGAAATGCCGTAGTCCGATGCCTAGTAAGTATGTAATGTTTTCTTAACGGTACTCTGGGATGAACACCTGCCAATGATCTGTCATCAAAACTAATTAGTAAGAACACGTGGTTATTTGGTTCAAGAAGTTATCAAGGCATCAATGCAAGGCATACCAGTCGGCGGTAGACACGCAAAAATGTTATCGCTGCTGCTCCGCCAATTCTAAATGTATCTTGTGGATCGTGGCTGCAAATCATTCATTTAACATTATGTCGTTGATCGTTGCCCTGTTGTTAGGCTTTATTCTAGCAGCGTGCCTTAAAGCAATGTGCCCATTTGACCCTTGGAAAGTTACAAAATTATTCTGTCGTTCTTTCAACAGGTGCTGTTAATAATTATAGATGGGCCATTAAAATGAAATATATATTATTGAGTATACAAATAATTGTAAAGCAAGGCAGTACACAAACAGGTCGAGGATCGCAGTGAATCAGGGAACTGATTGGTTATATTTAAATGTCAAGAAAAGCGCGTTCAGTCTACTTCTTTAACTGAAGTCCGAAGCGTATCATGCACGCAGTGCTTTCTTAAGGTGCGAATACCACCTGCCAATGATCTGTCATCAAAAATAACTAGCAGAACCACGAGCGGGGTGGCTATTAGGTTCAAAACATTATCAATGTATTAATACAAGGCATATGAGTCGGCAGTAGACGCGCAAAACCGTTATCGCCGTTTCTCCGCCCATTCTAAACATATCTCAGACAACTTTACTCTGCTTTATTCATTTAATTATTGTTGTCCATCTTTACCCTGTTCTTAGGCTTTGTTCTAGCAGTGTACCATCAAGCAGTGTGCTCATTTGACCCATTGACCGTTACGCGACTATACTTTCCTTCTTCCAGTAGGTGCTGCTAATAATTATCAATGGGCCATTAAAAATAAAAATTAATTTTTGAGTTGAAAAATAAAAGTGAAGCAGGGCAGTATACAAACAGGTCGAAGATCGCACTGAATCAGTGAACTGATTGGTTATATTTAAATATTGCGTTTAGTCTCTTTCTTGAACTGAAATGCCGTAGTCCGATGCCTAGTAAGTATGTAATGTTTTCTTAACGGTACTCTGGGATGAACACCTGCCAATGATCTGTCATCAAAACTAATTAGTAAGAACACGTGGTTATTTGGTTCAAGAAGTTATCAAGGCATCAATGCAAGGCATAACAGTCGGCGGTAGACACGCAAAAATGTTATCGCTGCTGCTCCGCCAATTCTAAATGTATCTTGTGGAACGTGGCTGCAAATCATTCATTTAACATTATGTCGTTGATCGTTGCCCTGTTGTTAGGCTTTATTGTAGCAGCGTGCCGTAAAGCAATGTGCCCATTTGACCCTTGGAATGTTACAAATGATTCTATCGTTCTTTCAACAGGTGCTGCTAATAATTATAGATGGGCCATTAAAATGAAATATAAATTATTGAGTATACAAATAATAGTAAAGCAAGGCAGTACACAAACAGGTCGAGGATCGCAGTAAATCAGGGAACTGATTGGTTATATTTAAATGTCAAGAAATGGGCCTTCAGTCTACTTCCTTAACTGAAGTCCGAAGCGTATCATACACGCAGTGCTTTCTTAAGGTGCGAATACCACCTGCCAATGATCTGTCATCAAAAATAACTAGCAGAACCACGAGCGGGGTGGCTATTAGGTTCAAAACATTATCAATGTATTAATACAAGGCATATGAGTCGGCAGTAGACACGCAAAACCGTTATCGCCGTTTCTCCGCCCATTCTAAACATATCTCAGACAACTTTACTCTGCTTTATTCATTTAATTATTGTTGTCCATCTTTACCCTGTTCTTAGGCTTTGTTCTAGCAGCGTACCATCAAGCAGTGTGCTCATTTGACCCATTGACCGTTACGCGACTATACTTTCCTTCTTCCAGTAGGTGCTGCTAATAATTATCAATGGGCCATTTAAAATAAAAATTAATTTTTGAGTTGAAAAATAAAAGTGAAGCAAGGCAGTATACAAACAGGTCGAAGATCGCACTGAATCA
Organism: Megaleporinus macrocephalus; assembly: GCA_021613375.1. Lineage (NCBI taxonomy): Eukaryota > Metazoa > Chordata > Actinopteri > Characiformes > Anostomidae > Megaleporinus > Megaleporinus macrocephalus. The sequence continues at coordinate 39,847,809 of CM038724.1, read as the reverse complement.
GTGAACTGATTGGTTATATTTAAATATTGCGTTTAGTCTCTTTCTTGAACTGAAATGCCGTAGTCCGATGCCTAGTAAGTATGTAATGTTTTCTTAACGGTACTTTGGGATGAACACCTGCCAATGATCTGTCATCAAAACTAATTAGTAAGAACACGTGGTTATTTGGTTCAAGAAGTTATCAAGGCATCAATGCAAGGCATAACAGTCGGCGGTAGACACGCAAAAATGTTATCGCTGCTGCTCCGCCAATTCTAAATGTATCTTGTGGAACGTGGCTGCAAATCATTCATTTAACATTATGTCGTTGATCGTTGCCCTGTTGTTAGGCTTTATTCTAGCAGCGTGCCTTAAAGCAATGTGCCCATTTGACCCTTGGAAAGTTACAAATGATTCTATCGTTCTTTCAACAGGTGCTGTTAATAATTATAGATGGGCCATTAAAATGAAATATATATTATTGAGTATACAAATAATAGTAAAGCAAGGCAGTACACAAACAGGTCGAGGATCGCAGTGAATCAGGGAACTGATTGGTTATATTTAAATGTCAAGAAATGGGCCTTCAGTCTACTTCTTTAACTGAAATGCGGTAGTCCGAAGCGTAGCATGAACGCAGTGCTTTCTTCAGAGTAGGTGCGAATACCACCTGCCAATGATCTTTGTGTATTTAATTAAATTTACAGCTGGTTTGGTAGCAGAGTTACTAATGTATATTTAGAGAACAGGAAATATCATTTCTTTGATATTATAGAACTTTGATTTACCATGAGTTTTACTTTAAAAATAAAACTTTATTGGTCTGTTTTTTTACACTGATACCTGCGTTTTTACAGTAATAAACATTCAAGACCCTCAAAATGTTTACTATCCTGTTATTATACAAAGGATTTTTGTAATTTAAAGTTACAAATTTTGACTGTACTTTTACAGCAGATTTATTTCAAGGGGTAGTTTTCTTGTATTTTACAAGTATATTCTCTTATTTTTTTAAAAAAAGACAGAAAAATACTGTGTTTATTTACAGTAAATGTCTGTAAAAAATATTTTTTAACAGTGTACCAAATCAAATAAGATGTGAATTAAGATGCTGAACGTGTGGTTGCATCATTCCAATCTCTTAAGTGTTTTATGACGAAAATATCATTTTCAAGTCAAACTAAGTGCATTTTCATGCATTTCAAGTGTCCCTGATTCCATATCTGGCTTCAAAATTGCAAAATTCTACTGTCCAAACCCATATTTTTTTTTTATCGAAATACATGTAAAGTTGGATCTCCAGATCTCGGCTCTGCTGGGTTTTTTTTGTGAAACTAAGACCAGTTCTGTGCTAGGCAAGGTCCCCCAAACTTATAATGTGAGTTTGAAGCAAATCGGAGCAACTCGAAATTTTCACTCAAAAAAGAGGACAGTAGTACCCCCTTTTGCCTTTTTTGGACCAAATATTCGACTTTCTCCGCTCTTCTTCAAACTCGCACCATGAGTTTGAGGCACTGAGACTAGCACAGAACTGTTCTTAGTTTTGTGATATCACCCACCGTTGCTGAGATCTGGAGATCTTATTTCACATATATTCCATGCACCAAAATATATGGGTTTTGAACAGTGGAATTTCGCAACTTATAAGGCAGACATGGAATCACGGAGACTTGAAATGCATAAAAAAGCACTTAGTTTGACTTGAAAAATGACATTTTCGTCATAAAACGCCAAAGAGATTGGAATGATGCAATCTCACCATCAGCATTGCAATTCACATCTGATTTGACTTGGCGTTCTATTAAGCCATGTGTCCATTTCAAACATGGACTGCTACAAAACTATATATAGTGCTTTCCTCAGATTAGGGTACAAATACCACCTGCCAATGATCTGTCATCAAAATTAACTAGCAGGACCACGAGCGGGGTGGCTATTAGGTTCAAAACATTATCAATGTATTAATACAAGGCATATGAGTCGGCAGTAGACACGCAAAACCGTTATCGCCGTTTCTCCGCCCATTCTAAACATATCTCAGACAACTTTACTCTGCTTTATTCATTTAATTATTGTTGTCCATCTTTACCCTGTTCTTAGGCTTTGTTCTAGCAGCGTACCATCAAGCAGTGTGCTCATTTGACCCATTGACCGTTACGCGACTATACTTTCCTTCTTCAGTAGGTGCTGCTAATAATTATCAATGGGCCATTAAAAATAAAAATTAATTTTTGAGTTGAAAAATAAAAGTGAAGCAAGGCAGTATACAAACAGGTCGAGGATCGCACTGAATCAGTGAACTGCTTGGTTATATTTAAATATCCAACAAATCGCGTTTAGTCTCTTTCTTGAACTGAAATGCCGTAGTCCGATGCCTAGTAAGTATGTAATGTTTTCTTAACGGTACTTTGGGATTACCACCTGCCAATGATCTGTCATCAAAACTAATTAGTAAGAGCACGTGGCTATTTGGTTCAAGAAGTTATCAAGGCATCAATGCAAGGCATAACAGTCGGCGGTAGACACGCAAAACTGTTATCGCTGCTGCTCCGCCAATTCTAAATGTATCTTGTGGAACGTTGGTGCAAATCATTCATTTAACATTATGTCGTTGATCGTTGCCCTGTTGTTAGGCTTTATTCTAGCAGCGTGCCGTAAAGCAATTTGCCCATTTGACCTCTAGAAAGTTACAAAATTATTCTGTCGTTCTTTCAACAGGTGCTGCTAATAATTATAGATGGGCCATTAAAATGAAAAATAAATGATTGAGTATACAAATAATAGTAAAGCAAGGCAGTACACAAACAGGTCGAGGATCGCAGTAAATCAGGGAACTGATTGGTTATATTTAAATGTCAAGAAATGGGCCTTCAGTCTACTTCTTTAACTGAAGTCCGAAGCGTATCATGCACGCAGTGCTTTCTTAAGGTGCGAATACCACCTGTCAATGATCTGTCATCAAAATTAACTAGCAGAACCACGAGCGGGGTGGCTATTAGGTTCAAAACATTATCAATGTATTAATACAAGGCATATGAGTCGGCAGTAGACACGCAAAACCGTTATCGCCGTTTCTCCGCCCATTCGAAACATTTCTCAGACAACTTTACTCTGCTTTATTCATTTATTTATTGTTGTCCATCTTTACCCTGTTCTTAGGCTTTGTTCTAGCAGCGTACCATCAAGCAGTGTGCTCATTTGACCAATTGACCGTTACGCGACTATACTTTCCTTCTTTCAGTAGGTGCTGCTAATAATTATCAATGGGCCATTAAAATAAAAATTAATGTTTGAGTTGACAAATAAAGAGTGAAGCAAGGCAGTATACAAACAGGTCGAAGATCGCACTGAATCAGGGAACTGCTTGGTTATATTTAAATATCAAAAATCGCGTTTAGTCTCTTTCTTGAACTGAAATGCCGTAGTCCGATGCCTAGTAAGTATGTAATGTTTTCTTAACGGTACTTTGGGATGAACACCTGCCAATGATCTGTCATCAAAACTAATTAGTAAGAGCACGTGGCTATTTGGTTCAAGAAGTTATCAAGGCATCAATGCAAGGCATAACAGTCGGCGGTAGACACGCAAAAATGTTATCGCTGCTGCTCCGCCAATTCTAAATGTATCTTGTGGAACGTGGCTGCAAATCATTCATTTAACATTATGTCGTTGATCGTTGCCCTGTTGTTAGGCTTTATTCTAGCAGCGTGCCGTAAAGCAATGTGCCCATTTGACCTCTAGGAAAGTTACAAATGATTCTGTCGTTCTTTCAACAGGTGCTGCTAATAATTATAGATGGGCCATTAAAATGAAAAATAAATTATTGAGTATACAAATAATAGTAAAGCAAGGCAGTACACAAACAGGTCGAGGATCGCAGTAAATCAGGGAACTGATTGGTTATATTTAAATGTCAAGAAATGGCGCTTCAGTCTACTTCTTTAACTGAAGTCCGAAGCGTATCATGCACGCAGTGCTTTCTTAAGGTGCGAATACCACCTGTCAATGATCTGTCATCAAAATTAACTAGCAGACCACGAGCGGGGTGGCTATTAGGTTCAAAACATTATCAATGTATTAATACAAGGCATATGAGTCGGCAGTAGACACGCAAAACCGTTATCGCCGTTTCTCCGCCCATTCTAAACATTTCTCAGACAACTTTACTCTGCTTTATTCATTTATTTATTGTTGTCCATCTTTACCCTGTTCTTAGGCTTTGTTCTAGCAGCGTACCATCAAGCAGTGTGCTCATTTGACCAATTGACCGTTACGCGACTATACTTTCCTTCTTTCAGTAGGTGCTGCTAATAATTATCAATGGGCCATTAAAAATAAAAATTAATGTTTGAGTTGAAAAATAAGAGTGAAGCAAGGCAGTATACAAACAGGTCGAGGATCGCACTGAATCAGGGAACTGCTTGGTTATATTTAAATATCCAACAAATCGCGTTTAGTCTCTTTCTTGAACTGAAATGCCGTAGTCCGATGCCTAGTAAGTATGTAATGTTTTCTTAACGGTACTTTGGGATTACCACCTGCCAATGATCTGTCATCAAAACTAATTAGTAAGAGCACGTGGCTATTTGGTTCAAGAAGTTATCAAGGCATCAATGCAAGGCATAACAGTCGGCGGTAGACACGCAAAACTGTTATCGCTGCTGCTCCGCCAATTCTAAATGTATCTTGTGGAACGTGGGTGCAAATCATTCATTTAACATTATGTCGTTGATCGTTGCCCTGTTGTTAGGCTTTATTCTAGCAGCGTGCCGTAAAGCAATGTGCCCATTTGACCTCTAGAAAGTTACAAAATTATTCTGTCGTTCTTTCAAAAGGTGCTGCTAATAATTATAGATGGGCCATTAAAATGAAATATATATTATTGAGTATACAAATAATAGTAAAGCAAGGCAGTACACAAACAGGTCGAGGATCGCAGTAAATCAGGGAACTGATTTGTTATATTTAAATGTCAAGAAAAGCGCGTTCAGTCTACTTCTTTAATTGAAGTCCGAAGCGTATCATGCACGCAGTGCTTTCTTAAGGTGCGAATACCACCTGTCAATGATCTGTCATCAAAATTAACTAGCAGGACCACGAGCGGGGTGGCTATTAGGTTCAAAACATTATCAATGTATTAATACAAGGCATATGAGTCGGCAGTAGACACGCAAAACCGTTATCGCCGTTTCTCCGCCCATTCTAAACATTTCTCAGACAACTTTATTCTGCTTTATTCATTTATTTATTGTTGTCCATCTTTACCCTGTTCTTAGGCTTTGTTCTAGCAGCGTACCATCAAGCAGTGTGCTCATTTGACCAATTGACCGTTACTCGTCTATACTTTCCTTCTGTCAGTAGGTGCTGCTAATAATTATCAATGGGCCATTAAAAATAAAAATTAATGTTTGAGTTGACAAATAAGAGTGAAGCAAGGCAGTATACAAACAGGTCGAGGATCGCACTGAATCAGGGAACTGCTTGGTTATATTTAAATATCCAAAAAATCGCGTTTAGTCTCTTTCTTGAACTGAAATGCCGTAGTCCGATGCCTAGTAAGTATGTAATGTTTTCTTAACGGTACTCTGGGATTACCACCTGCCAATGATCTGTCATCAAAACTAATTAGTAAGAGCACGTGGCTATTTGGTTCAAGAAGTTATCAAGGCATCAATGCAAGGCATAACAGTCGGCGGTAGACACGCAAAACTGTTATCGCTGCTGCTCCGCCAATTCTAAATGTATCTTGTGGAACGTTGGTGCAAATCATTCATTTAACATTATGTCGTTGATCGTTGCCCTGTTGTTAGGCTTTATTCTAGCAGCGTGCCTTAAAGCAATGTGCCCATTTGACCTCTAGAAAGTTACAAAATTATTCTGTCGTTCTTTCAAAAGGTGCTGCTAATAATTATAGATGGGCCATTAAAATGAAAAAATAAATGATTGAGTATACAAATAATAGTAAAGCAAGGCAGTACACAAACAGGTCGAGGATCGCAGTAAATCAGGGAACTGATTGGTTATATTTAAATGTCAAGAAAAGCGCGTTCAGTCTACTTCTTTACTGAAGTCCGAAGCGTATCATGCACGCAGTGCTTTCTTAAGGTGCGAATACCACCTGTCAATGATCTGTCATCAAAATTAACTAGCAGGACCACGAGCGGGGTGGCTATTAGGTTCAAAACATTATCAATGTATTAATACAAGGCATATGAGTCGGCAGTAGACACGCAAAACCGTTATCGCCGTTTCTCCGCCCATTCTAAACATTTCTCAGACAACTTTATTCTGCTTTATTCATTTATTTATTGTTGTCCATCTTTACCCTGTTCTTAGGCTTTGTTCTAGCAGCGTACCATCAAGCAGTGTGCTCATTTGACCAATTGACCGTTACGCGACTATACTTTCCTTCTTTCAGTAGGTGCTGCTAATAATTATCAATGGGCCATTAAAAATAAAAATTAATGTTTGAGTTGACAAATAAGAGTGAAGCAAGGCAGTATACAAACAGGTCGAGGATCGCACTGAATCAGGGAACTGCTTGGTTATATTTAAATATCCAAAAAATCGCGTTTAGTCTCTTTCTTGAACTGAAATGCCGTAGTCCGATGCCTAGTAAGTATGTAATGTTTTCTTAACGGTACTTTGGGATTACCACCTGCCAATGATCTGTCATCAAAACTAATTAGTAAGAGCACGTGGCTATTTGGTTCAAGAAGTTATCAAGGCATCAATGCAAGGCATAACAGTCGGCGGTAGACACGCAAAACTGTTATCGCTGCTGCTCCGCCAATTCTAAATGTATCTTGTGGAACGTTGGTGCAAATCATTCATTTAACATTATGTCGTTGATCGTTGCCCTGTTGTTAGGCTTTATTCTAGCAGCGTGCCGTAAAGCAATGTGCCCATTTGACCTCTAGAAAGTTACAAAATTATTCTGTCGTTCTTTCAAAAGGTGCTGCTAATAATTATAGATGGGCCATTAAAATGAAAAATAAATGATTGAGTATACAAATAATAGTAAAGCAAGGCAGTACACAAACAGGTCGAGGATCGCAGTAAATCAGGGAACTGATTGGTTATATTTAAATGTCAAGAAAAGCGCGTTCAGTCTACTTCTTTAATTGAAGTCCGAAGCGTATCATGCACGCAGTGCTTTCTTAAGGTGCGAATACCACCTGTCAATGATCTGTCATCAAAATTAACTAGCAGGACCCACGAGCGGGGTGGCTATTAGGTTCAAAACATTATCAATGTATTAATACAAGGCATATGAGTCGGCAGTAGACACGCAAAACCGTTATCGCCGTTTCTCCGCCCATTCTAAACATTTCTCAGACAACTTTATTCTGCTTTATTCATTTATTTATTGTTGTCCATCTTTACCCTGTTCTTAGGCTTTGTTCTAGCAGCGTACCATCAAGCAGTGTGCTCATTTGACCAATTGACCGTTACGCGACTATACTTTCCTTCTTTCAGTAGGTGCTGCTAATAATTATCAATGGGCCATTAAAAATAAAAATTAATGTTTGACTTGACAAATAAGAGTGAAGCAAGGCAGTATACAAACAGGTCGAGGATCGCACTGAATCAGGGAACTGCTTGGTTATATTTAAATATCCAAAAAATCGCGTTTAGTCTCTTTCTTAAACTGAAATGCCGTAGTCCGATGCCTAGTAAGTATGTAATGTTTTCTTAACGGTACTTTGGGATTTCCACCTGCTAATGATCTGTCATCAAAACTAATTAGTAAGAGCACGTGGCTATTTGGTTCAAGAAGTTATCAAGGCATCAATGCAAGGCATAACAGTCGGCGGTAGACACGCAAAACTGTTATCGCTGCTGCTCCGCCAATTCTAAATGTATCTTGTGGAACGTTGGTGCAAATCATTCATTTAACATTATGTCGTTGATCGTTGCCCTGTTGTTAGGCTTTATTCTAGCAGCGTGCCGTAAAGCAATGTGCCCATTTGACCTCTAGAAAGTTACAAAATTATTCTGTCGTTCTTTCAAAAGGTGCTGCTAATAATTATAGATGGGCCATTAAAATGAAAAAATAAATGATTGAGTATACAAATAATAGTAAAGCAAGGCAGTACACAAACAGGTCGAGGATCGCAGTAAATCAGGGAACTGATTGGTTATATTTAAATGTCAAGAAAGGCGCGTTCAGTCTACTTCTTTAATTGAAGTCCGAAGCGTATCATGCACGCAGTGCTTTCTTAAGGTGCGAATACCACCTGTCAATGATCTGTCATCAAAATTAACTAGCAGGACCACGAGCGGGGTGGCTATTAGGTTCAAAACATTATCAATGTATTAATACAAGGCATATGAGTCGGCAGTAGACACGCAAAACCGTTATCGCCGTTTCTCCGCCCATTCTAAACATTTCTCAGACAACTTTATTCTGCTTTATTCATTTATTTATTGTTGTCCATCTTTACCCTGTTCTTAGGCTTTGTTCTAGCAGCGTACCATCAAGCAGTGTGCTCATTTGACCAATTGACCGTTACGCGACTATACTTTCCTTCTTTCAGTAGGTGCTGCTAATAATTATCAATGGGCCATTAAAAATAAAAATTAATGTTTGACTTGACAAATAAGAGTGAAGCAAGGCAGTATACAAACAGGTCGAGGATCGCACTGAATCAGGGAACTGCTTGGTTATATTTAAATATCCAAAAAATCGCGTTTAGTCTCTTTCTTGAACTGAAATGCCGTAGTCCGATGCCTAGTAAGTATGTAATGTTTTCTTAACGGTACTTTGGGATTACCACCTGCCAATGATCTGTCATCAAAACTAATTAGTAAGAGCACGTGGCTATTTGGTTCAAGAAGTTATCAAGGCATCAATGCAAGGCATAACAGTCGGCGGTAGACACGCAAAACTGTTATCGCTGCTGCTCCGCCAATTCTAAATGTATCTTGTGGAACGTTGGTGCAAATCATTCATTTAACATTATGTCGTTGATCGTTGCCCTGTTGTTAGGCTTTATTCTAGCAGCGTGCCGTAAAGCAATGTGCCCATTTGACCTCTAGAAAGTTACAAAATTATTCTGTCGTTCTTTCAAAAGGTGCTGCTAATAATTATAGATGGGCCATTAAAATGAAAAATAAATGATTGAGTATACAAATAATAGTAAAGCAAGGCAGTACACAAACAGGTCGAGGATCGCAGTAAATCAGGGAACTGATTGGTTATATTTAAATGTCAAGAAAATCGCGTTCAGTCTACTTCTTTACTGAAGTCCGAAGCGTATCATGCACGCAGTGCTTTCTTAAGGTGCGAATACCACCTGTCAATGATCTGTCATCAAAATTAACTAGCAGGACCACGAGCGGGGTGGCTATTAGGTTCAAAACATTATCAATGTATTAATACAAGGCATATGAGTCGGCAGTAGACACGCAAAACCGTTATCGCCGTTTCTCCGCCCATTCTAAACATTTCTCAGACAACTTTATTCTGCTTTATTCATTTATTTATTGTTGTCCATCTTTACCCTGTTCTTAGGCTTTGTTCTAGCAGCGTACCATCAAGCAGTGTGCTCATTTGACCAATTGACCGTTACGCGACTATACTTTCCTTCTTTCAGTAGGTGCTGCTAATAATTATCAATGGGCCATTAAAAATAAAAATTAATGTTTGACTTGACAAATAAGAGTGAAGCAAGGCAGTATACAAACAGGTCGAGGATCGCACTGAATCAGGGAACTGCTTGGTTATATTTAAATATCCAAAAAATCGCGTTTAGTCTCTTTCTTGAACTGAAATGCCGTAGTCCGATGCCTAGTAAGTATGTAATGTTTTCTTAACGGTACTTTGGGATTACCACCTGCCAATGATCTGTCATCAAAACTAATTAGTAAGAGCACGTGGCTATTTGGTTCAAGAAGTTATCAAGGCATCAATGCAAGGCATAACAGTCGGCGGTAGACACGCAAAACTGTTATCGCTGCTGCTCCGCCAATTCTAAATGTATCTTGTGGAACGTTGGTGCAAATCATTCATTTAACATTATGTCGTTGATCGTTGCCCTGTTGTTAGGCTTTATTCTAGCAGCGTGCCGTAAAGCAATGTGCCCATTTGACCTCTAGAAAGTTACAAAATTATTCTGTCGTTCTTTCAAAAGGTGCTGCTAATAATTATAGATGGGCCATTAAAATGAAAAAATAAATGATTGAGTATACAAATAATAGTAAAGCAAGGCAGTACACAAACAGGTCGAGGATCGCAGTAAATCAGGGAACTGATTTGTTATATTTAAATGTCAAGAAAAGCGCGTTCAGTCTACTTCTTTAATTGAAGTCCGAAGCGTATCATGCACGCAGTGCTTTCTTAAGGTGCGAATACCACCTGTCAATGATCTGTCATCAAAATTAACTAGCAGGACCACGAGCGGGGTGGCTATTAGGTTCAAAACATTATCAATGTATTAATACAAGGCATATGAGTCGGCAGTAGACACGCAAAACCGTTATCGCCGTTTCTCCGCCCATTCGAAACATTTCTCAGACAACTTTATTCTGCTTTATTCATTTATTTATTGTTGTCCATCTTTACCCTGTTCTTAGGCTTTGTTCTAGCAGCGTACCATCAAGCAGTGTGCTCATTTGACCAATTGACCGTTACGCGACTATACTTTCCTTCTTTCAGTAGGTGCTGCTAATAATTATCAATGGGCCATTAAAAATAAAAATTAATGTTTGACTTGACAAATAAGAGTGAAGCAAGGCAGTATACAAACAGGTCGAGGATCGCACTGAATCAGGGAACTGCTTGGTTATATTTAAATATCCAAAAAATCGCGTTTAGTCTCTTTCTTGAACTGAAATGCCGTAGTCCGATGCCTAGTAAGTATGTAATGTTTTCTTAACGGTACTTTGGGATTACCACCTGCCAATGATCTGTCATCAAAACTAATTAGTAAGAGCACGTGGCTATTTGGTTCAAGAAGTTATCAAGGCATCAATGCAAGGCATAACAGTCGGCGGTAGACACGCAAAACTGTTATCGCTGCTGCTCCGCCAATTCTAAATGTATCTTGTGGAACGTTGGTGCAAATCATTCATTTAACATTATGTCGTTGATCGTTGCCCTGTTGTTAGGCTTTATTCTAGCAGCGTGCCGTAAAGCAATGTGCCCATTTGACCTCTAGAAAGTTACAAAATTATTCTGTCGTTCTTTCAAAAGGTGCTGCTAATAATTATAGATGGGCCATTAAAATGAAAAATAAATGATTGAGTATACAAATAATAGTAAAGCAAGGCAGTACACAAACAGGTCGAGGATCGCAGTAAATCAGGGAACTGATTGGTTATATTTAAATGTCAAGAAAATCGCGTTCAGTCTACTTCCTTACTGAAGTCCGAAGCGTATCATGCACGCAGTGCTTTCTTAAGGTGCGAATACCACCTGTCAATGATCTGTCATCAAAATTAACTAGCAGGACCACGAGCGGGGTGGCTATTAGGTTCAAAACATTATCAATGTATTAATACAAGGCATATGAGTCGGCAGTAGACACGCAAAACCGTTATCGCCGTTTCTCCGCCCATTCTAAACATTTCTCAGACAACTTTATTCTGCTTTATTCATTTATTTATTGTTGTCCATCTTTACCCTGTTCTTAGGCTTTGTTCTAGCAGCGTACCATCAAGCAGTGTGCTCATTTGACCAATTGACCGTTACGCGACTATACTTTCCTTCTTTCAGTAGGTGCTGCTAATAATTATCAATGGGCCATTAAAAATAAAAATTAATGTTTGACTTGACAAATAAGAGTGAAGCAAGGCAGTATACAAACAGGTCGAGGATCGCACTGAATCAGGGAACTGCTTGGTTATATTTAAATATCCAAAAAATCGCGTTTAGTCTCTTTCTTGAACTGAAATGCCGTAGTCCGATGCCTAGTAAGTATGTAATGTTTTCTTAACGGTACTTTGGGATTACCACCTGCCAATGATCTGTCATCAAAACTAATTAGTAAGAGCACGTGGCTATTTGGTTCAAGAAGTTATCAAGGCATCAATGCAAGGCATAACAGTCGGCGGTAGACACGCAAAACTGTTATCGCTGCTGCTCCGCCAATTCTAAATGTATCTTGTGGAACGTTGGTGCAAATCATTCATTTAACATTATGTCGTTGATCGTTGCCCTGTTGTTAGGCTTTATTCTAGCAGCGTGCCGTAAAGCAATGTGCCCATTTGACCTCTAGAAAGTTACAAAATTATTCTGTCGTTCTTTCAAAAGGTGCTGCTAATAATTATAGATGGGCCATTAAAATGAAAAATAAATGATTGAGTATACAAATAATAGTAAAGCAAGGCAGTACACAAACAGGTCGAGGATCGCAGTAAATCAGGGAACTGATTGGTTATATTTAAATGTCAAGAAAATCGCGTTCAGTCTACTTCCTTTACTGAAGTCCGAAGCGTATCATGCACGCAGTGCTTTCTTAAGGTGCGAATACCACCTGTCAATGATCTGTCATCAAAATTAACTAGCAGGACCACGAGCGGGGTGGCTATTAGGTTCAAAACATTATCAATGTATTAATACAAGGCATATGAGTCGGCAGTAGACACGCAAAACCGTTATCGCCGTTTCTCCGCCCATTCTAAACATTTCTCAGACAACTTTATTCTGCTTTATTCATTTATTTATTGTTGTCCATCTTTACCCTGTTCTTAGGCTTTGTTCTAGCAGCGTACCATCAAGCAGTGTGCTCATTTGACCAATTGACCGTTACGCGACTATACTTTCCTTCTTTCAGTAGGTGCTGCTAATAATTATCAATGGGCCATTAAAAATAAAAATTAATGTTTGAGTTGACAAATAAGAGTGAAGCAAGGCAGTATACAAACAGGTCGAGGATCGCACTGAATCAGGGAACTGCTTGGTTATATTTAAATATCCAAAAATCGCGTTTAGTCTCTTTCTTGAACTGAAATGCCGTAGTCCGATGCCTAGTAAGTATGTAATGTTTTCTTAACGGTACTTTGGGATTACCACCTGCCAATGATCTGTCATCAAAACTAATTAGTAAGAGCACGTGGCTATTTGGTTCAAGAAGTTATCAAGGCATCAATGCAAGGCATAACAGTCGGCGGTAGACACGCAAAAATGTTATCGCTGCTGCTCCGCCAATTCTAAATGTATCTTGTGGAACGTTGGCTGCAAATCATTCATTTAACATTATGTCGTTGATCGTTGCCCTGTTGTTAGGCTTTATTCTAGCAGCGTGCCGTAAAGCAATGTGCCCATTTGACCTCTTGAAAGTTACAAATGATTCTATCGTTCTTTCAACAGGTGCTGCTAATAATTATAGATGGGCCATTAAAATGAAAAATAAATTATTGAGTATACAAATAATAGTAAAGCAAGGCAGTACACAAACAGGTCGAGGATCGCAGTAAATCAGGGAACTGATTGGTTATATTTAAATGTCAAGAAAATCGCGTTCAGTCTACTTCCTTACTGAAGTCCGAAGCGTATCATGCACGCAGTGCTTTCTTAAGGTGCGAATACCACCTGCCAATGATCTGTCATCAAAATTAACTAGCAGAACCACGAGCGGGGTGGCTATTAGGTTCAAAACATTATCAATGTATTAATACAAGGCATATGAGTCGGCAGTAGACACGCAAAACCGTTATCGCCGTTTCTCCGCCCATTCTAAACATTTCTCAGACAACTTTATTCTGCTTTATTCATTTAATTATTGTTGTCCATCTTTACCCTGTTCTTAGGCTTTGTTCTAGCAGCGTACCATCAAGCAGTGTGCTCATTTGACCCATTGACCGTTACGCGACTATACTTTCCTTCTTCAGTAGGTGCTGCTAATAATTATCAATGGGCCATTTAAAATAAAAATTAATTTTTGAGTTGAAAAATAAGAGTGAAGCAAGGCAGTATACAAACAGGTCGAGATCGCACTGAATCAGTGAACTGATTGGTTATATTTAAATATTGCGTTTAGTCTCTTTCTTGAACTGAAATGCCGTAGTCCGATGCCTAGTAAGTATGTAATGTTTTCTTAACGGTACTTTGGGATGAACACCTGCAATGATCTGTCATCAAAACTAATTAGTAAGAACACGTGGTTATTTGGTTCAAGAAGTTATCAAGGCATCAATGCAAGGCATAACAGTCGGCGGTAGACACGCAAAAATGTTATCGCTGCTGCTCCGCCAATTCTAAATGTATCTTGTGGAACGTTGGTGCAAATAATTCATTTAACGTTATGTCGTTGATCGTTGCCCTGTTGTTAGGCTTTATTCTAGCAGCGTGCCTTAAAGCAATGTGCCCATTTGACCCTTGGAAAGTTACAAATGATTCTATCGTTCTTTCAACAGGTGCTGTTAATAATTATAGATGGGCCATTAAAATGAAATATATATTATTGAGTATACAAATAATAGTAAAGCAAGGCAGTACACAAACAGGTCGAGGATCGCAGTAAATCAGGGAACTGATTTGTTATATTTAAATGTCAAGAAAAGCGCGTTCAGTCTACTTCTTTAATTGAAGTCCGAAGCGTATCATGCACGCAGTGCTTTCTTAAGGTGCGAATACCACCTGTCAATGATCTGTCATCAAAATTAACTAGCAGAACCACGAGCGGGGTGGCTATTAGGTTCAAAACATTATCAATGTATTAATACAAGGCATATGAGTCGGCAGTAGACACGCAAAACCGTTATCGCCGTTTCTCCGCCCATTCTAAACATATCTCAGACAACTTTACTCTGCTTTATTCATTTAATTATTGTTGTCCATCTTTACCCTGTTCTTAGGCTTTGTTCTAGCAGCGTACCATCAAGCAGTGTGCTCATTTGACCCATTGACCGTTACGCGACTATACTTTCCTTCTTCAGTAGGTGCTGCTAATAATTATCAATGGGCCATTAAAAATAAAAATTAATTTTTGAGTTGAAAAATAAGAGTGAAGCAAGGCAGTATACAAACAGGTCGAGGATCGCACTGAATCAGTGAACTGATTGGTTATATTTAAATATTGCGTTTAGTCTCTTTCTTGAACTGAAATGCCGTAGTCCGATGCCTAGTAAGTATGTAATGTTTTCTTAACGGTACTCTGGGATGAACACCTGCCAATGATCTGTCATCAAAACTAATTAGTAAGAGCACGTGGTTATTTGGTTCAAGAAGTTATCAAGGCATCAATGCAAGGCATAACAGTCGGCGGTAGACACGCAAAAATGTTATCGCTGCTGCTCCGCCAATTCTAAATGTATCTTGTGGAACGTGGCTGCAAATCATTCATTTAACATTATGTCGTTGATCGTTGCCCTGTTGTTAGGCTTTATTCTAGCAGCGTGCCGTAAAGCAATGTGCCCATTTGACCTCTAGAAAGTTACAAAATTATTCTGTCGTTCTTTCAACAGGTGCTGCTAATAATTATAGATGGGCCATTAAAATGAAATATAAATTATTGAGTATACAAATAATAGTAAAGCAAGGCAGTACACAAACAGGTCGAGGATCGCAGTAAATCAGGGAACTGATTTGTTATATTTAAATGTCAAGAAAAGCGCGTTCAGTCTACTTCTTTAATTGAAGTCCGAAGCGTATCATGCACGCAGTGCTTTCTTAAGGTGCGAATACCACCTGCCAATGATCTGTCATCAAAAATAACTAGCAGAACCACGAGCGGGGTGGCTATTAGGTTCAAAACATTATCAATGTATTAATACAAGGCATATGAGTCGGCAGTAGACACGCAAAACCGTTATCGCCGTTTCTCCGCCCATTCTAAACATATCTCAGACAACTTTACTCTGCTTTATTCATTTAATTATTGTTGTCCATCTTTACCCTGTTCTTAGGCTTTGTTCTAGCAGCGTACCATCAAGCAGTGTGCTCATTTGACCCATTGACCGTTACGCGACTATACTTTCCTTCTTCAGTAGGTGCTGCTAATAATTATCAATGGGCCATTTAAAATAAAAATTAATTTTTGAGTTGAAAAATAAAAGTGAAGCAAGGCAGTATACAAACAGGTCGAAGATCGCACTGAATCAGTGAACTGATTGGTTATATTTAAATATTGCGTTTAGTCTCTTTCTTGAACTGAAATGCCGTAGTCCGATGCCTAGTAAGTATGTAATGTTTTCTTAACGGTACTTTGGGATGAACACCTGCCAATGATCTGTCATCAAAACTAATTAGTAAGAACACGTGGTTATTTGGTTCAAGAAGTTATCAAGGCATCAATGCAAGGCATAACAGTCGGCGGTAGACACGCAAAAATGTTATCGCTGCTGCTCCGCCAATTCTAAATGTATCTTGTGGAACGTGGCTGCAAATCATTCATTTAACATTATGTCGTTGATCGTTGCCCTGTTGTTAGGCTTTATTCTAGCAGCGTGCCTTAAAGCAATGTGCCCATTTGACCCTTGGAAAGTTACAAATGATTCTATCGTTCTTTCAACAGGTGCTGTTAATAATTATAGATGGGCCATTAAAATGAAATATATATTATTGAGTATACAAATAATAGTAAAGCAAGGCAGTACACAAACAGGTCGAGGATCGCAGTGAATCAGGGAACTGATTGGTTATATTTAAATGTCAAGAAATGGGCCTTCAGTCTACTTCTTTAACTGAAATGCGGTAGTCCGAAGCGTAGCATGAACGCAGTGCTTTCTTCAGAGTAGGTGCGAATACCACCTGCCAATGATCTTTGTGTATTTAATTAAATTTACAGCTGGTTTGGTAGCAGAGTTACTAATGTATATTTAGAGAACAGGAAATATCATTTCTTTGATATTATAGAACTTTGATTTACCATGAGTTTTAGTTTAAAAATAAAACTTTATTGGTCTGTTTTTTTACATTGATACCTGCGTTTTTACAGTAATAAACATTCAAGACCCTCAAAATGTTTACTATCCTGTTATTATACAAAGGATTTTTGTAATTTAAAGTTACAAATTTTGACTGTACTTTTACAGCAGATTTATTTCAAGGGGTAGTTTTCTTGTATTTTACAAGTATATTCTCTTATTTTTTTAAAAAAAGACAGAAAAATACTGTGTTTATTTACAGTAAATGTCTGTAAAAAATATTTTTTAACAGTGTACCAAATCAAATAAGATGTGAATTAAGATGCTGAACGTGTGGTTGCATCATTCCAATCTCTTAAGTGTTTTATGACGAAAATATCATTTTCAAGTCAAACTAAGTGCATTTTCATGCATTTCAAGTGTCCCTGATTCCATATCTGGCTTCAAAATTGCAAAATTCTACTGTCCAAACCCATATTTTTTTTTATCGAAATAGATGTAAAGTTGGATCTCCAGATCTCGGCTCTGGTGGGTTTTTTTGTGAAACTAAGACCAGTTCTGTGCTAGGCAAGGTCCCCCAAACTTATAATGTGAGTTTGAAGCAAATCGGAGCAACTCGAAATTTTCACTCAAAAAAGAGGACAGTAGTACCCCCTTTTGCCTTTTTTGGACCAAATATTCGACTTTCTCCGCTCTTCTTCAAACTCGCACCATGAGTTTGAGGCACTGAGACTAGCACAGAACTGTTCTTAGTTTTGTGATATCACCCACCGTTGCTGAGATCTGGAGATCTTATTTCACATATATTCCATGCACCAAAATATATGGGTTTTGAACAGTGGAATTTCGCAACTTATAAGGCAGACATGGAATCACGGAGACTTGAAATGCATAAAAAAGCACTTAGTTTGACTTGAAAAATGACATTTTCGTCATAAAACGCCAAAGAGATTGGAATGATGCAATCTCACCATCAGCATTGCAATTCACATCTGATTTGACTTGGCGTTCTATTAAGCCATGTGTCCATTTCAAACATGGACTGCTACAAAACTATATATAGTGCTTTCCTCAGATTAGGGTACAAATACCACCTGCCAATGATCTGTCATCAAAATTAACTAGCAGGACCACGAGCGGGGTGGCTATTAGGTTCAAAACATTATCAATGTATTAATACAAGGCATATGAGTCGGCAGTAGACACGCAAAACCGTTATCGCCGTTTCTCCGCCCATTCTAAACATATCTCAGACAACTTTACTCTGCTTTATTCATTTAATTATTGTTGTCCATCTTTACCCTGTTCTTAGGCTTTGTTCTAGCAGCGTACCATCAAGCAGTGTGCTCATTTGACCCATTGACCGTTACGCGACTATACTTTCCTTCTTCCAGTAGGTGCTGCTAATAATTATCAATGGGCCATTAAAAATAAAAATTAATTTTTGAGTTGAAAAATAAAAGTGAAGCAAGGCAGTATACAAACAGGTCGAGGATCGCACTGAATCAGTGAACTCATTGGTTATATTTAAATATCGCGTTTAGTCTCTTTCTTGAACTGAAATGCCGTAGTCCGATGCCTAGTAAGTATGTAATGTTTTCTTAACGGTACTTTGGCATGAACACCTGCCAATGATCTGTCATCAAAACTAATTAGTAAGAACACGTGGTTATTTGGTTCAAGAAGTTATCAAGGCATCAATGCAAGGCATAACAGTCGGCGGTAGACACGCAAAAATGTTATCGCTGCTGCTCCGCCAATTCTAAATGTATCTTGTGGAACGTGGCTGCAAATCATTCATTTAACATTATGTCGTTGATCGTTGCCCTGTTGTTAGGCTTTATTCTAGCAGCGTGCCTTAAAGCAATGTGCCCATTTGACCCTTGGAAAGTTACAAAATTATTCTGTCGTTCTTTCAACAGGTGCTGTTAATAATTATAGATGGGCCATTAAAATGAAATATATATTATTGAGTATACAAATAATAGTAAAGCAAGGCAGTACACAAACAGGTCGAGGATCGCAGTAAATCAGGGAACTGATGGGTTATATTTAAATGTCAAGAAATGGGCCTTCAGTCTACTTCTTTAACTGAAGTCCGAAGCGTATCATGCACGCAGTGCTTTCTTAAGGTGCGAATACCACCTGCCAATGATCTGTCATCAAAAATAACTAGCAGAACCACGAGCGGGGTGGCTATTAGGTTCAAAACATTATCAATGTATTAATACAAGGCATATGAGTCGGCAGTAGACACGCAAAACCGTTATCGCCGTTTCTCCACCCATTCTAAACATATCTCAGACAACTTTACTCTGCTTTATTCATTTAATTATTGTTGTCCATCTTTACCCTGTTCTTAGGCTTTGTTCTAGCAGCGTACCATCAAGCAGTGTGCTCATTTGACCCATTGACCGTTACGCGACTATACTTTCCTTCTTCCAGTAGGTGCTGCTAATAATTATCAATGGGCC
This sequence comes from Megaleporinus macrocephalus, assembly GCA_021613375.1. Lineage (NCBI taxonomy): Eukaryota > Metazoa > Chordata > Actinopteri > Characiformes > Anostomidae > Megaleporinus > Megaleporinus macrocephalus. The sequence continues at coordinate 39,828,544 of CM038724.1, read as the reverse complement.
ATTAAAAATAAAAATTAATTTTTGAGTTGAAAAATAAAAGTGAAGCAAGGCAGTATACAAACAGGTCGAAGATCGCACTGAATCAGTGAACTGATTGGTTATATTTAAATATTGCGTTTAGTCTCTTTCTTGAACTGAAATGCCGTAGTCCGATGCCTAGTAAGTATGTAATGTTTTCTTAACGGTACTCTGGGATGAACACCTGCCAATGATCTGTCATCAAAACTAATTAGTAAGAACACGTGGTTATTTGGTTCAAGAAGTTATCAAGGCATCAATGCAAGGCATACCAGTCGGCGGTAGACACGCAAAAATGTTATCGCTGCTGCTCCGCCAATTCTAAATGTATCTTGTGGATCGTGGCTGCAAATCATTCATTTAACATTATGTCGTTGATCGTTGCCCTGTTGTTAGGCTTTATTCTAGCAGCGTGCCTTAAAGCAATGTGCCCATTTGACCCTTGGAAAGTTACAAAATTATTCTGTCGTTCTTTCAACAGGTGCTGTTAATAATTATAGATGGGCCATTAAAATGAAATATATATTATTGAGTATACAAATAATTGTAAAGCAAGGCAGTACACAAACAGGTCGAGGATCGCAGTGAATCAGGGAACTGATTGGTTATATTTAAATGTCAAGAAAAGCGCGTTCAGTCTACTTCTTTAACTGAAGTCCGAAGCGTATCATGCACGCAGTGCTTTCTTAAGGTGCGAATACCACCTGCCAATGATCTGTCATCAAAAATAACTAGCAGAACCACGAGCGGGGTGGCTATTAGGTTCAAAACATTATCAATGTATTAATACAAGGCATATGAGTCGGCAGTAGACGCGCAAAACCGTTATCGCCGTTTCTCCGCCCATTCTAAACATATCTCAGACAACTTTACTCTGCTTTATTCATTTAATTATTGTTGTCCATCTTTACCCTGTTCTTAGGCTTTGTTCTAGCAGTGTACCATCAAGCAGTGTGCTCATTTGACCCATTGACCGTTACGCGACTATACTTTCCTTCTTCCAGTAGGTGCTGCTAATAATTATCAATGGGCCATTAAAAATAAAAATTAATTTTTGAGTTGAAAAATAAAAGTGAAGCAGGGCAGTATACAAACAGGTCGAAGATCGCACTGAATCAGTGAACTGATTGGTTATATTTAAATATTGCGTTTAGTCTCTTTCTTGAACTGAAATGCCGTAGTCCGATGCCTAGTAAGTATGTAATGTTTTCTTAACGGTACTCTGGGATGAACACCTGCCAATGATCTGTCATCAAAACTAATTAGTAAGAACACGTGGTTATTTGGTTCAAGAAGTTATCAAGGCATCAATGCAAGGCATAACAGTCGGCGGTAGACACGCAAAAATGTTATCGCTGCTGCTCCGCCAATTCTAAATGTATCTTGTGGAACGTGGCTGCAAATCATTCATTTAACATTATGTCGTTGATCGTTGCCCTGTTGTTAGGCTTTATTGTAGCAGCGTGCCGTAAAGCAATGTGCCCATTTGACCCTTGGAATGTTACAAATGATTCTATCGTTCTTTCAACAGGTGCTGCTAATAATTATAGATGGGCCATTAAAATGAAATATAAATTATTGAGTATACAAATAATAGTAAAGCAAGGCAGTACACAAACAGGTCGAGGATCGCAGTAAATCAGGGAACTGATTGGTTATATTTAAATGTCAAGAAATGGGCCTTCAGTCTACTTCCTTAACTGAAGTCCGAAGCGTATCATACACGCAGTGCTTTCTTAAGGTGCGAATACCACCTGCCAATGATCTGTCATCAAAAATAACTAGCAGAACCACGAGCGGGGTGGCTATTAGGTTCAAAACATTATCAATGTATTAATACAAGGCATATGAGTCGGCAGTAGACACGCAAAACCGTTATCGCCGTTTCTCCGCCCATTCTAAACATATCTCAGACAACTTTACTCTGCTTTATTCATTTAATTATTGTTGTCCATCTTTACCCTGTTCTTAGGCTTTGTTCTAGCAGCGTACCATCAAGCAGTGTGCTCATTTGACCCATTGACCGTTACGCGACTATACTTTCCTTCTTCCAGTAGGTGCTGCTAATAATTATCAATGGGCCATTTAAAATAAAAATTAATTTTTGAGTTGAAAAATAAAAGTGAAGCAAGGCAGTATACAAACAGGTCGAAGATCGCACTGAATCAGTGAACTGATTGGTTATATTTAAATATTGCGTTTAGTCTCTTTCTTGAACTGAAATGCCGTAGTCCGATGCCTAGTAAGTATGTAATGTTTTCTTAACGGTACTTTGGGATGAACACCTGCCAATGATCTGTCATCAAAACTAATTAGTAAGAACACGTGGTTATTTGGTTCAAGAAGTTATCAAGGCATCAATGCAAGGCATAACAGTCGGCGGTAGACACGCAAAAATGTTATCGCTGCTGCTCCGCCAATTCTAAATGTATCTTGTGGAACGTGGCTGCAAATCATTCATTTAACATTATGTCGTTGATCGTTGCCCTGTTGTTAGGCTTTATTCTAGCAGCGTGCCTTAAAGCAATGTGCCCATTTGACCCTTGGAAAGTTACAAATGATTCTATCGTTCTTTCAACAGGTGCTGTTAATAATTATAGATGGGCCATTAAAATGAAATATATATTATTGAGTATACAAATAATAGTAAAGCAAGGCAGTACACAAACAGGTCGAGGATCGCAGTGAATCAGGGAACTGATTGGTTATATTTAAATGTCAAGAAATGGGCCTTCAGTCTACTTCTTTAACTGAAATGCGGTAGTCCGAAGCGTAGCATGAACGCAGTGCTTTCTTCAGAGTAGGTGCGAATACCACCTGCCAATGATCTTTGTGTATTTAATTAAATTTACAGCTGGTTTGGTAGCAGAGTTACTAATGTATATTTAGAGAACAGGAAATATCATTTCTTTGATATTATAGAACTTTGATTTACCATGAGTTTTAGTTTAAAAATAAAACTTTATTGGTCTGTTTTTTTTACATTGATACCTGCGTTTTTACAGTAATAAACATTCAAGACCCTCAAAATGTTTACTATCCTGTTATTATACAAAGGATTTTTGTAATTTAAAGTTACAAATTTTGACTGTACTTTTACAGCAGATTTATTTCAAGGGGTAGTTTTCTTGTATTTTACAAGTATATTCTCTTATTTTTTTAAAAAAAGACAGAAAAATACTGTGTTTATTTACAGTAAATGTCTGTAAAAAATATTTTTTAACAGTGTACCAAATCAAATAAGATGTGAATTAAGATGCTGAACGTGTGGTTGCATCATTCCAATCTCTTAAGTGTTTTATGACGAAAATATCATTTTCAAGTCAAACTAAGTGCATTTTCATGCATTTCAAGTGTCCCTGATTCCATATCTGGCTTCAAAATTGCAAAATTCTACTGTCCAAACCCATATTTTTTTTTATCGAAATAGATGTAAAGTTGGATCTCCAGATCTCGGCTCTGGTGGGTTTTTTTGTGAAACTAAGACCAGTTCTGTGCTAGGCAAGGTCCCCCAAACTTATAATGTGAGTTTGAAGCAAATCGGAGCAACTCGAAATTTTCACTCAAAAAAGAGGACAGTAGTACCCCCTTTTGCCTTTTTTGGACCAAATATTCGACTTTCTCCGCTCTTCTTCAAACTCGCACCATGAGTTTGAGGCACTGAGACTAGCACAGAACTGTTCTTAGTTTTGTGATATCACCCACCGTTGCTGAGATCTGGAGATCTTATTTCACATATATTCCATGCACCAAAATATATGGGTTTTGAACAGTGGAATTTCGCAACTTATAAGGCAGACATGGAATCACGGAGACTTGAAATGCATAAAAAAGCACTTAGTTTGACTTGAAAAATGACATTTTCGTCATAAAACGCCAAAGAGATTGGAATGATGCAATCTCACCATCAGCATTGCAATTCACATCTGATTTGACTTGGCGTTCTATTAAGCCATGTGTCCATTTCAAACATGGACTGCTACAAAACTATATATAGTGCTTTCCTCAGATTAGGGTACAAATACCACCTGCCAATGATCTGTCATCAAAATTAACTAGCAGGACCACGAGCGGGGTGGCTATTAGGTTCAAAACATTATCAATGTATTAATACAAGGCATATGAGTCGGCAGTAGACACGCAAAACCGTTATCGCCGTTTCTCCGCCCATTCTAAACATATCTCAGACAACTTTACTCTGCTTTATTCATTTAATTATTGTTGTCCATCTTTACCCTGTTCTTAGGCTTTGTTCTAGCAGCGTACCATCAAGCAGTGTGCTCATTTGACCCATTGACCGTTACGCGACTATACTTTCCTTCTTCCAGTAGGTGCTGCTAATAATTATCAATGGGCCATTAAAAATAAAAATTAATTTTTGAGTTGAAAAATAAAAGTGAAGCAAGGCAGTATACAAACAGGTCGAGGATCGCACTGAATCAGTGAACTCATTGGTTATATTTAAATATCGCGTTTAGTCTCTTTCTTGAACTGAAATGCCGTAGTCCGATGCCTAGTAAGTATGTAATGTTTTCTTAACGGTACTTTGGCATGAACACCTGCCAATGATCTGTCATCAAAACTAATTAGTAAGAACACGTGGTTATTTGGTTCAAGAAGTTATCAAGGCATCAATGCAAGGCATAACAGTCGGCGGTAGACACGCAAAAATGTTATCGCTGCTGCTCCGCCAATTCTAAATGTATCTTGTGGAACGTGGCTGCAAATCATTCATTTAACATTATGTCGTTGATCGTTGCCCTGTTGTTAGGCTTTATTGTAGCAGCGTCCCGTAAAGCAATCTGCCCATTTGACCCTTGAATGTTACAAATGATTCTATCGTTCTTTCAACAGGTGCTGCTAATAATTATAGATGGGCCATTAAAATGAAATATAAATTATTGAGTATACAAATAATAGTAAAGCAAGGCAGTACACAAACAGGTCGAGGATCGCAGTAAATCAGGGAACTGATTGGTTATATTTAAATGTCAAGAAATGGGCCTTCAGTCTACTTCCTTAACTGAAGTCCGAAGCGTATCATACACGCAGTGCTTTCTTAAGGTGCGAATACCACCTGCCAATGATCTGTCATCAAAAATAACTAGCAGAACCACGAGCGGGGTGGCTATTAGGTTCAAAACATTTTCAATGTATTAATACAAGGCATATGAGTCGGCAGTAGACACGCAAAACCGTTATCGCCGTTTCTCCACCCATTCTAAACATATCTCAGACAACTTTACTCTGCTTTATTCATTTAATTATTGTTGTCCATCTTTACCCTGTTCTTAGGCTTTGTTCTAGCAGCGTACCATCAAGCAGTGTGCTCATTTGACCCATTGACCGTTACGCGACTATACTTTCCTTCTTCCAGTAGGTGCTGCTAATAATTATCAATGGGCCATTTAAAATAAAAATTAATTTTTGAGTTGAAAAATAAAAGTGAAGCAAGGCAGTATACAAACAGGTCGAAGATCGCACTGAATCAGTGAACTGATTGGTTATATTTAAATATTGCGTTTAGTCTCTTTCTTGAACTGAAATGCCGTAGTCCGATGCCTAGTAAGTATGTAATGTTTTCTTAACGGTACTTTGGGATGAACACCTGCCAATGATCTGTCATCAAAACTAATTAGTAAGAACACGTGGTTATTTGGTTCAAGAAGTTATCAAGGCATCAATGCAAGGCATAACAGTCGGCGGTAGACACGCAAAAATGTTATCGCTGCTGCTCCGCCAATTCTAAATGTATCTTGTGGAACGTGGCTGCAAATCATTCATTTAACATTATGTCGTTGATCGTTGCCCTGTTGTTAGGCTTTATTCTAGCAGCGTGCCTTAAAGCAATGTGCCCATTTGACCCTTGGAAAGTTACAAATGATTCTATCGTTCTTTCAACAGGTGCTGTTAATAATTATAGATGGGCCATTAAAATGAAATATATATTATTGAGTATACAAATAATAGTGAAGCAAGGCAGTACACAAACAGGTCGAGGATCGCAGTAAATCAGGGAACTGATGGGTTATATTTAAATGTCAAGAAATGGGCCTTCAGTCTACTTCTTTAACTGAAGTCCGAAGCGTATCATGCACGCAGTGCTTTCTTAAGGTGCGAATACCACCTGCCAATGATCTGTCATCAAAAATAACTAGCAGAACCACGAGCGGGGTGGCTATTAGGTTCAAAACATTATCAATGTATTAATACAAGGCATATGAGTCGGCAGTAGACACGCAAAACCGTTATCGCCGTTTCTCCACCCATTCTAAACATATCTCAGACAACTTTACTCTGCTTTATTCATTTAATTATTGTTGTCCATCTTTACCCTGTTCTTAGGCTTTGTTCTAGCAGCGTACCATCAAGCAGTGTGCTCATTTGACCCATTGACCGTTACGCGACTATACTTTCCTTCTTCCAGTAGGTGCTGCTAATAATTATCAATGGGCCATTAAAAATAAAAATTAATTTTTGAGTTGAAAAATAAAAGTGAAGCAAGGCAGTATACAAACAGGTCGAAGATCGCACTGAATCAGTGAACTGATTGGTTATATTTAAATATTGCGTTTAGTCTCTTTCTTGAACTGAAATGCCGTAGTCCGATGCCTAGTAAGTATGTAATGTTTTCTTAACGGTACTCTGGGATGAACACCTGCCAATGATCTGTCATCAAAACTAATTAGTAAGAACACGTGGTTATTTGGTTCAAGAAGTTATCAAGGCATCAATGCAAGGCATAACAGTCGGCGGTAGACACGCAAAAATGTTATCGCTGCTGCTCCGCCAATTCTAAATGTATCTTGTGGAACGTGGCTGCAAATCATTCATTTAACATTATGTCGTTGATCGTTGCCCTGTTGTTAGGCTTTATTCTAGCAGCGTGCCTTAAAGCAATGTGCCCATTTGACCCTTGGAAAGTTACAAAATTATTCTGTCGTTCTTTCAACAGGTGCTGTTAATAATTATAGATGGGCCATTAAAATGAAATATATATTATTGAGTATACAAATAATAGTAAAGCAAGGCAGTACACAAACAGGTCGAGGATCGCAGTGAATCAGGGAACTGATTGGTTATATTTAAATGTCAAGAAAAGCGCGTTCAGTCTACTTCTTTAACTGAAGTCCGAAGCGTATCATGCACGCAGTGCTTTCTTAAGGTGCGAATACCACCTGCCAATGATCTGTCATCAAAAATAACTAGCAGAACCACGAGCGGGGTGGCTATTAGGTTCAAAACATTATCAATGTATTAATACAAGGCATATGAGTCGGCAGTAGACACGCAAAACCGTTATCGCCGTTTCTCCACCCATTCTAAACATATCTCAGACAACTTTACTCTGCTTTATTCATTTAATTATTGTTGTCCATCTTTACCCTGTTCTTAGGCTTTGTTCTAGCAGCGTACCATCAAGCAGTGTGCTCATTTGACCCATTGACCGTTACGCGACTATACTTTCCTTCTTCCAGTAGGTGCTGCTAATAATTATCAATGGGCCATTAAAAATAAAAATTAATTTTTGAGTTGAAAAATAAAAGTGAAGCAAGGCAGTATACAAACAGGTCGAAGATCGCACTGAATCAGTGAACTGATTGGTTATATTTAAATATTGCGTTTAGTCTCTTTCTTGAACTGAAATGCCGTAGTCCGATGCCTAGTAAGTATGTAATGTTTTCTTAACGGTACTCTGGGATGAACACCTGCCAATGATCTGTCATCAAAACTAATTAGTAAGAACACGTGGTTATTTGGTTCAAGAAGTTATCAAGGCATCAATGCAAGGCATAACAGTCGGCGGTAGACACGCAAAAATGTTATCGCTGCTGCTCCGCCAATTCTAAATGTATCTTGTGGAACGTGGCTGCAAATCATTCATTTAACATTATGTCGTTGATCGTTGCCCTGTTGTTAGGCTTTATTCTAGCAGCGTGCCTTAAAGCAATGTGCCCATTTGACCCTTGGAAAGTTACAAAATTATTCTGTCGTTCTTTCAACAGGTGCTGTTAATAATTATAGATGGGCCATTAAAATGAAATATATATTATTGAGTATACAAATAATAGTAAAGCAAGGCAGTACACAAACAGGTCGAGGATCGCAGTGAATCAGGGAACTGATTGGTTATATTTAAATGTCAAGAAAAGCGCGTTCAGTCTACTTCTTTAACTGAAGTCCGAAGCGTATCATGCACGCAGTGCTTTCTTAAGGTGCGAATACCACCTGCCAATGATCTGTCATCAAAAATAACTAGCAGAACCACGAGCGGGGTGGCTATTAGGTTCAAAACATTATCAATGTATTAATACAAGGCATATGAGTCGGCAGTAGACACGCAAAACCGTTATCGCCGTTTCTCCACCCATTCTAAACATATCTCAGACAACTTTACTCTGCTTTATTCATTTAATTATTGTTGTCCATCTTTACCCTGTTCTTAGGCTTTGTTCTAGCAGCGTACCATCAAGCAGTGTGCTCATTTGACCCATTGACCGTTACGCGACTATACTTTCCTTCTTCCAGTAGGTGCTGCTAATAATTATCAATGGGCCATTAAAAATAAAAATTAATTTTTGAGTTGAAAAATAAAAGTGAAGCAAGGCAGTATACAAACAGGTCGAAGATCGCACTGAATCAGTGAACTGATTGGTTATATTTAAATATTGCGTTTAGTCTCTTTCTTGAACTGAAATGCCGTAGTCCGATGCCTAGTAAGTATGTAATGTTTTCTTAACGGTACTCTGGGATGAACACCTGCCAATGATCTGTCATCAAAACTAATTAGTAAGAACACGTGGTTATTTGGTTCAAGAAGTTATCAAGGCATCAATGCAAGGCATACCAGTCGGCGGTAGACACGCAAAAATGTTATCGCTGCTGCTCCGCCAATTCTAAATGTATCTTGTGGAACGTGGCTGCAAATCATTCATTTAACATTATGTCGTTGATCGTTGCCCTGTTGTTAGGCTTTATTCTAGCAGCGTGCCTTAAAGCAATGTGCCCATTTGACCCTTGGAAAGTTACAAAATTATTCTGTCGTTCTTTCAACAGGTGCTGTTAATAATTATAGATGGGCCATTAAAATGAAATATATATTATTGAGTATACAAATAATAGTAAAGCAAGGCAGTACACAAACAGGTCGAGGATCGCAGTGAATCAGGGAACTGATTGGTTATATTTAAATGTCAAGAAAAGCGCGTTCAGTCTACTTCTTTAACTGAAGTCCGAAGCGTATCATGCACGCAGTGCTTTCTTAAGGTGCGAATACCACCTGCCAATGATCTGTCATCAAAAATAACTAGCAGAACCACGAGCGGGGTGGCTATTAGGTTCAAAACATTATCAATGTATTAATACAAGGCATATGAGTCGGCAGTAGACGCGCAAAACCGTTATCGCCGTTTCTCCGCCCATTCTAAACATATCTCAGACAACTTTACTCTGCTTCATTCATTTAATTATTGTTGTCCATCTTTACCCTGTTCTTAGGCTTTGTTCTAGCAGTGTACCATCAAGCAGTGTGCTCATTTGACCCATTGACCGTTACGCGACTATACTTTCCTTCTTCCAGTAGGTGCTGCTAATAATTATCAATGGGCCATTAAAAATAAAAATTAATTTTTGAGTTGAAAAATAAAAGTGAAGCAAGGCAGTATACAAACAGGTCGAAGATCGCACTGAATCAGTGAACTGATTGGTTATATTTAAATATTGCGTTTAGTCTCTTTCTTGAACTGAAATGCCGTAGTCCGATGCCTAGTAAGTATGTAATGTTTTCTTAAGGGTACTTTGGGATGAACACCTGCTAATGATCTGTCATCAAAACTAATTAGTAAGAACACGTGGTTATTTGGTTCAAGAAGTTATCAAGGCATCAATGCAAGGCATAACAGTCGGCGGTAGACACGCAAAAATGTTATCGCTGCTGCTCCGCCAATTCTAAATGTATCTTGTGGAACGTGGCTGCAAATTATTCATTTAACATTATGTCGTTGATCGTTGCCCTGTTGTTAGGCTTTATTCTAGCAGCGTGCCTTAAAGCAATGTGCCCATTTGACCCTTGGAAAGTTACAAATGATTCTATCGTTCTTTCAACAGGTGCTGTTAATAATTATAGATGGGCCATTAAAATGAAATATATATTATTGAGTATACAAATAATAGTAAAGCAAGGCAGTACACAAACAGGTCGAGGATCGCAGTAAATCAGGGAACTGATGGGTTATATTTAAATGTCAAGAAATGGGCCTTCAGTCTACTTCTTTAACTGAAGTCCGAAGCGTATCATGCACGCAGTGCTTTCTTAAGGTGCGAATACCACCTGCCAATGATCTGTCATCAAAAATAACTAGCAGAACCACGAGCGGGGTGGCTATTAGGTTCAAAACATTATCAATGTATTAATACAAGGCATATGAGTCGGCAGTAGACACGCAAAACCGTTATCGCCGTTTCTCCACCCATTCTAAACATATCTCAGACAACTTTACTCTGCTTTATTCATTTAATTATTGTTGTCCATCTTTACCCTGTTCTTAGGCTTTGTTCTAGCAGCGTACCATCAAGCAGTGTGCTCATTTGACCCATTGACCGTTACGCGACTATACTTTCCTTCTTCCAGTAGGTGCTGCTAATAATTATCAATGGGCCATTAAAAATAAAAATTAATTTTTGAGTTGAAAAATAAAAGTGAAGCAAGGCAGTATACAAACAGGTCGAAGATCGCACTGAATCAGTGAACTGATTGGTTATATTTAAATATTGCGTTTAGTCTCTTTCTTGAACTGAAATGCCGTAGTCCGATGCCTAGTAAGTATGTAATGTTTTCTTAACGGTACTCTGGGATGAACACCTGCCAATGATCTGTCATCAAAACTAATTAGTAAGAACACGTGGTTATTTGGTTCAAGAAGTTATCAAGGCATCAATGCAAGGCATAACAGTCGGCGGTAGACACGCAAAAATGTTATCGCTGCTGCTCCGCCAATTCTAAATGTATCTTGTGGAACGTGGCTGCAAATCATTCATTTAACATTATGTCGTTGATCGTTGCCCTGTTGTTAGGCTTTATTCTAGCAGCGTGCCTTAAAGCAATGTGCCCATTTGACCCTTGGAAAGTTACAAAATTATTCTGTCGTTCTTTCAACAGGTGCTGTTAATAATTATAGATGGGCCATTAAAATGAAATATATATTATTGAGTATACAAATAATAGTAAAGCAAGGCAGTACACAAACAGGTCGAGGATCGCAGTGAATCAGGGAACTGATTGGTTATATTTAAATGTCAAGAAAAGCGCGTTCAGTCTACTTCTTTAACTGAAGTCCGAAGCGTATCATGCACGCAGTGCTTTCTTAAGGTGCGAATACCACCTGCCAATGATCTGTCATCAAAAATAACTAGCAGAACCACGAGCGGGGTGGCTATTAGGTTCAAAACATTATCAATGTATTAATACAAGGCATATGAGTCGGCAGTAGACACGCAAAACCGTTATCGCCGTTTCTCCACCCATTCTAAACATATCTCAGACAACTTTACTCTGCTTTATTCATTTAATTATTGTTGTCCATCTTTACCCTGTTCTTAGGCTTTGTTCTAGCAGCGTACCATCAAGCAGTGTGCTCATTTGACCCATTGACCGTTACGCGACTATACTTTCCTTCTTCCAGTAGGTGCTGCTAATAATTATCAATGGGCCATTAAAAATAAAAATTAATTTTTGAGTTGAAAAATAAAAGTGAAGCAAGGCAGTATACAAACAGGTCGAAGATCGCACTGAATCAGTGAACTGATTGGTTATATTTAAATATTGCGTTTAGTCTCTTTCTTGAACTGAAATGCCGTAGTCCGATGCCTAGTAAGTATGTAATGTTTTCTTAACGGTACTCTGGGATGAACACCTGCCAATGATCTGTCATCAAAACTAATTAGTAAGAACACGTGGTTATTTGGTTCAAGAAGTTATCAAGGCATCAATGCAAGGCATAACAGTCGGCGGTAGACACGCAAAAATGTTATCGCTGCTGCTCCGCCAATTCTAAATGTATCTTGTGGAACGTGGCTGCAAATCATTCATTTAACATTATGTCGTTGATCGTTGCCCTGTTGTTAGGCTTTATTCTAGCAGCGTGCCTTAAAGCAATGTGCCCATTTGACCCTTGGAAAGTTACAAAATTATTCTGTCGTTCTTTCAACAGGTGCTGTTAATAATTATAGATGGGCCATTAAAATGAAATATATATTATTGAGTATACAAATAATAGTAAAGCAAGGCAGTACACAAACAGGTCGAGGATCGCAGTGAATCAGGGAACTGATTGGTTATATTTAAATGTCAAGAAAAGCGCGTTCAGTCTACTTCTTTAACTGAAGTCCGAAGCGTATCATGCACGCAGTGCTTTCTTAAGGTGCGAATACCACCTGCCAATGATCTGTCATCAAAAATAACTAGCAGAACCACGAGCGGGGTGGCTATTAGGTTCAAAACATTATCAATGTATTAATACAAGGCATATGAGTCGGCAGTAGACGCGCAAAACCGTTATCGCCGTTTCTCCGCCCATTCTAAACATATCTCAGACAACTTTACTCTGCTTCATTCATTTAATTATTGTTGTCCATCTTTACCCTGTTCTTAGGCTTTGTTCTAGCAGTGTACCATCAAGCAGTGTGCTCATTTGACCCATTGACCGTTACGCGACTATACTTTCCTTCTTCCAGTAGGTGCTGCTAATAATTATCAATGGGCCATTAAAAATAAAAATTAATTTTTGAGTTGAAAAATAAAAGTGAAGCAAGGCAGTATACAAACAGGTCGAAGATCGCACTGAATCAGTGAACAGATTGGTTATATTTAAATATTGCGTTTAGTCTATTTCTTGAACTGAAATGCCGTAGTCCGATGCCTAGTAAGTATGTAATGTTTTCTTAACGGTACTCTGGGATGAACACCTGCCAATGATCTGTCATCAAAACTAATTAGTAAGAACACGTGGTTATTTGGTTCAAGAAGTTATCAAGGCATCAATGCAAGGCATACCAGTCGGCGGTAGACACGCAAAAATGTTATCGCTGCTGCTCCGCCAATTCTAAATGTATCTTGTGGAACGTGGCTGCAAATCATTCATTTAACATTATGTCGTTGATCGTTGCCCTGTTGTTAGGCTTTATTGTAGCAGCGTCCCGTAAAGCAATCTGCCCATTTGACCCTTGGAATGTTACAAATGATTCTATCGTTCTTTCAACAGGTGCTGCTAATAATTATAGATGGGCCATTAAAATGAAATATAAATTATTGAGTATACAAATAATAGTAAAGCAAGGCAGTACACAAACAGGTCGAGGATCGCAGTAAATCAGGGAACTGATTGGTTATATTTAAATGTCAAGAAATGGGCCTTCAGTCTACTTCCTTAACTGAAGTCCGAAGCGTATCATACACGCAGTGCTTTCTTAAGGTGCGAATACCACCTGCCAATGATCTGTCATCAAAAATAACTAGCAGAACCACGAGCGGGGTGGCTATTAGGTTCAAAACATTATCAATGTATTAATACAAGGCATATGAGTCGGCAGTAGACACGCAAAACCGTTATCGCCGTTTCTCCGCCCATTCTAAACATATCTCAGACAACTTTACTCTGCTTTATTCATTTAATTATTGTTGTCCATCTTTACCCTGTTCTTAGGCTTTGTTCTAGCAGCGTACCATCAAGCAGTGTGCTCATTTGACCCATTGACCGTTACGCGACTATACTTTCCTTCTTCCAGTAGGTGCTGCTAATAATTATCAATGGGCCATTAAAAATAAAAATTAATTTTTGAGTTGAAAAATAAAAGTGAAGCAAGGCAGTATACAAACAGGTCGAAGATCGCACTGAATCAGTGAACTGATTGGTTATATTTAAATATTGCGTTTAGTCTCTTTCTTGAACTGAAATGCCGTAGTCCGATGCCTAGTAAGTATGTAATGTTTTCTTAACGGTACTTTGGGATGAACACCTGCTAATGATCTGTCATCAAAACTAATTAGTAAGAACACGTGGTTATTTGGTTCAAGAAGTTATCACGGCATCAATGCAAGGCATAACAGTCGGCGGTAGACACGCAAAAATGTTATCGCTGCTGCTCCGCCAATTCTAAATGTATCTTGTGGAACGTGGCTGCAAATCATTCATTTAACATTATGTCGTTGATCGTTGCCCTGTTGTTAGGCTTTATTGTAGCAGCGTGCCGTAAAGCAATGTGCCCATTTGACCCTTGGAATGTTACAAATGATTCTATCGTTCTTTCAACAGGTGCTGCTAATAATTATAGATGGGCCATTAAAATGAAATATAAATTATTGAGTATACAAATAATAGTAAAGCAAGGCAGTACACAAACAGGTCGAGGATCGCAGTAAATCAGGGAACTGATTGGTTATATTTAAATGTCAAGAAATGGGCCTTCAGTCTACTTCCTTAACTGAAGTCCGAAGCGTATCATACACGCAGTGCTTTCTTAAGGTGCGAATACCACCTGCCAATGATCTGTCATCAAAAATAACTAGCAGAACCACGAGCGGGGTGGCTATTAGGTTCAAAACATTATCAATGTATTAATACAAGGCATATGAGTCGGCAGTAGACACGCAAAACCGTTATCGCCGTTTCTCCACCCATTCTAAACATATCTCAGACAACTTTACTCTGCTTTATTCATTTAATTATTGTTGTCCATCTTTACCCTGTTCTTAGGCTTTGTTCTAGCAGCGTACCATCAAGCAGTGTGCTCATTTGACCCATTGACCGTTACGCGACTATACTTTCCTTCTTCCAGTAGGTGCTGCTAATAATTATCAATGGGCCATTAAAAATAAAAATTAATTTTTGAGTTGAAAAATAAAAGTGAAGCAAGGCAGTATACAAACAGGTCGAAGATCGCACTGAATCAGTGAACTGATTGGTTATATTTAAATATTGCGTTTAGTCTCTTTCTTGAACTGAAATGCCGTAGTCCGATGCCTAGTAAGTATGTAATGTTTTCTTAACGGTACTTTGGGATGAACACCTGCCAATGATCTGTCATCAAAACTAATTAGTAAGAACACGTGGTTATTTGGTTCAAGAAGTTATCAAGGCATCAATGCAAGGCATAACAGTCGGCGGTAGACACGCAAAAATGTTATCGCTGCTGCTCCGCCAATTCTAAATGTATCTTGTGGAACGTGGCTGCAAATCATTCATTTAACATTATGTCGTTGATCGTTGCCCTGTTGTTAGGCTTTATTCTAGCAGCGTGCCTTAAAGCAATGTGCCCATTTGACCCTTGGAAAGTTACAAATGATTCTATCGTTCTTTCAACAGGTGCTGTTAATAATTATAGATGGGCCATTAAAATGAAATATATATTATTGAGTATACAAATAATAGTAAAGCAAGGCAGTACACAAACAGGTCGAGGATCGCAGTGAATCAGGGAACTGATTGGTTATATTTAAATGTCAAGAAAAGCGCGTTGAGTCTACTTCTTTAACTGAAGTCCGAAGCGTATCATGCACGCAGTGCTTTCTTAAGGTGCGAATACCACCTGCCAATGATCTGTCATCAAAATTAACTAGCAGAACCACGAGCGGGGTGGCTATTAGGTTCAAAACATTATCAATATATTAATACAAGGCATATGAGTCGGCAGTAGACACGCAAAACCGTTATCGCTGTTTCTCCGCCCATTCTAAACATGTCTCAGACAACTTTACTTAGCTTCATTCATTT
The DNA here is from genome assembly GCA_021613375.1 of Megaleporinus macrocephalus. Taxonomy (NCBI): domain Eukaryota; kingdom Metazoa; phylum Chordata; class Actinopteri; order Characiformes; family Anostomidae; genus Megaleporinus; species Megaleporinus macrocephalus. The sequence goes on along the minus strand of CM038724.1, from coordinate 39,812,759 downwards.
AATTATTGTTGTCCATCTTTACCCTGTTCTTAGGCTTTGTTCTAGCAGCGTACCATCAAGCAGTGTGCTCATTTGACCCATTGACCGTTACGCGACTATACTTTCCTTCTTCCAGTAGGTGCTGCTAATAATTATCAATGGGCCATTAAAAATAAAAATTAATTTTTGAGTGGAAAAATAAAAGTGAAGCAAAGCAGTATACAAACAGGTCGAAGATCGCACTAAATCAGTGAACTGATTGGTTATAATTAAATATTGCGTTTAGTCTCTTTCTTGAACTGAAATGTCGTAGTCCGATGCCTAGTAAGTATGTAATGTTTTCTTAACGGTACTTGGGATGAACACCTGCCAATGATCTGTCATCAAAACTAATTAGTAAGAACACGTGGTTATTTGGTTCAAGAAGTTATCAAGGCATCAATGCAAGGCATAACAGTCGGCAGTAGACACGCAAAAATGTTATCGCTGCTGCTCCGCCAATTCTAAATTTATCTCGTGGAACGTTGGTGCAAATCATTCATTCAACATTATGTCGTTGATCGTTGCCCTGTTGTTAGGCTTTATTCTAGCAGCGTGCCTTAAAGCAATGTGCCCATTTGACCCTTGGAAAGTTACAAATGATTCTATCGTTCTTTCAACAGGTGCTGTTAATAATTATAGATGGGCCATTAAAATGAAATATATATTATTGAGTATACAAATAATAGTAAAGCAAGGCAGTACACAAACAGGTCGAGGATCGCAGTGAATCAGGGAACTGATTGGTTATATTTAAATGTCAAGAAAAGCGCGTTCAGTCTACTTCTTTAACTGAAGTCCGAAGCGTATCATGCACGCAGTGCTTTCTTAAGGTGCGAATACCACCTGCCAATGATCTGTCATCAAAATTAACTAGCAGAACCACGAGCGGGGTGGCTATTAGGTTCAAAACATTATCAATGTATTAATACAAGGCATATGAGTCGGCAGTAGACACGCAAAACCGTTATCGCCGTTTCTCCGCCCATTCTAAACATATCTCAGACAACTTTACTCTGCTTTATTCATTTAATTATTGTTGTCCATCTTTACCCTGTTCTTAGGCTTTGTTCTAGCAGCGTACCATCAAGCGGTGTGCTCATTTGACCCATTGACCGTTTCGCGACTATACTTTCCTTCTTCCAGTAGGTGCTGCTAATAATTATCAATGGGCCATTAAAAATAAAAATTAATTTTTGAGTTGAAAAATAAAAGTGAAGCAGGGCAGTATACAAACAGGTCGAAGATCGCACTGAATCAGTGAACTGATTGGTTATATTTAAATATTGCGTTTAGTCTCTTTCTTGAACTGAAATGCCGTAGTCCGATGCCTAGTAAGTATGTAATGTTTTCTTAACGGTACTCTGGGATGAACACCTGCCAATGATCTGTCATCAAAACTAATTAGTAAGAACACGTGGTTATTTGGTTCAAGAAGTTATCAAGGCATCAATGCAAGGCATAACAGTCGGCGGTAGACACGCAAAAATGTTATCGCTGCTGCTCCGCCAATTCTAAATGTATCTTGTGGAACGTGGCTGCAAATCATTCATTTAACATTATGTCGTTGATCGTTGCCCTGTTGTTAGGCTTTATTGTAGCAGCGTGCCGTAAAGCAATGTGCCCATTTGACCCTTGGAATGTTACAAATGATTCTATCGTTCTTTCAACAGGTGCTGCTAATAATTATAGATGGGCCATTAAAATGAAATATAAATTATTGAGTATACAAATAATAGTAAAGCAAGGCAGTACACAAACAGGTCGAGGATCGCAGTAAATCAGGGAACTGATTGGTTATATTTAAATGTCAAGAAATGGGCCTTCAGTCTACTTCCTTAACTGAAGTCCGAAGCGTATCATACACGCAGTGCTTTCTTAAGGTGCGAATACCACCTGCCAATGATCTGTCATCAAAAATAACTAGCAGAACCACGAGCGGGGTGGCTATTAGGTTCAAAACATTATCAATGTATTAATACAAGGCATATGAGTCGGCAGTAGACACGCAAAACCGTTATCGCCGTTTCTCCGCCCATTCTAAACATATCTCAGACAACTTTACTCTGCTTTATTCATTTAATTATTGTTGTCCATCTTTACCCTGTTCTTAGGCTTTGTTCTAGCAGCGTACCATCAAGCAGTGTGCTCATTTGACCCATTGACCGTTACGCGACTATACTTTCCTTCTTCCAGTAGGTGCTGCTAATAATTATCAATGGGCCATTTAAAATAAAAATTAATTTTTGAGTTGAAAAATAAAAGTGAAGCAAGGCAGTATACAAACAGGTCGAAGATCGCACTGAATCAGTGAACTGATTGGTTATATTTAAATATTGCGTTTAGTCTCTTTCTTGAACTGAAATGCCGTAGTCCGATGCCTAGTAAGTATGTAATGTTTTCTTAACGGTACTTTGGGATGAACACCTGCCAATGATCTGTCATCAAAACTAATTAGTAAGAACACGTGGTTATTTGGTTCAAGAAGTTATCAAGGCATCAATGCAAGGCATAACAGTCGGCGGTAGACACGCAAAAATGTTATCGCTGCTGCTCCGCCAATTCTAAATGTATCTCGTGGAACGTGGCTGCAAATCATTCATTTAACATTATGTCGTTGATCGTTGCCCTGTTGTTAGGCTTTATTCTAGCAGCGTGCCTTAAAGCAATGTGCCCATTTGACCCTTGGAAAGTTACAAATGATTCTATCGTTCTTTCAACAGGTGCTGTTAATAATTATAGATGGGCCATTAAAATGAAATATATATTATTGAGTATACAAATAATAGTAAAGCAAGGCAGTACACAAACAGGTCGAGGATCGCAGTGAATCAGGGAACTGATTGGTTATATTTAAATGTCAAGAAATGGGCCTTCAGTCTACTTCTTTAACTGAAATGCGGTAGTCCGAAGCGTAGCATGAACGCAGTGCTTTCTTCAGAGTAGGTGCGAATACCACCTGCCAATGATCTTTGTGTATTTAATTAAATTTACAGCTGGTTTGGTAGCAGAGTTACTAATGTATATTTAGAGAACAGGAAATATCATTTCTTTGATATTATAGAACTTTGATTTACCATGAGTTTTAGTTTAAAAATAAAACTATATTGGTCTGTTTTTTTACATTGATACCTGCGTTTTTACAGTAATAAACATTCAAGACCCTCAAAATGTTTACTATCCTGTTATTATACAAAGGATTTTTGTAATTTAAAGTTACAAATTTTGACTGTACTTTTACAGCAGATTTATTTCAAGGGGTAGTTTTCTTGTATTTTACAAGTATATTCTCTTATTTTTTTAAAAAAAGACAGAAAAATACTGTGTTTATTTACAGTAAATGTCTGTAAAAAATATTTTTTAACAGTGTACCAAATCAAATAAGATGTGAATTAAGATGCTGAACGTGTGGTTGCATCATTCCAATCTCTTAAGTGTTTTATGACGAAAATATCATTTTCAAGTCAAACTAAGTGCATTTTCATGCATTTCAAGTGTCCCTGATTCCATATCTGGCTTCAAAATTGCAAAATTCTACTGTCCAAACCCATATTTTTTTTTATCGAAATAGATGTAAAGTTGGATCTCCAGATCTCGGCTCTGGTGGGTTTTTTTGTGAAACTAAGACCAGTTCTGTGCTAGGCAAGGTCCCCCAAACTTATAATGTGAGTTTGAAGCAAATCGGAGCAACTCGAAATTTTCACTCAAAAAAGAGGACAGTAGTACCCCCTTTTGCCTTTTTTGGACCAAATATTCGACTTTCTCCGCTCTTCTTCAAACTCGCACCATGAGTTTGAGGCACTGAGACTAGCACAGAACTGTTCTTAGTTTTGTGATATCACCCACCGTTGCTGAGATCTGGAGATCTTATTTCACATATATTCCATGCACCAAAATATATGGGTTTTGAACAGTGGAATTTCGCAACTTATAAGGCAGACATGGAATCACGGAGACTTGAAATGCATAAAAAAGCACTTAGTTTGACTTGAAAAATGACATTTTCGTCATAAAACGCCAAAGAGATTGGAATGATGCAATCTCACCATCAGCATTGCAATTCACATCTGATTTGACTTGGCGTTCTATTAAGCCATGTGTCCATTTCAAACATGGACTGCTACAAAACTATATATAGTGCTTTCCTCAGATTAGGGTACAAATACCACCTGCCAATGATCTGTCATCAAAATTAACTAGCAGGACCACGAGCGGGGTGGCTATTAGGTTCAAAACATTATCAATGTATTAATACAAGGCATATGAGTCGGCAGTAGACACGCAAAACCGTTATCGCCGTTTCTCCGCCCATTCTAAACATATCTCAGACAACTTTACTCTGCTTTATTCATTTAATTATTGTTGTCCATCTTTACCCTGTTCTTAGGCTTTGTTCTAGCAGCGTACCATCAAGCAGTGTGCTCATTTGACCCATTGACCGTTACGCGACTATACTTTCCTTCTTCCAGTAGGTGCTGCTAATAATTATCAATGGGCCATTAAAAATAAAAATTAATTTTTGAGTTGAAAAATAAAAGTGAAGCAAGGCAGTATACAAACAGGTCGAGGATCGCACTGAATCAGTGAACTCATTGGTTATATTTAAATATCGCGTTTAGTCTCTTTCTTGAACTGAAATGCCGTAGTCCGATGCCTAGTAAGTATGTAATGTTTTCTTAACGGTACTTTGGCATGAACACCTGCCAATGATCTGTCATCAAAACTAATTAGTAAGAACACGTGGTTATTTGGTTCAAGAAGTTATCAAGGCATCAATGCAAGGCATAACAGTCGGCGGTAGACACGCAAAAATGTTATCGCTGCTGCTCCGCCAATTCTAAATGTATCTTGTGGAACGTGGCTGCAAATCATTCATTTAACATTATGTCGTTGATCGTTGCCCTGTTGTTAGGCTTTATTCTAGCAGCGTGCCTTAAAGCAATGTGCCCATTTGACCCTTGGAAAGTTACAAAATTATTCTGTCGTTCTTTCAACAGGTGCTGTTAATAATTATAGATGGGCCATTAAAATGAAATATATATTATTGAGTATACAAATAATAGTAAAGCAAGGCAGTACACAAACAGGTCGAGGATCGCAGTGAATCAGGGAACTGATTGGTTATATTTAAATGTCAAGAAAAGCGCGTTCAGTCTACTTCTTTAACTGAAGTCCGAAGCGTATCATGCACGCAGTGCTTTCTTAAGGTGCGAATACCACCTGCCAATGATCTGTCATCAAAAATAACTAGCAGAACCACGAGCGGGGTGGCTATTAGGTTCAAAACATTATCAATGTATTAATACAAGGCATATGAGTCGGCAGTAGACACGCAAAACCGTTATCGCCGTTTCTCCACCCATTCTAAACATATCTCAGACAACTTTACTCTGCTTTATTCATTTAATTATTGTTGTCCATCTTTACCCTGTTCTTAGGCTTTGTTCTAGCAGCGTACCATCAAGCAGTGTGCTCATTTGACCCATTGACCGTTACGCGACTATACTTTCCTTCTTCCAGTAGGTGCTGCTAATAATTATCAATGGGCCATTAAAAATAAAAATTAATTTTTGAGTTGAAAAATAAAAGTGAAGCAAGGCAGTATACAAACAGGTCGAGGATCGCACTGAATCAGTGAACTCATTGGTTATATTTAAATATCGCGTTTAGTCTCTTTCTTGAACTGAAATGCCGTAGTCCGATGCCTAGTAAGTATGTAATGTTTTCTTAACGGTACTTTGGCATGAACACCTGCCAATGATCTGTCATCAAAACTAATTAGTAAGAACACGTGGTTATTTGGTTCAAGAAGTTATCAAGGCATCAATGCAAGGCATAACAGTCGGCGGTAGACACGCAAAAATGTTATCGCTGCTGCTCCGCCAATTCTAAATGTATCTTGTGGAACGTGGCTGCAAATCATTCATTTAACATTATGTCGTTGATCGTTGCCCTGTTGTTAGGCTTTATTGTAGCAGCGTCCCGTAAAGCAATCTGCCCATTTGACCCTTGGAATGTTACAAATGATTCTATCGTTCTTTCAACAGGTGCTGCTAATAATTATAGATGGGCCATTAAAATGAAATATAAATTATTGAGTATACAAATAATAGTAAAGCAAGGCAGTACACAAACAGGTCGAGGATCGCAGTAAATCAGGGAACTGATTGGTTATATTTAAATGTCAAGAAATGGGCCTTCAGTCTACTTCCTTAACTGAAGTCCGAAGCGTATCATACACGCAGTGCTTTCTTAAGGTGCGAATACCACCTGCCAATGATCTGTCATCAAAAATAACTAGCAGAACCACGAGCGGGGTGGCTATTAGGTTCAAAACATTATCAATGTATTAATACAAGGCATATGAGTCGGCAGTAGACACGCAAAACCGTTATCGCCGTTTCTCCGCCCATTCTAAACATATCTCAGACAACTTTACTCTGCTTTATTCATTTAATTATTGTTGTCCATCTTTACCCTGTTCTTAGGCTTTGTTCTAGCAGCGTACCATCAAGCAGTGTGCTCATTTGACCCATTGACCGTTACGCGACTATACTTTCCTTCTTCCAGTAGGTGCTGCTAATAATTATCAATGGGCCATTAAAAATAAAAATTAATTTTTGAGTTGAAAAATAAAAGTGAAGCAAGGCAGTATACAAACAGGTCGAAGATCGCACTGAATCAGTGAACTGATTGGTTATATTTAAATATTGCGTTTAGTCTCTTTCTTGAACTGAAATGCCGTAGTCCGATGCCTAGTAAGTATGTAATGTTTTCTTAAGGGTACTTTGGGATGAACACCTGCTAATGATCTGTCATCAAAACTAATTAGTAAGAACACGTGGTTATTTGGTTCAAGAAGTTATCAAGGCATCAATGCAAGGCATAACAGTCGGCGGTAGACACGCAAAAATGTTATCGCTGCTGCTCCGCCAATTCTAAATGTATCTTGTGGAACGTGGCTGCAAATCATTCATTTAACATTATGTCGTTGATCGTTGCCCTGTTGTTAGGCTTTATTCTAGCAGCGTGCCTTAAAGCAATGTGCCCATTTGACCCTTGGAAAGTTACAAATGATTCTATCGTTCTTTCAACAGGTGCTGTTAATAATTATAGATGGGCCATTAAAATGAAATATATATTATTGAGTATACAAATAATAGTAAAGCAAGGCAGTACACAAACAGGTCGAGGATCGCAGTAAATCAGGGAACTGATGGGTTATATTTAAATGTCAAGAAATGGGCCTTCAGTCTACTTCTTTAACTGAAGTCCGAAGCGTATCATGCACGCAGTGCTTTCTTAAGGTGCGAATACCACCTGCCAATGATCTGTCATCAAAAATAACTAGCAGAACCACGAGCGGGGTGGCTATTAGGTTCAAAACATTATCAATGTATTAATACAAGGCATATGAGTCGGCAGTAGACACGCAAAACCGTTATCGCCGTTTCTCCACCCATTCTAAACATATCTCAGACAACTTTACTCTGCTTTATTCATTTAATTATTGTTGTCCATCTTTACCCTGTTCTTAGGCTTTGTTCTAGCAGCGTACCATCAAGCAGTGTGCTCATTTGACCCATTGACCGTTACGCGACTATACTTTCCTTCTTCCAGTAGGTGCTGCTAATAATTATCAATGGGCCATTAAAAATAAAAATTAATTTTTGAGTTGAAAAATAAAAGTGAAGCAAGGCAGTATACAAACAGGTCGAAGATCGCACTGAATCAGTGAACTGATTGGTTATATTTAAATATTGCGTTTAGTCTCTTTCTTGAACTGAAATGCCGTAGTCCGATGCCTAGTAAGTATGTAATGTTTTCTTAACGGTACTCTGGGATGAACACCTGCCAATGATCTGTCATCAAAACTAATTAGTAAGAACACGTGGTTATTTGGTTCAAGAAGTTATCAAGGCATCAATGCAAGGCATAACAGTCGGCGGTAGACACGCAAAAATGTTATCGCTGCTGCTCCGCCAATTCTAAATGTATCTTGTGGAACGTGGCTGCAAATCATTCATTTAACATTATGTCGTTGATCGTTGCCCTGTTGTTAGGCTTTATTCTAGCAGCGTGCCTTAAAGCAATGTGCCCATTTGACCCTTGGAAAGTTACAAAATTATTCTGTCGTTCTTTCAACAGGTGCTGTTAATAATTATAGATGGGCCATTAAAATGAAATATATATTATTGAGTATACAAATAATAGTAAAGCAAGGCAGTACACAAACAGGTCGAGGATCGCAGTGAATCAGGGAACTGATTGGTTATATTTAAATGTCAAGAAAAGCGCGTTCAGTCTACTTCTTTAACTGAAGTCCGAAGCGTATCATGCACGCAGTGCTTTCTTAAGGTGCGAATACCACCTGCCAATGATCTGTCATCAAAAATAACTAGCAGAACCACGAGCGGGGTGGCTATTAGGTTCAAAACATTATCAATGTATTAATACAAGGCATATGAGTCGGCAGTAGACACGCAAAACCGTTATCGCCGTTTCTCCACCCATTCTAAACATATCTCAGACAACTTTACTCTGCTTTATTCATTTAATTATTGTTGTCCATCTTTACCCTGTTCTTAGGCTTTGTTCTAGCAGCGTACCATCAAGCAGTGTGCTCATTTGACCCATTGACCGTTACGCGACTATACTTTCCTTCTTCCAGTAGGTGCTGCTAATAATTATCAATGGGCCATTAAAAATAAAAATTAATTTTTGAGTTGAAAAATAAAAGTGAAGCAAGGCAGTATACAAACAGGTCGAAGATCGCACTGAATCAGTGAACTGATTGGTTATATTTAAATATTGCGTTTAGTCTCTTTCTTGAACTGAAATGCCGTAGTCCGATGCCTAGTAAGTATGTAATGTTTTCTTAACGGTACTCTGGGATGAACACCTGCCAATGATCTGTCATCAAAACTAATTAGTAAGAACACGTGGTTATTTGGTTCAAGAAGTTATCAAGGCATCAATGCAAGGCATAACAGTCGGCGGTAGACACGCAAAAATGTTATCGCTGCTGCTCCGCCAATTCTAAATGTATCTTGTGGAACGTGGCTGCAAATCATTCATTTAACATTATGTCGTTGATCGTTGCCCTGTTGTTAGGCTTTATTCTAGCAGCGTGCCTTAAAGCAATGTGCCCATTTGACCCTTGGAAAGTTACAAAATTATTCTGTCGTTCTTTCAACAGGTGCTGTTAATAATTATAGATGGGCCATTAAAATGAAATATATATTATTGAGTATACAAATAATAGTAAAGCAAGGCAGTACACAAACAGGTCGAGGATCGCAGTGAATCAGGGAACTGATTGGTTATATTTAAATGTCAAGAAAAGCGCGTTCAGTCTACTTCTTTAACTGAAGTCCGAAGCGTATCATGCACGCAGTGCTTTCTTAAGGTGCGAATACCACCTGCCAATGATCTGTCATCAAAAATAACTAGCAGAACCACGAGCGGGGTGGCTATTAGGTTCAAAACATTATCAATGTATTAATACAAGGCATATGAGTCGGCAGTAGACACGCAAAACCGTTATCGCCGTTTCTCCACCCATTCTAAACATATCTCAGACAACTTTACTCTGCTTTATTCATTTAATTATTGTTGTCCATCTTTACCCTGTTCTTAGGCTTTGTTCTAGCAGCGTACCATCAAGCAGTGTGCTCATTTGACCCATTGACCGTTACGCGACTATACTTTCCTTCTTCCAGTAGGTGCTGCTAATAATTATCAATGGGCCATTAAAAATAAAAATTAATTTTTGAGTTGAAAAATAAAAGTGAAGCAAGGCAGTATACAAACAGGTCGAAGATCGCACTGAATCAGTGAACTGATTGGTTATATTTAAATATTGCGTTTAGTCTCTTTCTTGAACTGAAATGCCGTAGTCCGATGCCTAGTAAGTATGTAATGTTTTCTTAACGGTACTCTGGGATGAACACCTGCCAATGATCTGTCATCAAAACTAATTAGTAAGAACACGTGGTTATTTGGTTCAAGAAGTTATCAAGGCATCAATGCAAGGCATACCAGTCGGCGGTAGACACGCAAAAATGTTATCGCTGCTGCTCCGCCAATTCTAAATGTATCTTGTGGAACGTGGCTGCAAATCATTCATTTAACATTATGTCGTTGATCGTTGCCCTGTTGTTAGGCTTTATTCTAGCAGCGTGCCTTAAAGCAATGTGCCCATTTGACCCTTGGAAAGTTACAAAATTATTCTGTCGTTCTTTCAACAGGTGCTGTTAATAATTATAGATGGGCCATTAAAATGAAATATATATTATTGAGTATACAAATAATAGTAAAGCAAGGCAGTACACAAACAGGTCGAGGATCGCAGTGAATCAGGGAACTGATTGGTTATATTTAAATGTCAAGAAAAGCGCGTTCAGTCTACTTCTTTAACTGAAGTCCGAAGCGTATCATGCACGCAGTGCTTTCTTAAGGTGCGAATACCACCTGCCAATGATCTGTCATCAAAAATAACTAGCAGAACCACGAGCGGGGTGGCTATTAGGTTCAAAACATTATCAATGTATTAATACAAGGCATATGAGTCGGCAGTAGACGCGCAAAACCGTTATCGCCGTTTCTCCACCCATTCTAAACATATCTCAGACAACTTTACTCTGCTTTATTCATTTAATTATTGTTGTCCATCTTTACCCTGTTCTTAGGCTTTGTTCTAGCAGTGTACCATCAAGCAGTGTGCTCATTTGACCCATTGACCGTTACGCGACTATACTTTCCTTCTTCCAGTAGGTGCTGCTAATAATTATCAATGGGCCATTAAAAATAAAAATTAATTTTTGAGTTGAAAAATAAAAGTGAAGCAAGGCAGTATACAAACAGGTCGAAGATCGCACTGAATCAGTGAACTGATTGGTTATATTTAAATATTGCGTTTAGTCTCTTTCTTGAACTGAAATGCCGTAGTCCGATGCCTAGTAAGTATGTAATGTTTTCTTAACGGTACTCTGGGATGAACACCTGCCAATGATCTGTCATCAAAACTAATTAGTAAGAACACGTGGTTATTTGGTTCAAGAAGTTATCAAGGCATCAATGCAAGGCATAACAGTCGGCGGTAGACACGCAAAAATGTTATCGCTGCTGCTCCGCCAATTCTAAATGTATCTTGTGGAACGTGGCTGCAAATCATTCATTTAACATTATGTCGTTGATCGTTGCCCTGTTGTTAGGCTTTATTGTAGCAGCGTGCCGTAAAGCAATGTGCCCATTTGACCCTTGGAATGTTACAAATGATTCTATCGTTCTTTCAACAGGTGCTGCTAATAATTATAGATGGGCCATTAAAATGAAATATAAATTATTGAGTATACAAATAATAGTAAAGCAAGGCAGTACACAAACAGGTCGAGGATCGCAGTAAATCAGGGAACTGATTGGTTATATTTAAATGTCAAGAAATGGGCCTTCAGTCTACTTCCTTAACTGAAGTCCGAAGCGTATCATACACGCAGTGCTTTCTTAAGGTGCGAATACCACCTGCCAATGATCTGTCATCAAAAATAACTAGCAGAACCACGAGCGGGGTGGCTATTAGGTTCAAAACATTATCAATGTATTAATACAAGGCATATGAGTCGGCAGTAGACACGCAAAACCGTTATCGCCGTTTCTCCGCCCATTCTAAACATATCTCAGACAACTTTACTCTGCTTTATTCATTTAATTATTGTTGTCCATCTTTACCCTGTTCTTAGGCTTTGTTCTAGCAGCGTACCATCAAGCAGTGTGCTCATTTGACCCATTGACCGTTACGCGACTATACTTTCGTTCTTCCAGTAGGTGCTGCCAATAATTATCAATGGGCCATTTAAAATAAAAATTAATTTTTGAGTTGAAAAATAAAAGTGAAGCAAGGCAGTATACAAACAGGTCGAAGATCGCACTGAATCAGTGAACTGATTGGTTATATTTAAATATTGCGTTTAGTCTCTTTCTTGAACTGAAATGCCGTAGTCCGATGCCTAGTAAGTATGTAATGTTTTCTTAACGGTACTTTGGGATGAACACCTGCCAATGATCTGTCATCAAAACTAATTAGTAAGAACACGTGGTTATTTGGTTCAAGAAGTTATCAAGGCATCAATGCAAGGCATAACAGTCGGCGGTAGACACGCAAAAATGTTATCGCTGCTGCTCCGCCAATTCTAAATGTATCTTGTGGAACGTGGCTGCAAATCATTCATTTAACATTATGTCGTTGATCGTTGCCCTGTTGTTAGGCTTTATTCTAGCAGCGTGCCTTAAAGCAATGTGCCCATTTGACCCTTGGAAAGTTACAAATGATTCTATCGTTCTTTCAACAGGTGCTGTTAATAATTATAGATGGGCCATTAAAATGAAATATATATTATTGAGTATACAAATAATAGTAAAGCAAGGCAGTACACAAACAGGTCGAGGATCGCAGTGAATCAGGGAACTGATTGGTTATATTTAAATGTCAAGAAAAGCGCGTTGAGTCTACTTCTTTAACTGAAGTCCGAAGCGTATCATGCACGCAGTGCTTTCTTAAGGTGCGAATACCACCTGCCAATGATCTGTCATCAAAATTAACTAGCAGAACCACGAGCGGGGTGGCTATTAGGTTCAAAACATTATCAATATATTAATACAAGGCATATGAGTCGGCAGTAGACACGCAAAACCGTTATCGCTGTTTCTCCGCCCATTCTAAACATGTCTCAGACAACTTTACTTAGCTTCATTCATTTAATTATTGTTGTCCATCTTTACCCTGTTCTTAGGCTTTGTTCTAGCAGCGTACCATCAAGCAGTGTGCTCATTTGACCCATTGACCGTTACGCGACTATACTTTCCTTCTTCCAGTAGGTGCTGCTAATAATTATCAATGGGCCATTAAAAATAAAAATTAATTTTTGAGTGGAAAAATAAAAGTGAAGCAAGGCAGTATACAAACAGGTCGAAGATCGCACTAAATCAGTGAACTGATTGGTTATAATTAAATATTGCGTTTAGTCTCTTTCTTGAACTGAAATGTCGTAGTCCGATGCCTAGTAAGTATGTAATGTTTTCTTAACGGTACTTGGGATGAACACCTGCCAATGATCTGTCATCAAAACTAATTAGTAAGAACACGTGGTTATTTGGTTCAAGAAGTTATCAAGGCATCAATGCAAGGCATAACAGTCGGCAGTAGACACGCAAAAATTTTATCGCTGCTGCTCCGCCAATTCTAAATTTATCTCGTGGAACGTTGGTGCAAATCATTCATTCAACATTATGTCGTTGATCGTTGCCCTGTTGTTAGGCTTTATTCTAGCAGCGTGCCTTAAAGCAATGTGCCCATTTGACCCTTGGAAAGTTACAAATGATTCTATCGTTCTTTCAACAGGTGCTGTTAATAATTATAGATGGGCCATTAAAATGAAATATATATTATTGAGTATACAAATAATAGTAAAGCAAGGCAGTACACAAACAGGTCGAGGATCGCAGTGAATCAGGGAACTGATTGGTTATATTTAAATGTCAAGAAAAGCGCGTTCAGTCTACTTCTTTAACTGAAGTCCGAAGCGTATCATGCACGCAGTGCTTTCTTAAGGTGCGAATACCACCTGCCAATGATCTGTCATCAAAATTAACTAGCAGAACCACGAGCGGGGTGGCTATTAGGTTCAAAACATTATCAATGTATTAATACAAGGCATATGAGTCGGCAGTAGACACGCAAAACCGTTATCGCCGTTTCTCCGCCCATTCTAAACATATCTCAGACAACTTTACTCTGCTTTATTCATTTAATTATTGTTGTCCATCTTTACCCTGTTCTTAGGCTTTGTTCTAGCAGCGTACCATCAAGCGGTGTGCTCATTTGACCCATTGACCGTTTCGCGACTATACTTTCCTTCTTCCAGTAGGTGCTGCTAATAATTATCAATGGGCCATTAAAAATAAAAATTAATTTTTGAGTTGAAAAATAAAAGTGAAGCAGGGCAGTATACAAACAGGTCGAAGATCGCACTGAATCAGTGAACTGATTGGTTATATTTAAATATTGCGTTTAGTCTCTTTCTTGAACTGAAATGCCGTAGTCCGATGCCTAGTAAGTATGTAATGTTTTCTTAACGGTACTCTGGGATGAACACCTGCCAATGATCTGTCATCAAAACTAATTAGTAAGAACACGTGGTTATTTGGTTCAAGAAGTTATCAAGGCATCAATGCAAGGCATAACAGTCGGCGGTAGACACGCAAAAATGTTATCGCTGCTGCTCCGCCAATTCTAAATGTATCTTGTGGAACGTGGCTGCAAATCATTCATTTAACATTATGTCGTTGATCGTTGCCCTGTTGTTAGGCTTTATTGTAGCAGCGTGCCGTAAAGCAATGTGCCCATTTGACCCTTGGAATGTTACAAATGATTCTATCGTTCTTTCAACAGGTGCTGCTAATAATTATAGATGGGCCATTAAAATGAAATATAAATTATTGAGTATACAAATAATAGTAAAGCAAGGCAGTACACAAACAGGTCGAGGATCGCAGTAAATCAGGGAACTGATTGGTTATATTTAAATGTCAAGAAATGGGCCTTCAGTCTACTTCCTTAACTGAAGTCCGAAGCGTATCATACACGCAGTGCTTTCTTAAGGTGCGAATACCACCTGCCAATGATCTGTCATCAAAAATAACTAGCAGAACCACGAGCGGGGTGGCTATTAGGTTCAAAACATTATCAATGTATTAATACAAGGCATATGAGTCGGCAGTAGACACGCAAAACCGTTATCGCCGTTTCTCCGCCCATTCTAAACATATCTCAGACAACTTTACTCTGCTTTATTCATTTAATTATTGTTGTCCATCTTTACCCTGTTCTTAGGCTTTGTTCTAGCAGCGTACCATCAAGCAGTGTGCTCATTTGACCCATTGACCGTTACGCGACTATACTTTCCTTCTTCCAGTAGGTGCTGCTAATAATTATCAATGGGCCATTTAAAATAAAAATTAATTTTTGAGTTGAAAAATAAAAGTGAAGCAAGGCAGTATACAAACAGGTCGAAGATCGCACTGAATCAGTGAACTGATTGGTTATATTTAAATATTGCGTTTAGTCTCTTTCTTGAACTGAAATGCCGTAGTCCGATGCCTAGTAAGTATGTAATGTTTTCTTAACGGTACTTTGGGATGAACACCTGCCAATGATCTGTCATCAAAACTAATTAGTAAGAACACGTGGTTATTTGGTTCAAGAAGTTATCAAGGCATCAATGCAAGGCATAACAGTCGGCGGTAGACACGCAAAAATGTTATCGCTGCTGCTCCGCCAATTCTAAATGTATCTTGTGGAACGTGGCTGCAAATCATTCATTTAACATTATGTCGTTGATCGTTGCCCTGTTGTTAGGCTTTATTCTAGCAGCGTGCCTTAAAGCAATGTGCCCATTTGACCCTTGGAAAGTTACAAATGATTCTATCGTTCTTTCAACAGGTGCTGTTAATAATTATAGATGGGCCATTAAAATGAAATATATATTATTGAGTATACAAATAATAGTAAAGCAAGGCAGTACACAAACAGGTCGAGGATCGCAGTAAATCAGGGAACTGATGGGTTATATTTAAATGTCAAGAAATGGGCCTTCAGTCTACTTCTTTAACTGAAGTCCGAAGCGTATCATGCACGCAGTGCTTTCTTAAGGTGCGAATACCACCTGCCAATGATCTGTCATCAAAAATAACTAGCAGAACCACGAGCGGGGTGGCTATTAGGTTCAAAACATTATCAATGTATTAATACAAGGCATATGAGTCGGCAGTAGACACGCAAAACCGTTATCGCCGTTTCTCCACCCATTCTAAACATATCTCAGACAACTTTACTCTGCTTTATTCATTTAATTATTGTTGTCCATCTTTACCCTGTTCTTAGGCTTTGTTCTAGCAGCGTACCATCAAGCAGTGTGCTCATTTGACCCATTGACCGTTACGCGACTATACTTTCCTTCTTCCAGTAGGTGCTGCTAATAATTATCAATGGGC
The DNA here is from genome assembly GCA_021613375.1 of Megaleporinus macrocephalus. Classification (NCBI taxonomy): domain Eukaryota; kingdom Metazoa; phylum Chordata; class Actinopteri; order Characiformes; family Anostomidae; genus Megaleporinus; species Megaleporinus macrocephalus. Next base: position 39,796,691 of record CM038724.1, on the reverse strand, counting down.
CATTAAAAATAAAAATTAATTTTTGAGTTGAAAAATAAAAGTGAAGCAAGGCAGTATACAAACAGGTCGAAGATCGCACTGAATCAGTGAACTGATTGGTTATATTTAAATATTGCGTTTAGTCTCTTTCTTGAACTGAAATGCCGTAGTCCGATGCCTAGTAAGTATGTAATGTTTTCTTAACGGTACTCTGGGATGAACACCTGCCAATGATCTGTCATCAAAACTAATTAGTAAGAACACGTGGTTATTTGGTTCAAGAAGTTATCAAGGCATCAATGCAAGGCATAACAGTCGGCGGTAGACACGCAAAAATGTTATCGCTGCTGCTCCGCCAATTCTAAATGTATCTTGTGGAACGTGGCTGCAAATCATTCATTTAACATTATGTCGTTGATCGTTGCCCTGTTGTTAGGCTTTATTCTAGCAGCGTGCCTTAAAGCAATGTGCCCATTTGACCCTTGGAAAGTTACAAAATTATTCTGTCGTTCTTTCAACAGGTGCTGTTAATAATTATAGATGGGCCATTAAAATGAAATATATATTATTGAGTATACAAATAATAGTAAAGCAAGGCAGTACACAAACAGGTCGAGGATCGCAGTGAATCAGGGAACTGATTGGTTATATTTAAATGTCAAGAAAAGCGCGTTCAGTCTACTTCTTTAACTGAAGTCCGAAGCGTATCATGCACGCAGTGCTTTCTTAAGGTGCGAATACCACCTGCCAATGATCTGTCATCAAAAATAACTAGCAGAACCACGAGCGGGGTGGCTATTAGGTTCAAAACATTATCAATGTATTAATACAAGGCATATGAGTCGGCAGTAGACACGCAAAACCGTTATCGCCGTTTCTCCACCCATTCTAAACATATCTCAGACAACTTTACTCTGCTTTATTCATTTAATTATTGTTGTCCATCTTTACCCTGTTCTTAGGCTTTGTTCTAGCAGCGTACCATCAAGCAGTGTGCTCATTTGACCCATTGACCGTTACGCGACTATACTTTCCTTCTTCCAGTAGGTGCTGCTAATAATTATCAATGGGCCATTAAAAATAAAAATTAATTTTTGAGTTGAAAAATAAAAGTGAAGCAAGGCAGTATACAAACAGGTCGAAGATCGCACTGAATCAGTGAACTGATTGGTTATATTTAAATATTGCGTTTAGTCTCTTTCTTGAACTGAAATGCCGTAGTCCGATGCCTAGTAAGTATGTAATGTTTTCTTAACGGTACTCTGGGATGAACACCTGCCAATGATCTGTCATCAAAACTAATTAGTAAGAACACGTGGTTATTTGGTTCAAGAAGTTATCAAGGCATCAATGCAAGGCATACCAGTCGGCGGTAGACACGCAAAAATGTTATCGCTGCTGCTCCGCCAATTCTAAATGTATCTTGTGGAACGTGGCTGCAAATCATTCATTTAACATTATGTCGTTGATCGTTGCCCTGTTGTTAGGCTTTATTCTAGCAGCGTGCCTTAAAGCAATGTGCCCATTTGACCCTTGGAAAGTTACAAAATTATTCTGTCGTTCTTTCAACAGGTGCTGTTAATAATTATAGATGGGCCATTAAAATGAAATATATATTATTGAGTATACAAATAATAGTAAAGCAAGGCAGTACACAAACAGGTCGAGGATCGCAGTGAATCAGGGAACTGATTGGTTATATTTAAATGTCAAGAAAAGCGCGTTCAGTCTACTTCTTTAACTGAAGTCCGAAGCGTATCATGCACGCAGTGCTTTCTTAAGGTGCGAATACCACCTGCCAATGATCTGTCATCAAAAATAACTAGCAGAACCACGAGCGGGGTGGCTATTAGGTTCAAAACATTATCAATGTATTAATACAAGGCATATGAGTCGGCAGTAGACGCGCAAAACCGTTATCGCCGTTTCTCCGCCCATTCTAAACATATCTCAGACAACTTTACTCTGCTTCATTCATTTAATTATTGTTGTCCATCTTTACCCTGTTCTTAGGCTTTGTTCTAGCAGTGTACCATCAAGCAGTGTGCTCATTTGACCCATTGACCGTTACGCGACTATACTTTCCTTCTTCCAGTAGGTGCTGCTAATAATTATCAATGGGCCATTAAAAATAAAAATTAATTTTTGAGTTGAAAAATAAAAGTGAAGCAAGGCAGTATACAAACAGGTCGAAGATCGCACTGAATCAGTGAACTGATTGGTTATATTTAAATATTGCGTTTAGTCTCTTTCTAGAACTGAAATGCCGTAGTCCGATGCCTAGTAAGTATGTAATGTTTTCTTAACGGTACTCTGGGATGAACACCTGCCAATGATCTGTCATCAAAACTATTTAGTAAGAGCACGTGGCTATTTGGTCCAAGAAGTTATCAAGGCATCAATGCAAGGCATAACAGTCGGCGGTAGATACGCAAAACTGTTATCGCTGCTGCTCTGCCAATTCTAAATTTATCTTGTGGAACGTTGGTGCAAATCATTCATTTAACATTATGTCGTTGATCGTTGCCCTGTTGTTATATTCAGCAGCGTGCCGTAAAGCAATGTGCCCATTTGACCCTTGGAAAGTTACAAAATGATTCTATCGTTCTTTCAACAGGTGCTGCTAATAATTATAGATGGGCCATTATAATGAAAAATAAATGATTGAGTATACAAATAATAGTAAAGCAAGGTAGTACACTAACAGGTCGATGATCGCAGTGAATCAGGGAACTGAGTGGTTAAACTAATTAGTTAGACCATGAGCGGGTGGCTGTTAGGTCAAGTTCAAGTTTATTTGTCATTCGCACATCATGTCAGGACATAACATGCATTGAAATGCTTGAGGTGAGGTTCAGATTAACTCTACAGCATGGCAGCATTATTTATGTAAAACAGTGCAAACATACAATAAATAGACAATAATAAAGTAAAAATAAGCTAGAAAATATACATAGTTATAACTGAAATATATAAAGGACTATACACAACACAAGATATATACATAACATATACATCTGTGAAAAATTTTGCATAGCAGCGATATCAGAATAAATGTCAAGAAAAGCGCGGTCAGTCTCTTTGAACTGAAATACCATATTCAGATGCCTAGCGCAAATGTGGTGGTTTCTTCACCGCAGGTTGCGACTACCACATGATATTTCAGCAAAATTACTTAGTAGGATGATTAGTGGGTGGCTGCTAGGTTCAAAACGTTATCATTGCATCAAGGCAAGGCATAACAGTCGGCAGTAGCCCTCTCTGGACAGTGCAGACATCAGCAACTAGCGATCGGTATCACTCCTTTCTTGCTTTAAAAACTTCTTTAATGTGCCTTGTATAATCGATTATCTCTCTTTCTCACCCAGAACCTGCTCCAGACCCCAACCATCCCGACTTTAAACCAGCCCACTCAATAGAAACGGTCCTCACAGCAGAGACTGAGAAGCTCCAGACAGCAGGATCAGCTGTTATCGATTCTGATCCTCCTTGACCTCTGCAGCCTTCGACACAATGAACCCCAAGTTTTCTCTGTAACCCTGGAATCGCTGGTTCTGCATGAAAGTGGTTTGTGTCCTATTTGGGGATGCCCTGTTTCAGTCTTGTACCTTCACATTATCTCACTGTTTAATTATGAACTGAAACGATGCTGTTATTATAGTAAAGTCTGATCGGCCTACCTGGCTTTGGATTCTTTCTTCTCTTCTCCATTTAGAGTCACTGTCCTCCTACCACCTCAACTTACTGGCTGATTTCTTTACATTAATTTGTCTGATTGGTCCATTACTAATGTAGCATAGGAAGCTGCTTGGGGCAATAACATGGTTCTTGGGGTTTAGCAGCTATAGAATGTAAGTTATCAATGTCTGAGGGAAAACTAATAAAATCTCCTCAACTGTGATAACTTGAATCCAGGCGTCTTGAAACAAAGATGAGGAGAATTGAGGAGTCATCTGAAGACACGTGAAGGTAAGATTTATTGATTTTACAGGATCTTGAGGATTTTACAACATAGCAATTAGATTATTATGAGGAGGTCTGCTGTGGACTGGGAGATTTGTCAAGTCACCCCCAGTACGAAGGGAGGGGGTATCTGGTATATCTTTCATCATGTGTGGAGTCATGGTCACAGTCTATTTTAAACCTCAGGTTTGCGGTATCTCTGGAGTTCCGACCACAAATGTAAAGAGTAGTCAAAACATGTTTACAGCCTTGATTTATGTTGTTGTGCCGATGCTGCAATGGAGACATTCTTGTTCTACACACTAAATTGGTAGAGACTGGCGCACTGGATAAAATACTGAACATGTTCATATAAAAATTCAGATTTCATAACTGAATGGAGTTAAGAAACTGATTAGATTAAATTATATAGATATATGTTTTATGCCTTTATGCTGATCATCGCCCTCTGGTGTCTGAATTAAAATACTGCATCACATTTAAAAACAAGGGAAAGTGTTTCTTCTATTTAGACAGTACATACTTGATTGGACCCAGTGTGCGCTGCTGGACCGGTAATGTGTAGTATCTACACAACCTCAGTGTTTATGGTGTTTTATGGGAGACTGGTTTTGTGAGAAACACTAAATATTGTAAAATGTTGTGATTGGTTAGATATAGTTAGTATATTTTGTGACATACGTAATAAAGTAATTTACATACTGTTTCAGATGTTCTCACCATGAATGAGTACTAGTACTGAACTTAGAAGTAGAACTAAACATCAGATAAAATTTAGTAAATATGTTTAGATGTAAAAGATCTTGTTATAATTTAATGCTTCTCAACATGAAGCTCTGATAATCAATTACACAATTTTACCTTAAATTTAAAACATTAAATGAAAGCACCCAGAATATCTACCTACAGTGTCAAACAGATCAGCTTCTAGGTTGATCAAGTTTAGTCTGGAGCCCCAAGCTTCTCATTCATGGTAAATCAGGAAATTAGCATATTACTGCATCAGTAAACAAAGTTACCATCAGTGTGAGAAGCAGTCCTGAAATAGTAGCTGTTCTTGTAAATCATTGTGTTTTATAAGTTTGGGCTGTGCAGTTTGCTTAACGTTCTTTCTGTGTGAAGGGACTGTTTCAAGTCCTGCCCACTGGAGGCGGGTCTAACGCGAGAGTCCAAATTTACCATGGATCGTTCTCCACCCACTGTGCTGGGGATCGAGAAGCATCAGTGACCTACCCTGGATCAGGGAAAGCTTTGGCCCCAAGGAGAATGAGGGCTACAGAGGGAGAGACCAGGCTGACCGAACCCTGACCCAGCAGCAGGTAACTGCTCAGGTGAGGTCAGGAAAGCATAAGCGGTTTTTGGAAACAATGGAAAAAGGAAATGCTGCTGAGATGCTTTTACTTATTCTGAGCTACTAGTTTTCTCAGTCGTGGTAGAAATATCTTAAACTGAAGCGTTTTTCTCTCCTCACCGTCACTGAGAAGCCCGTTCACATTCCAAGCTTTATAAATACTAATTTTAATTGGCTGCTCTGATTGGCTGGCAGCTCATTAATATGCAAATCTCATGGGTAACTTGATGAGATTGCTGGTGTGCTGCATTGTGGGAAGGTTATTCTCACTTCTGAACATCCAGCTAAATGAATCTTCAGACTGATCTTTCAGAACTCCAACAAGCAGCAACTTTTCTTTTAGACGTGAGAGATGCTGCTAAGTTTAAACCATAAGATCTCCTACAATTGAAGCTCACTCAGCGTAGCTCACACAGACCTCAGGTGGAGCTCTGAGTGTTGATTAGTTTTAGTTTGGAGGACTGAGCTCCTCTCCTCTTCGTCTGGAACACCAACACAAGAACCACGACACTTAAAAAGATATTAGTGGTGAACTAAACTACCCAAAGAGAGGAAAGTGAGGACTTTAAGAGATGTGAATGTTTCCACTGCAGATCAGTTTATCTGTGATGTCACTGTATTCTTTTTGTGAGTAAAGAGCACTGTGTGGATCTAGCAGATCTCCAACAGTCCTAAACTATCATTCCAGGTGAGAAGAAACTACAATCACTATTACAACACTAAGAGCACCAGAATGGAGACTAGAACCATAGAACACTGATACTTCTACAATTAGCACTTTGTAAACACCTCACACAGGTGATGTTAGCTATCTAGGAAGCTAATGCTAACAGTATTAGCATGTGTGCTAGCAGCTAGAGAGTGTTTGTGTTAATGTTTCCCACATTAATCTGTAACAGATTAACAGTTCAGCTCTGCTGAGGTCTGTAAACGGAGCTCTGGGCTGGTCTTGCTGAAGATTCACTGTTTATGTTTTGGTCTTGTATGTTTACATTTTCTCACCGTTTACTAAAATAACAGCTCATTATAAAGTCTGATCAGCCTACCTGACTCTGGAGCCATTGTCCCTTCCTCATCATGTGTGGTCAGTATGTCACATGCTAGAATGCCCTGTGTGCTGCCTCTTGGAGTTCATTTACACTGTTGCGTGCAATGCTGTCCAGCTCCTGGTCTGAGGGTCCTGTAGAGTGAAAGTGGCCAGAGGGCTGCTGAAGCCACGGAGAGGCTTCAGATTTGAGTTGAGCTGGAGTTATGATGGTCATTTTGACTAACGTCCTGACTTTTGATATCAGTTCCTGTACAGTAAGACATACAGTCCAGAATCAGTGACTATAGGTTTGATGGGCAAGTGTGATGGATAATGGGGGTATAGTTTGGCAGCAGGTCTTTATTTTGCCCAGATTGTCTCCACGTCAGCTTGTGGATTTCGTCCATTGGTGTAAATTTACTTGCAGTTTATTGTAGATGAGAGGGAGTCAGAGGATTCTAACATCTGAGTAGGCTGGTTGAGATCACAGTGACAGTAGAGGTGTTTATAATGAGATGTAGTTAGAATAGATGGGGAGGGGAGCAGCCTGGTTGACTATACAGCGAGAGTTGATGGTATATAAACCATCTACTAAAGATGTAGTTAGATTAGATGGTGGAGGTTGAGTATACTGTAAAAACAGATGGTTATTTGTGGTTAGATTAGATAGGGCAAGAAACAGCCTGGTTGAGAATACAGTGGGAGCAGATAATGTATAATTTAGCTATGAATAGATTTCTTAGGTGAGCAGAGTAGCATCCAGAGTTCTCTTTTTTTCAGGAGTGGCTGATTCTAGTCATTTACTAGTAGCTGCAAATCAGTTCAAAACAGTCGCAAAAACTCGAGACGGCAGCGTATCGAGACATGTTGACGCTTTAATATGTTGAACAGTTTTCTCCAGAGTGTTTTAGTCTGTTGTATTAAATTGTGACATAGTGGTCATAGTCGGTACAGCGTGGTTTTATAGTTCAGAGTTCATTTTCAGTCTAAAAGTTTAGATTTTGTTACATTTCTCTGTGGAAGGAAGTTCTGGAGAAATCTGTTTTGGGGGATTTGTAAGCTTATCAACCGAAACGAATAGAGAGCGGGTACTGATGTTCCTATTAATGATCTTAGAGAGGTTCCGCTGTTTAGCCTTGCATAACTCAGAGTTAAAACTACAAAGGCTTTGTTTTAGTTTTTCTCCACTTATTTTCAGATTCACTAGTGTGTGTTTATCTCTGTGTTTTACTGCCCCGTAGTGTGTGCGTTCACTAGTGTGTGTTTATCTCAGGGTTTTACTGCCCCGTAGTGTGTGCGTTCACTAGTGTGTGTTTATCTCTGTGTTTTACTGCCCCATAGTGTGTGCATCCACTAGTGTGTGTTTATCTCTGTGTTTTACTGCCCCGTAGTGTGTGCGTTCACTAGTGTGTGTTTATCTCTGTTTTACTGCCCCGTAGTGTGTGCGTTCACTAGTGTGTGTTTATCTCAGGGTTTTACTGCCCCGTAGTGTGTGCGTTCACTAGTGTGTGTTTATCTCAGGGTTTTACTGCCCCATAGTGTGTGCGTTCACTAGTGTGTGTTTATCTCTGTTTTACTGCCCCGTAGTGTGTGCATTCACTAGTGTGTGTTTATCTCTGTGTTTTACTGCCCCAAAGTGTGTGCGTTCACTAGTGTGTGTTTATCTCAGGGTTTCACGGCCCCGTAGTGTGTGCATTCACTAGTGTGTGTTTATCTCAGGGTTTTATTGCCCCGTAGTGTGTGCGTTCACTAGTGTGTGTTTATCTCAGGGTTTTACTGCCCCGTAGTGTGTGCATCCACTAGTGTGTGTTTATCTCTGTGTTTTACTGCCCCGTAGTGTGTTCGCTCACTAGTGTGTGTTTATCTCTGTTTTACTGCCCCGTAGTGTGTGCATTCACTAGTGTGTGTTTATCTCTGTGTTTTACTGCCCCAAAGTGTGTGCATTCACTAGTGTGTGTTTATCTCAGGGTTTTACTGCCCTGTAGTGTGTGCGTTCACTAGTGTGTGTTTATCTCGGAATTTTACTGCCCCGTAGTGTGTGCGTTCACTAGTGTGTGTTTATCTCAGGGTTTTACTGCCCCGTAGTGTGTGCATTCACTAGTGTGTGTTTATCTCAGGGTTTTACTGCCCCGTAGTGTGTGCGTTCACTAGTGTGTGTTTATCTCTGTGTTTTACTGCCCCGTAGTGTGTGCATCCACTAGTGTGTGTTTATCTCTGTGTTTTACTGCCCCGTAGTGTGTGCGTTCACTAATGTGTGTTTATCTCAGGGTTTTACTGCCCCGTAGTGTGTGCATTCACAAGTGTGTGTTTATCTCTGTGTTTTACTGCCCCGTAGTGTGTGCGTTCACTAGTGTGTTTATCTCTGTGTTTTACTGCCCCGTAGTGTGTGCGTTCACTAGTGTGTGTTTATCTCTGTGTTTTACTGCCCCGTAGTGTGTGCAGTCACTAGTGTGTGTTTATCTTAGGGTTTTACTGCCCCGTAGTGTGTGCATTCACTAGTGTGTGTTTATCTCTGTGTTTTACTGCCCCGTAGTGTGTGCGTTCACTAGTGTGTGTTTATCTCGGAATTTTACTGCCCCGTAGTGTGTGCGTTCACTAGTGTGTGTTTATCTAGGGGGTTTTACTGCCCTGTAGTGTGTGCATTCACTAGTGTGTGTGGGTGTTTTACTGCCCCGTAGTGTGTGCGTTCTCTAGTGTGTGTGGGAGTTTCACTGCCCCGTAGTGTGAGCATTCACTAGTGTGTGTTTATCTCAGGGGTTTTACTGCCCCGTAGTGTGTGCGTTCACTAGTGTGTGTGGGAGTTTCAATGCCCCGTAGTGTGTGCGTTCACTAGTGTGTGTGGGTGTTTTACTGCCCAGTCAGAGTTAATTCCAGTCGTGCAGCACTAGTATCAGTAAGCATGTTTCTGATTATTATTATTTGTGTCTAAACTTAAACAAATCATCCTGTTATAAATATATAATCTTTTTTTAATTAATTTAATCTTTTTAAATCATTTAATCTTTTTAAATTCGTTTAATCTTTTTAAATTCGTTTCACTAAATCTGCTATCAGTTAGTGAGTCTGTGCATGTAGGTCACCTACAGCGGATCAGTCTGTTTCAACAGGTTTAGTTTTGGGTTCGTGTTAAGCTCCTGTTTTAATTATTTTACTTTTTTCCTCTTTGATCTGTAATTAAAACCATGTATTCCAAATGTAACTTAAAGTAATCTGGTTACATTGTTTTAATACAGCAGTGGGGGAATGTATTGCACCCTGGCAGACAGTAAACAGGAAACCAGAGACACATGTTACTTCCTGTTGGGGATCTCTGCACCTTTACATGCCTGTTAACATCTGTCATAATCAAGAGATTTAGCCCATGGTGAGCATTGCCTGTGAGTTATGTCTCACCTCTTATAAGTTTATCTTGTAGTATCACAGAGTATTTATTATCGGTAGGACGTTTGTTTGTATTAGCTTATTAAAGCTTGCCGTTTAGGTTGTTGGGCTAGTATGATGAACAATGTGTTAGTACACTATCCTTTTTTTTATAAGTCATGCTTAGTTAATATGTTTAAACATGCATAATGGTATGTTAGTAATTAGAATTTTGTTTTATCATTTTTAGTTTACTCCTTTGTTGTACCAACATGCCCTTCAAGAGTCTACACTAAAGTTGGAGCTAGAATGATAAATCCTGACTCTCGTGTTGTTATTCTGGGAGTTTGGCTGACTATCTAATTTTGGTTAAGCCAAACCATTCCGAGGACTGCACACTGTTCGTGTACATTTAATAGAGTTAAAACGACAATCAAACAACCCGAGATGAAAGGTAGTGTTTTATTTTGTTAAGACTAAACAATCCACTGAATCAGTTTGTCTTAATTTGACTTTACATCTGAAATAAAAACACAATCTGATGTTTCACAGCTTCTTATCTCTGGATCACTGGATGCAGTGGTCATGGCCATCCTCGTCTACCCAGACCCCTCCGTCACTCTTTCTGAATGCGACCTCATTCTTGGCCGTCACAATGCAGCATGCACCGTAGGGTACTTGCCAATTCAGAGAGATGGTCTCCACGTACACCTCACCATCATCCTCCGCTGTAACAAAGATGCTGGCGTAGCCGTCCTCAAAGCTGGGACCTTCGAAGTGCTGGTTTGGTGGCAGGTCAATGAAAGTCATCTCTTCTTTGCCATTGAGGAGCTTCTTGGTTGTCCCAGAATCCACCAACACGTCCTCCAGTTTAATCTCTTGTTTGTGGTAGAAAATTCTCAGCTTCTTTCCTGTAGCGTTGGCCACAGTGCTCTTAGATCCACTGGCAAATGAGATGTTACCTGTTGTTATGCCAATGAGGCCGCCTGTGCTGTTGCTGTGGTTTCCTGTGGCAACGGGAGCATTGATGCCTCCTGAGAAGCCACTTATGCTGCTGTTAGATCCACCCATCTTCACTTAATGCAGCCAACAAGAACCTAAAATAAAAAATAAAAAAAACATTCTTTTTTAAACATTGCAGTAACAAATTGTTGATGTAGGAAAAAAATATTACTTTGAATGTAAAATAATGGAGTGGTCTTTTTGTCGTTACCCATGTTTGGTAGCTGGCGTAAAAGAGGGATTAAAATAGATATAAGATATATTTTGTTTTTTGTTTTGGTGAAATTCTGCTGAAAAGTCTTTACAGTAAGCAAATTATCCAATTTAAACGGTTCACTACAAAACATTTTCACTTTTCAACATTCGCCATCTGTTTCTGTGTGGATAATAAACTGCTGTGGTTTAAATAAACATTATATTTCATAATTTTTAATTTAATTGAATACATGTAACTAATAATCTGCCTTTATGACTGTAAGATAAATTAAATATAAATATAGTTCTTACAGTTAAAAACAAGTCATTAGATAAATTGCTTGTTACCACATGAAAGACTTTTAGTAGTGTAGGCTTTAATAATATTGCAATTAATTATGCTCTTAATGTTTCAGGTCAACTGTATGATTATTAGAATATTATGTTCCATATTATGAGTAGAAATTCACATTAAAAGATCTTTGTGGTCTAAGAAATGTTTATCAGCCAGATAAATAATAATAATAATATAATATATTATATAATAATATTACTCTGATGGATGAAAATCCACAGAAATACAGTAATTTATGTAATTTTCAGAACATTAAAAGGTAAAAGGTTTGATGAATCCATTAAAAATTACCTTGAATAGAGTTGAAATGCCAGCTTGTGCTGGTCTCGTGTGCTGGTCTGAATTTGCTCAGGATCAGGTTATATAGCAGGTGATGCTCCACCTACCGACTTCACTGGAAGCCTCTGAAAAATGATCCTTCTCAGGAAAAAGGATTCATTTCCAAAGAATTTTTTTAAATCTATTCATGCTGTATCAACAACAGTTCAGATAGATAGATAGATAGATAGATAGATGGATATATATATATAGATAGATAGATAGATAGATAGATACTTTATTGATCTGGTTACATTGTTTTAATACAGCAGTGGGGGAATGTATTGCACCCTGGCAGACAGTAAACAGGAAACCAGAGACACATGTTACTTCCTGTTGGGGATCTCTGCACCTTTACATGCCTGTTAACATCTGTCATAATCAAGAGATTTAGCCCATGGTGAGCATTGCCTGTGAGTTATGTCTCACCTCTTATAAGTTTATCTTGTAGTATCACAGAGTATTTAAACAAGATGGCGCCCACCGTGGCAGACGTCTTTGTGTGTTCCTCCGGAAGCCAACGTTATTTATTATTTATTTTGTCTTTAGTATTTATTTTAAATGTACAGTATACATCCGGAACATTTAGCTACAGTAGAGAGGCACTCCTGGAGATTGGTAAAGTTCGACATGAACTTACCTTTAGCCTTTCTGACTTCAGCTTTCTGTTACGCTCGCACTCGCACTTTACCAGCTCCGCGCAAGGCCCAGCAGCACCGGCCTCGGGTGAGCGGCGCAGCCGACAAACAGAGCGGCCAAGACGGAAGCGGGGTAAGAGAGGTGGGCTACATGCTAGGCTAAAGGCGAGAGCTACGCGGCCACCGCTACCTAGCCTGTTGCTAGCTAATGTTCGCTCCCTCGAAAACAAGCTGGATGAGCTGAGAACCAGAATAACAGCTCAGCGTGAGATCAGAGAGTGTTGTGCTCTGGTCTTCACAGAAACCTGGCTTTCTGGCAACACGCCAGAATCAGCGATCCAGCTAGACACTCACTCCGTTCACCGTGGCGACCGCACGGCAGCGTCGGGGAAGAACAAAGGCGGCGGTGTCTGTGTTTACGTAAACAACGCGTGGTGTTCAGACGTAAAGACAGTTGAAAAACTTTGTCTGGCGGACTTAGAACTGCTGATGGTGAAGTGCAGACCCCACTATCTGCCGAGAGAGTTTAGCGGTGTGTTTATTCTGGCTGTTTACATTCCGCCTCGCGCGAACTCCGCTGCGGCGCTGGGGCTGCTGCATGACGTCATCAGTAAACAAGAGACCGCGCACCCGGACGCCGTGTTTATTGTTGCCGGCGACTTTAATCATTGCAACCTGAGGACTGTCCTCCCCAAGTACCATCAGCACGTGAGCTTCCCGACGAGGGAGAACAACTTACTTGACCAAGTCTACAGCAACGTGAGGGGGGCCTACAGAGCTGTGCCTCGGCCACACTTCGGACAGTCCGATCACATCTCCGTCTTCCTCTACCCAGCATACAGACAACTCCTCAAGCGGTCACTTCCAGTGAGTAAAACTGTTAAAGTGTGGAATGAAGAAACTGATTCAGTGCTTCAGGACTGCTTTGACAGTACAAACTGGGATGTGTTTAGAACTGCTGCTGTGAGAGAGGATGGTTCTGTTGATCTAGAGGACTATGCTTCTGGGGTAACTGGTTACATCAGCAGCTGCATTGAAACCATTGTCCCTTCAAAGCGCTGCATAAAGTACCCCAACCAAAAACCATGGATAAATGGTGAAGTTCGGTCCATGCTACGTGCTCGCCAGACTGCATTTCTCTCTGGCAACGCTGATGACTACAAAAGGTCTAGATACGACCTGCGTAGATCTATCAGAGAAGCTAAGAGACAGTACAGGCTGAAGCTGGAGGGCTACTACACCACAGCAGACTCCCGGCGCATGTGGCAAGGACTGCACCGTATCACCAACCATCAACAAACAAGCACGGCACTCACAACCAGCCATTCTGCATTGCCTGATGAGCTGAATGAGTTCTATGCTCGCTTCGATGTCTTCAACCTTGACCAACTGAAGGACATTGCGGCCAAGGAGAGCACACAGAACCCATCACTCATTGTAACAACAGTGGATGTGCGCAGGAACCTGATGAGAATCAACCCACGCAGAGCAGCAGGCCCAGACAACATCCCCGGGCGTGCGCTCAGGGTTTGCTCATCAGAACTGGCTGATGTGTTTGTAGACATATTCAATCTGTCACTCACGCAAGCTTTTGTGCCATCCTGTTTTAAGACCACCACCATCGTGCCCCTCCCAAAGAAAAGTAATGTGAGATGCCTAAATGACTATCGCCCTGTTGCACTCACTTCAATCGTGATGAAGTGCTTCGAGAGGATAGTCATGACTCACATCCAGAAGACCATTCCCAACACTATAGATCCTTTACAGTTCGCATACCGCCGGAACCGGTCTACAGACGACGCAATCAACGCTACTCTTCACAAAGCCCTCACACACCTGGAGGGCAAGGACACATATGTCAGAATGCTCTTTATTGACTACAGTTCAGCATTCAACACGGTCATCCCACACAGACTCTCAGAAAAGCTCCTCACCCTCGGACTGACACCAGCCCTCTGCAACTGGGTGCTGAACTTTCTAACAGACAGACCCCAGTCAGTCAGAGTCGGCAGCTGCACATCCAGCACAAGAACAGTGAGCACAGGGGTCCCTCAAGGCTGTGTGCTGAGCCCCCTTCTGTACACGCTCTTCACATACGACTGCGTGGCCTCCCAGAACAACACCAGCATCATCAAATTTGCTGATGATACTACAGTCATTGGACTGATCACTGGTGGGGAAGAGACAGCGTACAGGAAGGAGGTGGCTGAGCTGGTGGCCTGGTGTCATGACAACAATCTTTCCTTGAATGCAGACAAGACCAAGGAAATGATTGTTGATCCAAGGAGGAAGCGAGAGCTACACACACCCCTGTACATAGGGGAGACTGAGGTAGAGAGGGTGAAAACCTTTAAGTTTCTTGGCATTCACATCAGTGAGGATCTCAGCTGGTCCCACAACACTCAGATCATCATCAGGAAGTCCCAGCAGAGACTGTACTTTCTGAGAAGGCTGAGAAAATTTGGTATGCCAACCAAAATTCTCAGCACCTTCTACAGGAGTATGATTGAGAGTGTTCTTACCAGCTCCATCATCGTCTGGTATGGAAACTCTACTGCTCAGGACAGAAAGGCTCTCCAGCGTGTGATCAAAACTGCACAGTCCATCTCAGGAGCAGCCTTCCCCTCACTACAGAACATCTACCACACCAGGGTCACCAGGAGGGCCCACAACATAATCAGGGACAGTACACACCCCCAGCACACACTCTTCACACGTTTACCTTCAGGCAGACGTTACAGGAGTGTGAAGTCCAGGACCACAAGACTGACAAACAGTTTCTACTCACAGGCCATCAGGCTTGTGAACACCTCACGCACTACCTCTCCAACCTCTCCTTTCTGAACTGGTTTTAACTGGTCTGATTTAAACTGCACCTTACACTCACTGTACTGTCAGAATACTGTTTACATTCACTACTCACACAAACATTATTGTTTACATTCGTTACTTGCAACTTGCACTTTATGGCTGCTGCTCTTCATACTTGCACATAAAAGCACACATAACTTTTATTTTTTATTCTTTAACTATAAAAATATTTTTATCTACTTCAACTTATATTGTTATACTTTGTATATTTTGTATATATATTTTTTATTTCTTTTATTTGTTATCTTATCTATTGGTGAATGGAGGAGCAGCAAAGTAAGAATTTCATTGTACAGTGTAACTGTCTGTTCTGCTGTACACATGAACAATAAAACTCTTGAATTATGATCGGTAGGACGTTTGTTTGTATTAGCTTATTAAAGCTTGCCGTTTAGGTTGTTGGGCTGGTATGATGAACAATGTGTTAGTACACTATCCTTTTTTTTATAAGTCATGCTTAGTTAATATGTTTAAACATGCATAATGGTATGTTAGTAATTAGAATTTTGTTTTATCATTTTTAGTTTACTCCTTTGTTGTACCAACATGCCCTTCAAGAGTCTACACTAAAGTTGGAGCTAGAATGATAAATCCTGACTCTCGTGTTGTTATTCTGGGAGTTTGGCTGACTATCTAATTTTGGTTAAGCCAAACCATTCCGAGGACTGCACACTGTTCGTGTACATTTAATAGAGTTAAAACGACAATCAAACAACCCGAGATGAAAGGTAGTGTTTTATTTTGTTAAGACTAAACAATCCACTGAATCAGTTTGTCTTAATTTGACTTTACATCTGAAATAAAAACACAATCACAGCTTCTGATCTCTGGATCACTGGATGCAGTGGTCATGGCCATCCTCGTCTACCCAGACCCCTCCGTCACTCTTTCTGAATGCGACCTCATTCTTGGCCGTCACAATGCAGCATGCACCGTAGGGTACTTGCCAATTCAGAGAGATGGTCTCCACGTACACCTCACCATCATCCTCCGCTGTAACAAAGATGCTGGCGTAGCCGTCCTCAAAGCTGGGACCTTCGAAGTGCTGGTTTGGTGGCAGGTCAATGAAAGTCATCTCTTCTTTGCCATTGAGGAGCTTCTTGGTTGTCCCAGAATCCACCAACACGTCCTCCAGTTTAATCTCTTGTTTGTGGTAGAAAATTCTCAGCTTCTTTCCTGTAGCGTTGGCCACAGTGCTCTTAGATCCACTGGCAAATGAGATGTTACCTGTTGTTATGCCAATGAGGGCGCCTGTGCTGTTGCTGTGGTTTCCTGTGGCAACGGGAGCATTGATGCCTCCTGAGAAGCCACTTATGCTGCTGTTAGATCCACCCATCTTCACTTAATGCAGCCAACAAGAACCTAAAATAAAAAATTAAAAAAATATTCTTTTTTAAACATTGCAGTAACAAATTGTTGATGTAGGAAAAAAATATTACTTTGAATGTAAAATAATGGAGTGGTCTTTTTGTCGTTACCCATGTTTGGTAGCTGGCGTAAAAGAGGGATTAAAATAGATATAAGATATATTTTGTTTTTTGTTTTGGTGAAATTCTGCTGAAAAGTCTTTACAGTAAGCAAATTATCCAATTTAAACGGTTCACTACAAAACATTTTCACTTTTCAACATTCGCCATCTGTTTCTGTGTGGATAATAAACTGCTGTGGTTTAAATAAACATTATATTTCATAATTTTTAATTTAATTGAATACATGTAACTAATAATCTGCCTTTATGACTGTAAGATAAATTAAATATAAATATAGTTCTTACAGTTAAAAACAAGTCATTAGATAAATTGCTTGTTACCACATGAAAGACTTTTAGTAGTGTAGGCTTTAATAATATTGCAATTAATTATGCTCTTAATGTTTCAGGTCAACTGTATGATTATTAGAATATTATGTTCCATATTATGAGTAGAAATTCACATTAAAAGATCTTTGTGGTCTAAGAAATGTTTATCAGCCAGATAAATAATAATAATAATATAATATATTATATAATAATATTACTCTGATGGATGAAAATCCACAGAAATACAGTAATTTATGTAATTTTCAGAACATTAAAAGGTAAAAGGTTTGATGAATCCATTAAAAATTACCTTGAATAGAGTTGAAATGCCAGCTTGTGCTGGTCTCGTGTGCTGGTCTGAATTTGCTCAGGATCAGGTTACATAGCAGGTGATGCTCCACCTACCGACTTCACTGGAAGCCTCTGAAAAATGATCCTTCTCAGGAAAAAGGATTCATTTCCAAAGAATTTTTTTAAATCTATTCATGCTGCATCAACAACAGTTCAGATAGATAGATATATATATATATATATATATATATATATATATATATATATATATATATATATATATATATATATATATATATATATATAGATAGATAGATAGATAGATAGATAGATAGATAGATACTTTGTTGATCACAAAGGAAATTTAGCAGCCAGTAGCAGTTACAAAGTACAAAACACAGTACAAAAAAACAATAAGGTATATAAAGAAGAATAAAGAACCTCAATAGTAAAAAAAGAATATATACAAGAACATATGAATACAAACTATACACCCTGACTGAAGGTAAAAAGGAAGTGCAATAATAAATTAGGTAATGTGCACGAGAAAAATGGGTATAAGCAGATACATGACAGTACTGGGATATTTATTAAAAATAAATAAATGTACAAAGATTGTATTTAAGTAAATGTCAAATAGTGTTTAAAAACTGTCCAGGAGTGCAAATGTACAGGATGTACAGCAAAGTTCTGTTAGCAACATTCCTGTTACAATTTGAATTATTAAATCCTTAATTCTGGGTTCATCCAAATGGAGTACTTTATTGACCCCTTATATAAAGAGTGCAGTATGAGTGAGATCACTGTAGAGTACGGCAATAGAGCATTACGCAGTGCCAAGACGTTTACCATGGGGCACATTCTGATCACAGGATCTCTGATGAGCAAGTATTGTTTTCCTTAATGAACTGTGGATAAGTAAAGTAACTGAAGCAGGAATCAGTACTTATAAGGAGACTTGTATTGATAAAATCTTAGTATACGGTACACATAATGGAGACAACAAAGAATTGAATTATAAGATAAATAATCTGCAAACTCAACTGGTATTGGTAGCCTTACTGAAAATATATATAAAAGAATGTGGATTACCATATTGCAGCGCAGAAGAGAGCAGGAGGTCCAGCTCCAACAAAGTAGATAACAGAGATCACTTCGTTTCCAAAATTTGAACACAAGGGGGGGTTGTGTTGCCGATACAGAGTGATATAGAACCTGAGAACAACTTTGTAGTGTATCAGCTGGTGAGCGAAATTTTTAAATGTTGCTCCAAATTAAGCTCCAATCTAAATCATTGTTATCCAGGTATAAATCACATCCGCAGATTTTTACTATACCAGGCTCTTGTGAGACCAAGAAATTTACTTTTTATAAATTTTTTAAACAAATCCACAAGAATTAGAAGATGCTTTAAATAAAGCCAAAAGAGGATGTGTTCTCAAAGGACTATCACTTGGAAACCCATACGCTCGTAATGAGGACCGTAATCGAAGGTACAGAAAACCAGATGAACATGGTAGAGAATAAGTATTCTTTAAATTGTTAAATGTGTTTAAGCTCCTTGTCATTATACAGATCGTCAAAAATTAAAACACCAGATTTTGCCCAGGGAGAAAAGATAAAAGGTTTTCCTCCCGTCGATGTTGATGTCCATATCTTTATTTGCCTGCAGCCTCACCTCCAATGTATTACTGATTATAGAGCCAAAATATAACCTTGCCTTTTTCAGAGTAATACGTGTGAATGGCAAGTCTTCCAATCTACAGGGTTCAACAATTTTACATTCTAGATCACGCCATGATGTCATGGAATGGTGTTCAGACCACGTCCTCATGTGAGATAAGGATAGATAATAAAACTAACCCTAACCCTAGAAGCTTTGGACTGTTGAAGAGTAGAGAACTTTATTCTGGGTCTCTTGCCATTCCAGAGAAACTGCCTGCAAGCCTTATCCAATATCTTAAACAAAAACACAGGGGGAAACAATGGAATCACTGAAAACAAAAAGAACAAACATGAAAGAATGTTATTTTGATTATGGAGACTTTACCATGCATGGAACAATGTATTTCCTTTCAACATTTAAAATCTGCATCAATTTTCCCCATAAGCAGTTTGTAATTCTCGTTATGTGTGTTACTGATTGACGGGTATATTTGTATCCCCAAATATTTAAATCCCGTAGATACAACCTGGATAGGAAATTTATCAGCCATGTCCCAAGAGTCAGATTGTAAATTTAAGGGCATCAACACAGATGTAGCCCAGCTAATTTTGGACCCAGAGAAAAGGCCAAAGTTCTTAAATAAGTTGATCACTTGAGAAGATGATCGGTCAACATCAGAAGAATATCATTGGCATATAGAGAAATTACATGCTTGAAATTTTTAACCAAGATCGGAACAAGTCCAATCCTTCCAAAAAGATTTGTCGATGTCTGCTACATTATCTGATTTGTATAATTGTGAATAAAATTCTCGGAATAAGTTGTTAATATCTTTTTAATTTTTTTTATACACCATACCAGAATGTCTAATCGCATATGTATTAGCTGCTAGCTGATCCAACTGTTTTAGAGTAAGAGCAAGCAATCTACTTTGCCAATTCAGGTGTTCATAATACTTCTGTCTAGTACTGAAAAGCGAAAACTCAGCTCTTTGTGTAGTTAATTATTTATATTCCGATTTCAAATTTTCAAGCATGTTCCTGAAAATCTGACTTCTGACAGAGCTCGAGTTGACCTATTCGAGATTCAAGATCCAGCATTTTTGCTGAACACGTT
The DNA here is from genome assembly GCA_021613375.1 of Megaleporinus macrocephalus. Classification (NCBI taxonomy): domain Eukaryota; kingdom Metazoa; phylum Chordata; class Actinopteri; order Characiformes; family Anostomidae; genus Megaleporinus; species Megaleporinus macrocephalus. Next base: position 39,776,761 of record CM038724.1, on the reverse strand, counting down.
TTGGATAAATAAGAGGCAAATGAAATGCAGTGGCCTCTCAGATGACATTTTGTAGCGTCCCATAACATTTGTGCATTTACATCAACATGTTTATTTATTTCAATAAAATACATAATTTCACTCTTTATAGATTTTAAAAAGTCTATTTTTGGGAGAGGTATACAGTGATGAATTGAATTTCAACATAACAGGGGAATGATCTGATATTAGTATAGGCAAAATTGAAATGTCTGTGATGTATTTTAAACTATCAGCCAAAATAAAAATATAGCCAATCCGCAAATATGACTTATGCCGAGAAGCAAAAAAGTATAATCTCTGTTAATTAGGGTTAATTGTGCGCCAAGGATCAATCAAATTCAAAACATTCAAGAAATCTCTCAGTAGATTAAATGGGGCATTAGATTGGTTTAAGGCCCCCATAAACCAATCAAAAATAAACTTAGGGGAACAAAACACTAGTTGGCCGGGGACAAACAACCAGAACAGCGCCGCGTAAACTAGCCAAAATAAGAGCATGTAAACTTCCCGGGCTCGCCGTCAAAAGGAGGCCCCTCATGAGCCCAAAACTCCATATTCTAGTATTGAAATTGTGAATGCGGATGAGTCCCAAACAGAGATGCCAGAAAAGCCAACTCTTTCCGATGTAAGAACTATGATCAACCATGCAGGTACACAAAACGCAGACCCCAGATTCCAACCCTGTCACCTGTTAACGACTTAGACAGTACGATCTGCACTGATCTGCCTGTCAACCTCCCGCTCCATCCTTCCCTCACTCGTGAACAAGACCCCAAGATACTTAAACACCTCCACTTGAGGCAGGAGGTCATTTCCAACCTGAAGAGGGCGCTCCACCCTTTTCCGACTGAGATCCATAGGCATGGATTTAAAGGTGCTTTTCTTCTTCCTCAAAAAATAATCAGACATTTCTTCCTCTGCCTCACAAACTAATCAGAAATGTATTGTTCTGCCTCACAAACTAATCACATATCGCTTCTCCTGCCTCACAAACTAATCAGACACTTCTTCTTTTTCACAACCTAACGAGACATTTGTTCCCCTGCTTCACCTAATCAGAATTTTTTTCTCTTGTGATAGAAACTAATTAAACATTTTCCTCCTGCCTCACAAACTAATCAGATATCTCTTCTCCTGCCTCACAAATTAATCAGACATTTCTTTCTCTTCTTTATCACAACTTAACCAGACACCTTTTCTCTTGTGAGAGAAACTAATTAGATATTTTTCTCCTAACTCATGAACTTATCAGACATTCCTTCTGCCAGAAAAAAATAATCAAATTACTTTTCCTGCCTCACAAACTAATAGCGCATTTATTCACGATTCATCACCTAGTCAGACATTTCTTCTACACCTTCACAAAATAATCAGACATTTATTGCACTGCTTCAAAATCTAGTCAGATATCTCTTCTCCTGTCTTACAAATTAATCCCATGTTTCTTTTTCTTTCTCAAATACTACTATTTTTTCTCCTGCCACATGGACTACGCAGCCATATTCGTCTCCTCCTTCAGAGACAAATGCGGCATTTCTTCACCTACGTCACAAACTAATCAGACATTTATTCACTTTTCCCACAAACTGATCAGACATCTCTACTCCTGCCTCACAATCTTATCAGACATTTATTCCTCTGTTCCTCTAGTTTTTATTGTATATTCTATCTACTGGGAATGACTACTCTGTGATCTGGGATTATTGCAGGGGCAATGCTGAAGTCCCCCACTTATTTACACATATCCTTGTTCTCATAACAGGATTGATATTGGTTGATGTTATTCCTGCTGACTGTCAGCTCATTGCTGTTTGCCCGGGCTAGTCCATTCCAAAGAGAAAGTCAGATGATGCAAATCATGTGTAGTTAAGCAACAACTGTCACTGTCCTCCCCCACTGACAATCCCCTTTCCCCCTAAACTCGTCCGATATGTGAGCAGGTTTCTTCAGAAGAAAAGTGCAAAGTGATAATCAATTTACCCTGAGATGTTATATGATTCCTGTTTTGACATGGTCTACTGGATTCAAAAAATCGAATGGACTTGTTCAAGAGATAAGTGAGAAGATTTTTCAGTCCGGCCCATTTTTGGATGAGAGCAATCACAAAACAAACATAGTGGCATGCTAAACGTTATATAGCTGTTCACAAGCAAAGGTCCATATCAATCAATCAGTCAGCCCTCGTAGGGACATCCACATTGAACATTTCCTAAGAACAAAAACAGGTGAGTAAGCGTAATGTGAGTAATGTGATGCTAACAGTTGTCTAGTTTCTGCTTGTACAGGCTCGAATGGAACTGTCAGAGCTGGTCTTGTCAAAACGAGCTGCTGAACTTCCAACATCTTTAACAGAATCCTGAACAACTTTAACTCTGCAGTCTGTACATTTCACTCCGGACAGTTTCTCCAACGCTCGGACACCTTTAATCTACTTTGTGTTTGAAGTCCAGATCAAAGAGAGTTGCTGGTATAGGTAACGTTACTACTAGCAGCTCTAAATAATCAGCATAGCTAACTAAATATTATAAGATTATAAGAGCATACAGTGGAGCAAGAAAGTGTTTAGTCAGACACTGATTGTGCAAGTTCTCCTACTTAGAAGGATGAGAGAGTCTGTAATCTTCATCATAGCTACACTTCCACTAAAACAAATCCAGGAAATCACATTGGAGGAGTTTTAAAGAATTGCTCCACTGTAAGAGTGGTATTGTGGATCAGGACCAGAGGAAGAATGTACGACTCTAAAATAAGCTTTTATTCTACAGGTGGTCCGAGAGGTGGGCCTGGTACAGGGCTTTCCTTTGTTTCAAATATGTCTCGAGTCGAGAGCTGATGTTCATGTGGACAGTGTTTTATCTTTGAGTCAGATTGATCTGCTTTGCTAATGAGTTTGGACCTGTATGTTGAAGGACCCTCACTGACTTCAGAGACTTTTAAGGGACTGAACAGAAAATACACACCGTCCTAATTCCTTTATTTTCTTGTGTCTGCTGGAGAGAGAGAGACAGAGAGAGAGAGAGACATCTTCAAAGACATCTGTAGGACGTGTGGTCATTATTTCACTGGACCAGTGTAGCTGCATCAGTTCTGAGGAGCTGCAACTGTTGTAAACAAATGAAGTGCATCCACATGTGATCTTGATCCAGTTCCTATTTCATTCCTTAAGATGGGGTCTGAATGAGGTCTTCACTGTTAGAAACTGTTCTCTGTCCACAGGTGTTTCTCCAGATGCTGGTAAGACCAGTCTTGGTGGAGCTTCTAATGTAGAAAGAGAAACCTGGATCTTCTGTACTAAATCATTTATCTGAGAAAACGTTGATGTTTATCTAATGTAGAACAAGTTATACGAGAAGCTTTGATCAGTTTGTCTCTCTAAGCACAGCACAGAGACAGTGTTGGTTGGTGAGCTCAGGCTTAGTGCTTAGTACAGAATCCTTCTATTCTGGTCTTTTTTGATCTCAGTGCAGCTTTTGAGTTATGCCAAAGACACGCCGTTATACTTATATATATATATATATATATATATATATATATATATATATATAAATATTATAAGATTCTCGCTTGTAAATCTACTAAAAATGATTTAGGACAGATCTTTAGCTAATATTAGCAAACCTGAAGTATGTAACCTGGGTGTGATCTTAGACCCTGAGCTCAATTTTATACTTACAAATACCAAAATAGCTTTTTAATCATTTGCGAAATCTTCACTAAGACATGTTGAACTTTCACTGAGAATGATGCAGAGAAACTGGTTCATGTGTTTGTTACAGCAGAGTTCATCACTGTACTTGTCTATAAAGCTCTAGATAACCTAATGCTCATCATAAGATGTTTCAACAATGAACACATGCCTGAATGAAATAGTATGAGCTAATAACTATTCCAAGACTAGTTTTCTCCTTCCTGGTGAGGTGGTACTGATGTGAGGGCGGGGCAGAGGGCGTGTCCTCTGAGGTTAACATGAAGTAGAAGATTAGTCCTGAGATAGTGGAGGGAGCGCAGACAGATATGATCAGAATTTGGAGTCTGCCCAAATTCCTCTTAAGGGCTGGACTTTCAGTTCATTCACTGATCTGATTCAGTCTGTATCCTTTTTCTTCAGTCTGCTAATAGCAGATCTATACTGGACAATGTTCTGGGCTTTTCAGTCCAGCTGCTCTCTCCAGTATGGATCTGTTATCGCTAGCAGACTGAAAAGAAAGAAGCCTAAAGGCTTAATACAGACTGAAAGGAATTGGAGAACAGTAACTGTAAAACGCTATCAGAGGGTGACTATTGGCATCACTGATTAGAAAGTGCTGTTGTAGTAACTGTGAAATGCCACCGGAGGGCATTTGTTGGAAGTTGCTGCTGCAGTAACTGTGAAACGCCACCGGAGGGTGTTTGTTGTAAGGTGCCGCTGCAGTACCTGTGAAACGCCACCGGAGGGCGTTTGTCGGAAGGTGCCGCTGCAGTACCTGTGAAACGCCACCGGAGGGCGTTTGTCGGAAGGTCCCGCTGCAGTAACTTTGAAACGCCACCGGGGGGCGTTTGTCGGAAGGTCCCTCTACAGTAACTTTGAAATGCCACCGGAGGGCGTTAATTAGAAGGTCCCGCTCCAATAACTGTGAAACGCCACCGGAGTGCGATTATCGGCGTCAATGAAGTTGTCCTGCTGCAGTAACTGTGAAACGCCACCGGAGGGCGTTTATTAGAAGGTCCCGCTGCAGTCCCTGTGAAACGCCACCGGAGGGCGTTAATTAGAAGGTCCCGCTGCAATAACACTGAAACGCCACCGGAGGGCGTTTCTTAGAAGGTGCCGGTGCAGTACCTGTGAAACGCCACCGGAGGGCATTTATTAGAAGGTGCCGCTGCAGTAACTGTGAAACGCAACTGGAGGGCGTTTATTAGAAGGTCCCGCTGCAGTAACTGTGAAACGCCACCGGAGGGCGTTAATTAGAAGGTGCCGCTGCAATCACAGTGAAACGCCACCGGAGGGCGATTATCGGCGTCATTGAAGTTGTCCTGCTGCAGTAACTGTGAAACGCCACCGGAGGGCGTTTATTAGAAGGTCCCGCTGCAGTACCTGTGAAACATCACCGGAGGGCGTTTATTAGAAGGTCCCGCTGCAGTCCCTGTGAAACGCCACCGGAGAGCGTTTATTAGAAGGTCCCGCTGCAATAACTTTGAAACGCCACCGGAGGGCGTTTATTAGAAGGTGCCGCTGCAGTACCTGTGAAACGCCACCGGAGGGCGTTTATTAGAAGGTCCCGCTGCAGTACCTGTGAAACGCCACCGGAGGGCGTTTATTAGAAGGTCCCGCTGCAGTCCCTGTGAAACGCCACCGGAGCGCGTTTATTAGAAGGTGCCGCTGCAGTAACTTTGAAACGCCACTGGAGGGCATTTTCTAGAAGGTCCCGCTGCAGTACCTGTGAAACGCCACCAGAGGGCGTTTATTAGAAGGTGCCGCTGCAGTAACTGTGAAACGCCACCGGAGGGCGTTTATTAGAAGGTCCCGCTGCAGTAACTGTGAAATGCCACCGGAGGGCGTTAATTAGAAGGTGCCGCTGCAATAACAGTGAAACGCCACCGGAGGGCGATTATCGGCGTCATTGAAGTTGTCCTGCTGCAGTACCTGTGAAACGCCACCGGAGGGCGTTTATTAGAAGGTCCCGCTGCAGTAACTGTGAAACGCCACCGGAGGGCGTTTATTAGAAGGTGCCGCTGCAGTAACTTTGAAACGCCACTGGAGGGCATTTTCTAGAAGGTCCCGCTGCAGTACCTGTGAAACGCCACCGGAGGGCGTTTATTAGAAGGTGCCCCTGCGGTACCTGTGAAACGCCACCGGATAGCGTTTATGAGAAGGTCCCGCTGCAATAACTTTGAAACGCCACCGGAGGGCGTTTATTAGAAGGTGCCGCTGCAGTACCTGTGAAACGCCACCGGAGGGCGTTTATTAGTAGGTGCCGCTGCAGTAACTTTGAAACGCCACCGGAGGGTGTTTTCTAGAAGGTTCCGCTGCAGTACCTGTAAAACGCCACCGGAGGGCGTTTATTAGAAGGTGCCACTGCAGTACCTGTGAAACCCCACCGGAGGTCGTTTATTAGAAGGTCCCGCTGCAGTAACTTTGAAACGCCACCGGAGGTCGTTTATTAGAAGGTCCCGCTGCAGTAACTTTGAAACGCCACCGGAGGGCGTTTTCTAGAAGGTCCCGCTGCAGTACCTGTGAAACGCCACCGGACGGCGTTTATTAGAAGGTGCCGCTGCAGTAACTGTGAAACGCCACCGGAGGGCGTTTATTAGAAGGTCCCGCTGCAGTAACTGTGAAACGCCACCGGAGGGCGTTTATTAGAAGGTGCCGGTGCAGTACCTGTGAAACGCCACCGGAGGGCGTTTATTAGAAGGTGCCGCTGCAGTAACTGTGAAACGCCACCGTAAGGCGTTTATTAGAAGGTCCCGCTGCAGTAACTGTGAAACGCCACCGGAGGGCGTTTATTAGAAGGTCCCGCTGCAGTAACTGTGAAACGCCACCGGAGGGCGTTAATTAGAAGGTCCCGCTGCAGTAACTGTGAAACGCCACCGGAGGGTGTTTATTAGAAGGTGCCGCTGCAATAACAGTGAAACGCCACCGGAGGGCGATTATTAGAAGGTGCCGCTGCAGTACCTGTGAAACGCCACCGGAGGGCGTTTATTAGAAGGTGCCACTGCAGTAACTGTGAAACGCCACCGGAGGGCGTTTATTAGAAGGTCCGCTGAAGTAACTGTGAAACGCCACCGAGGGCGTTAATTAGAAGGTCCGCTGCAATAACACTGAAACGCCACCGGAGGGCGTTTATTAGAAGGTGCCGCTGCAGTACCTGTAAAACGCCACCGGAGGGCGTTTATTAGAAGGTGCCACTGCAGTACCTGTGAAACGCCACCGGAGGGCGTTTATTAGAAGGTCCCGCTGCAATAACTTTGAAACGCCACCGGAGGGCGTTTATTAGAAGGTGCCGCTGCAGTACCTGTGAAACGCCACCGGAGGGCGTTTATTAGAAGGTGCCGCTGCAGTACCTGTGAAACGCCACCGGAGGGCGTTTATTAGAAGGTGCCGCTGCAGTACCTGTAAAACGCCACCGGAGGGCGTTTATTAGAAGGTGCCACTGCAGTACCTGTGAAACGCCACCGGAGGGCGTTTATTAGAAGGTGCCGGTGCAGTACCTGTGAAACGCCACCGGAGGTCGTTTATTAGAAGGTCCCGCTGCAGTAACTTTGAAACGCCACCGGAGGGCGTTTATTAGAAGGTCCCGCTGCAGTAACTGTGAAACGCCACCGGAGGGCGTTTATTAGAAGGTGCCGCTGCAATAACAGTGAAACGCCACCGGAGGGCGATTATTAGAAGGTGCCGCTGCAGTACCTGTGAAACGCCACCGGAGGGCGTTTATTAGAAGGTGCCACTGCAGTACCTGTGAAACGCCACCAGAGGGCGTTTATTAGAAGGTGCCGCTGCAGTACCTGTGAAACGCCACCGGAGGGCGTTTATTAGAAGGTGCCGCTGCAGTACCTGTAAAACGCCACCGGAGGGCGTTTATTAGAAGGTGCCACTGCAGTACCTGTGAAACGCCACCGGAGGGCGTTTAATAGAAGGTGCCACTGCAGTATTTTTGAAACGCCACCGGAGGTCGTTTATTAGAAGGTCCCGCTGCAGTAACTTTGAAACGCCACCGGAGGGCGTTTATTAGAAGGTCCCGCTGCAGTAACTGTGAAAAGCCACCGGAGGGCGTTTATTAGAAGGTGCCGCTGCAATAACAGTGAAACGCCACCGGAGGGCGATTATTAGAAGGTGCCGCTGCAGTACCTGTGAAACGCCACCGGAGGGCGTTTATTAGAAGGTGCCACTGCAGTAACTGTGAAACGCCACCGGAGGGCGTTTATTAGAAGGTCCCGCTGCAGTAACTGTGAAACGCCACCGGAGGGCGTTAATTAGAAGGTCCCGCTGCAATAACACTGAAACGCTACTGGAGGGCATTTTCTAGAAGGTCCCGCTGCAGTACCTGTGAAACGCCACCGGAGGGCGTTTATTAGATGGTGCCGCTTCAGTAACTGTGAAACGCCACCGGAGGGCGTTTATTAGAAGGTCCCGCTGCAGTAACTGTGAAATGCCACCGGAGGGCGTTAATGAGAAGGTGCCGCTGCAATAACAGTGAAACGCCACCGGAGGGCAATTATCGGCGTCATTGAAGTTCTCCTGCTGCAGTAACTGTGAAACGTCACCGGAGAGCGTTTATTAGAAGGTCCCGCTGCAGTAACTGTGAAACGCCACCAGAGGGCGTTTATTAGAAGGTCCCGCTGCAGTAACTGTGAAACGCCACCGGAGGGCGTTAATTAGAAGGTGCCGCTGCAATAACAGTGAAACGCCACCAGAGGGCGATTATCGGCGTCATTGAAGTTGTCCTGCTGCAGTAACTGTGAAACGCCACCGGAGGGCGTTAATTAGAAGGTGCCGCTGCAGTAACTGTGAAATGCCACCGAAGGGCGTTTATTAGAAGGTCCCGCTGCAGTAACTGTGAAACGCCACCGGAGGGCGTTTATTAGAAGGTGCCGCTGCAGTAACTTTGAAACGCCACTGGAGGGCATTTTCTAGAAGGTCCCGCTGCAGTACCTGTGAAACGCCACCGGAGGGCGTTTATTAGAAGGTGCTGCTGCAGTAACTTTGAAACGCCACCGGAGGGTGTTTTCTAGAAGGTGCCGCTGCAGTACCTGTAAAACGCCACCGGAGGGCGTTTATTAGAATGTGCCACTGCAGTACCTGTGAAACGCCACCGGAGGGCGTTTATTAGAAGGTGCCACTGCAGTACCTGTGAAACGCCACCGGAGGTCGTTTATTAGAAGGTCCCGCTGCAGTAACTTTGAAACGCCACCGGAGGGCGTTTTCTAGAAGGTCCCGCTGCAGTACCTGTGAAACGCCACCGGAGGGCGTTTTTTAGAAGGTGCCGCTGCAGTAACTGTGAAACGCCACCGGAGGGCGTTTATTAGAAGGTCCCGCTGCAGTCCCTGTGAAACGCCACCAGAGGGCGTTAATTAGAAGGTGCCGCTGCAATAACAGTGAAACGCCACCGGAGGGCGTTTATTAAAAGGTGCCACTGCAGTAACTGTGAAACGCCACCGGAGGGCGTTTATTAGAAGGTGCCACTATAGTAACTGTGAAACGCCACCGGAGGGCGTTTATTAGAAGGTCCCGCTGCAGTAACTGTGAAACGCCACCGGAGGGCGTTAATTAGAAGGTGCCGCTGCAATAACTGTGAAACGCCACCGGAGGGCGTTAATTAGAAGGTGCCGCTGCAATAACAGTGAAACGCCACCGGAGGGCGTTTATTAGAAGGTGCCACTGCAGTAACTGTGAAACGCCACCGGAGGGCGTTTATTAGAAGGTGCCACTATAGTAACTGTGAAACGCCACCGGAGGGCATTTATTAGAAGGTCCCGCTGCAGTAACTGTGAAACGCCACCGGAGGGCGTTAATTAGAAGGTCCCGCTGCAATAACACTGAAACGCCACCGGAGGGCGTTTATTAGAAGGTGCCGCTGCAGTACCTGTAAAACGCCACCGGAGGGCGTTTATTAGAAGGTGCCACTGCAGTACCTGTGAAACGCCACCGGAGGGCGTTTATTAGAAGGTCCCACTGCAATAACTTTGAAACGCCACCGGAGGGCGTTTATTAGAAGGTGCCGCTGCAGTACCTGTGAAACGCCACCGGAGGGTGTTTATTAGAAGGTGCCGCTGCAGTACCTGTGAAACGCCACCGGAGGGCGTTTATTAGAAGGTGCCGCTGCAGTACCTGTAAAACGCCACCGGAGGGCGTTTATTAGAAGGTGCCACTGCAGTACCTGTGAAACGCCACCGGAGGGCGTTTATTAGAAGGTGCCGGTGCAGTACCTGTGAAACGCCACCGGAGGTCGTTTATTAGAAGGTCCCGCTGCAGTAACTTTGAAACGCCACCGGAGGGCGTTTATTAGAAGGTCCCGCTGCAGTAACTGTGAAACGCCACCGGAGGGCGTTTATTAGAAGGTGCCGCTGCAATAACAGTGAAACGCCACCGGAGGGCGATTATTAGAAGGTGCCGCTGCAGTACCTGTGAAACGCCACCGGAGGGCGTTTATTAGAAGGTGCCACTGCAGTAACTGTGAAACGCCACCGGAGGGCGTTTATTAGAAGGTCCCGCTGCAGTAACTGTGAAACGCCACCGGAGGGCGTTAATTAGAAGGTCCCGCTGCAATAACACTGAAACGCTACTGGAGGGCATTTTCTAGAAGGTCCCGCTGCAGTACCTGTGAAACGCCACCGGAGGGCGTTTATTAGATGGTGCCGCTGCAGTAACTGTGAAACGCCACCGGAGGGCGTTTATTAGAAGGTCCCGCTGCAGTAACTGTGAAATGCCACCGGAGGGCGTTAATTAGAAGGTGCCGCTGCAATAACAGTGAAACGCCACCGGAGGGCAATTATCGGCGTCATTGAAGTTGTCCTGCTGCAGTAACTGTGAAACGTCACCGGAGAGCGTTTATTAGAAGGTCCCGCTGCAGTAACTGTGAAACGCCACCAGAGGGCGTTTATTAGAAGGTCTCGCTGCAGTAACTGTGAAACGCCACCGGAGGGCGTTAATTAGAAGGTGCCGCTGCAATAACAGTGAAACGCCACCGGAGGGCGATTATCGGCGTCATTGAAGTTGTCCTGCTGCAGTATCTGTGAAACGCCACCGGAGGGCGTTAATTAGAAGGTGCCGCTGCAGTAACTGTGAAATGCCACCGGAGGGCGTTTATTAGAAGGTGCCGCTGCAGTAACTTTGAAACGCCACCGGAGGGCGTTTATTAGAAGGTGCCGCTGCAGTAACTGTGAAACGCCACCGGAGGGCGTTTATTAGAAGGTGCCCCTGCGGTACCTGTGAAACGCCACCGGATAGCGTTTATTAGAAGGTGCCGCTGCAATAACTTTGAAACGCCACCGGAGGGCGTTTATTAGAAGGTGCCGCTGCAGTAACTGTGAAACGCCACCGGAGGGCGTTTATTAGAAGGTGCCGCTGCAGTAACTTTGAAACGCCACCAGAGGGTGTTTTCTAGAAGGTGCCGCTGCAGTACCTGTAAAACGCCACCGGAGGGCGTTAATTACTAGGTGCCACTGCAGTACCTGTGAAACGCCACCGGAGGTCGTTTATTAGAAGGTCCCGCTGCAGTAACTTTGAAACGCCACCGGAGGGCGTTTTCTAGAAGGTCCCGCTGCAGTACCTGTGAAACGCCACCGGAGGGCGTTTTTTAGAAGGTGCCGCTGCAGTAACTGTGAAACGCCACCGGAGGGCGTTTATTAGAAGGTCCCGCTGCAGTAACTGTGAAACGCCACCGGAGGGCGTTAATTAGAAGGTGCCGCTGCAATAACAGTGAAACGCCACCGGAGGGCGTTTATTAGAAGGTGCCACTGCAGTAACTGTGAAACGCCACCGGAGGGCGTTTATTAGATGGTGCCACTATAGTAACTGTGAAACGCCACCGGTGGGCGTTTATTAGAAAGTCCCGCTGCAGTAACTGTGAAACGCCACCGGAGGGCGTTAATTAGAAAGTCCCGCTGCAATAACACTGAAACGCCACCGGAGGGCGTTTATTAGAAGGTGCCGGTGCAGTACCTGTGAAACGCCACCGGAGGTCGTTTATTAGAAGGTCCCGCTGCAGTAACTTTGAAACGCCACCGGAGGGCGTTTATTAGAAGGTCCCGCTGCAGTAACTGTGAAACGCCACCGGAGGGCGTTTATTAGAAGGTGCCGCTGCAATAACAGTGAAACGCCACCGGAGGGCGTTTATTAGAAGGTCCCGCTGCAGTAACTGTGAAACGCCACCGGAGGGCGTTTATTAGAAGGTCCCGCTGCAGTACCTGTGAAACGCCACCGGAGGGCGTTTATTAGATGGTGCCGCTGCAGTAACTGTGAAACGCCACCGGAGGGCGTTTATTAGAAGGTCCCGCTGCAGTAACTGTGAAATGCCACCGGAGGGCGTTAATTAGAAGGTGCCGCTGCAATAACAGTGAAACGCCACCGGAGGGCAATTATCGGCGTCATTGAAGTTGTCCTGCTGCAGTAACTGTGAAACGTCACCGGAGAGCGTTTATTAGAAGGTCCCGCTGCAGTAACTGTGAAACGCCACCAGAGGGCGTTTATTAGAAGGTCCCGCTGCAGTAACTGTGAAACGCCACCGGAGGGTGTTAATTAGAAGGTGCCGCTGCAATAACAGTGAAACGCCACCGGAGGGCGATTATCGGCGTCATTGAAGTTGTCCTGCTGCAGTAACTGTGAAACGCCACCGGAGGGCGTTAATTAGAAGGTGCCGCTGCAGTAACTGTGAAACGCCACCGGAGGGCGTTTATTAGAAGGTGCCCCTGCGGTACCTGTGAAACGCCACCGGATAGCGTTTATTAGAAGGTGCCGCTGCAATAACTTTGAAACGCCACCGGAGGGTGTTTTCTAGAAGGTGCCGCTGCAGTACCTGTAAAACGCCACCGGAGGGCGTTAATTACAAGGTGCCACTGCAGTACCTGTGAAACGCCACCGGAGGGCGTTTATTAGAAGATGCCACTGCAGTACCTGTGAAACGCCACCGGAGGTCGTTTATTAGAAGGTCCCGCTGCAGTAACTTTGAAACGCCACCGGAGGGCGTTTTCTAGAAGGTCCCGCTGCAGTACCTGTGAAACGCCACCGAAGGGCGTTTTTTAGAAGGTGCCGCTGCAGTAACTGTGAAACGCCACCGGAGGGCGTTTATTAGAAGGTCCCGCTGCAGTAACTGTGAAACGCCACCGGAGGGCGTTAATTAGAAGGTGCCGCTGCAATAACAGTGAAACGCCACCGGAGGGCGATTATCGGCGTCATTGAAGTTGTCCTGCTGCAGTAACTGTGAAACGCCACCGGAGGGCATTTATTAAAAGGTGCCGCTGCAGTAACTTTGAAACGCCACCGGAGGGTGTTTTCTAGAAGGTGCCGCTGCAGTACCTGTGAAATGCCACCGGAGGGCGTTTATTAGAAGGTGCCGCTGCAGTAACTGTGAAACGCCACCGGAGGGCGTTTATTAGAAGGTCCCGCTGCAGTAACTTTGAAACGCCACCGGAGGCTGTTTATTTCAAGGTCCCGCTGCAGTACCGGTGAAACCCCACCGGAGGGCGTTTATTAGAAGGTCCCGCTGCAGTAACTGTGAAACACCACCAGAGGGCGTTTATTAGAAGGTGCCCCTGCAGTACCTGTGAAACGCCACCGGAAGGCTTTAATTAGAAGGTGCCGCTGCAGTAACTGTGAAACGCCACCAGAGGAAACGCCACTGAGATCTCCATTCTGAGATGAATAGATAGAGCGATAGACATACATAGAGATAAGCTAGATAGATTGGTAAATATATATATTTTCTGAAATAGATATTCTGAGAGGGAAAGAGGTTTTCTAAGTAGAAGACATACATAGATAGATGGGTTGACAGACGAATATATAGAAAGATACATTTTAATAGATAAAGATTTAAGATAGATTGAGATAAAATGGAGAGATAGATGTTCTGAGAGGGATAGACAGTTAGATAGAGAAAATATAGTCTGAGAGTTATAGATAAACATATTAATAGATAGAGATTATGATACATAAATGTTCTGAGATGGATAGATAGTTGGAGAGATAGATAAACTGATAAACATGTATGTATATTGAATTGTAGAGAGATAGGTGAATAGATGACTGATTGGAGTGGGATAGACAGATACCAGTTCTGAGAGGGATAGACAGATAGAGAGAAGATAGATAGCTGTAGTTCTGAGAAGGAAAGATAGATGGATATGTAGATGAACAGATGGATAAAAAAGAGCTGCACTACCTGTAACTTTTAGACCAGACTTTAAACTCCTGTACTCATCTATAAAGCTCTAGATAATCTAGAACCTGCTCCATCACAGAACGTCTCTCTGTTTATGTTCCAGCTGCTGATCTTAGTGTGAATTTAAATGTATGTGCATTATTTACATTTTATTTCCTTCTGTTTATTCTCATTTAAATAGTAATATTTGTTTAATTTTCTTTATTAATATTTCTGATACTCTCTATTATCTTATGGTTTATAGCTGTACAATGTATGACTTTGTATGTGACAAACTTTGATTTGAATTGATCTGCAGATACTGAGCTTCTGTAAACACTTTCCAGAAAATAAAGAATAAAACCATCTTTGACACAGTGTTTCATCAGAGCCCTGTAATCTCAGTAATGCTAAATCTGAATCTGATAAAGATAATTATTGTTACTTGTGACATGTTTATTTATAACAAGATATTTTCACAATGAACAATGATTAATGAAATGAAATAGTATGAGCTAATAACTATTCCAAGACTAGTCTTCTCCTTCCTGGTGAGGTGGGAGGGCGGGGCAGAGGGCGTGTCCTCTGAGGTTACCATGAAGTAGAAGATTAGTCCTGAGATAGTGGAGGGAGCGCAGACAGGTATGATCAGAATTTGTAGCTGAAAGTCTTGGTGCAGACTGAGTTGGAGAAAAGCTTTAGGAGGAAATATGGACAGTTTTAATGTTGGAGGAGTTCTCCTGCTGTAGCAACTAATTGAGTAACTTAGTTGCGGTAGTAACTAATTAGATGATTTTTAGGAGAGTCTCTAACAGAAGATAAGCCTTGCTGTTTTTTTCTTCATTCCATTTCAGTTTGCACCGAGCCTTTCAGTTTCCTTTTCTTCAGCCCATGATCAAGAACGTATCCGTACTGGAGACCTGATATCAAAATCATGCTTTTATAATCAAAGATTTTTAGAGAAACTCTGGCTTCACCATAGTAGTGAAACAGCACTAGTGAACATTCTACACCATCTTTTATTATTTAGTGACCAAGGAAACATTTTCTACAACACCTGCAGAAGGTGGAATACCTAGAAATATCTAGCAAGACAAGAGAAGAGAAGAACATACAGGGTTACATACAGTACAATTGTAATACCTAGCCAGCATTCATACTTAGAAGATAACAGAGTTAAGTGTAGCAGTATGATTCATTTCAATAATACGTTAATGTTCATAAGAGCTCCACAAAGAGACCGTGGTCTTCAGAATCTGGTCCTCTGGCTTTAACATCAGCACAAATACTGTGGAGCTTCATGGCCTGAGTTTGGGGTTGGAGTGAAGGTAACTGCTTCAGCATAGCTCATGTCCTGGTGAACAAAGCAGCTCCAGAAAGGAGACTTGGGTCAGTTTGGTGTGGAAGAACCTGACTGGCCTGCAGAGAGCCCTGACCTCAACACCTGTGAAATGACCTAGAGGAGAGACCCCCTCATCCAACATCAACATCAACGTCTAACCTCACAAATGCTCTTCTGAACAAATGGGCAGAAATTACAACAGTAGACTCTATAAAATAACACTGATAAACGCCCTCCGGTGGTGTTTCACAGTTACTGCAGCGGCACGTTTTAAATAACACTGATAAACGCCCTCCGGTGGTGTTTCACAGTTACTGCAGCGGCACATTTTAAATAACACTGATAAACGCCCTCCGGTGGTGTTTCACAGTTACTGCAGCGGCACGTTCTAAATAACACTGATAAACGCCCTCCGGTGGTGTTTCACAGTTACTGCAGCGGCACGTTTTAAATGAGGCCGATAAACGCCCTCCGGTGGTGTTTCACAGTTACTGCAGCGGCACGTTCTAAATAACTCTGATAAACGCCCTCCGGTGGTGTTTCATAGTTACTGCAGCAGCACTTTTTAAATAAGGCTGATAAACGCCCTCCGGTGGTATTTTACAGTTACTGCAGCGGCACGTTCTAAATAACACTGATAAACGCCCTCCGGTGGTATTTTACAGTTACTGCAGCGGCACGTTCTAAATAACACTGATAATCGCCCTCCGGTGGTGTAAGTGTAGCTCCTATGTGGTCAGTGGAGTTGATTATAGTGGAAAATGTTTGTAGATACAAGGAGGTGGTTTTAATATTATGGCTGATCGGTGTTTATTAGGAAGGTTAACATTAGCTTCACCATATTTGACAAACTTTAAATCCTCTCCTTTTTTTTGTTGTTTGTGTGTTAATAATAACTTCCATAATAAATAACATTAAACACTAGAACAGAGCATAAAGCCTAATGTAATGAACACACTTGCCCGTTGTAGCCCTAGTACATGTTTAACCTCTGATTACTGATACATTTCTGATGATTGAAGTGAGCGCAGAAAAATGTAACATTCATGTTTGTTTTCATTTCCAGTAAAGACGTACGTACAAAGAGGAGTGTCCAGAAATTCCAGGAAGAAGGAGACAGAACAGTTAGTGTGTTAAATTACTTACAAATACAGAAGGAACAGTCATGAGGTCTGAATTTGGAAGCTACTTCATCCTACAATGAGCTGTAGAGATCAGCACAGGCAGTAAGTGGTCTCCTTTCTTTTTCATGTCTTCAGTCTGTTTTAGGGTTTAGATAGAAAAACGCTGGTATGACTGATTGTGGATCAACTTCGTTTTCTCTGCGTCACCAACACGTAAGCATTAAGTTAGTAATTAAACAGAATGTCGTACAGAAGCAACTAAATATAATGTAGTTTTTAGTAACAGCGTTTGTCTTCATTTGAAAGCTTATATTTTACTTATATTACTTATATTACTTATTACTTATTACTTATATTATACTTATGTTTTTCTACATGTCCATATAATCCCAAACAGCGCTGATGTAATACCGAGTTTGACCAGAGGGGGGCAACAAGAGTTATTTTCACTCCAATCGAGCCAAAATAAATTGAGGTGCTTCAAAGGCAGGTAAACTGATTCTGTTGGTGATAAAATTGAGGTTTTTGCTCAAACAGCTTGTATTTATGATCTTATGAGGACCTAGTGAAAGAGAATCTGATCAGCTGATCCTCCAATGGGAGATTAAGATACTGTTGGTTGGTTGTTTGGATTGAAGTGGAGGCTGGAGGGCCTAGTACTCCAAATATAGGCTTAGCCAGTCTATCTGTGAACCTCTAGTGACTCCCCTGATGAGGAATGTGTTGTATGTGCTTCTATATGGAATCTTTTTAAAAATGGTTCTGTATGTAGTGGAATGTGTGGGTTAGAGTTGGAAAGTTGTGAGTCATACATTGGACAGGAAGTAGGATTGTTCTACCCCAGAAGGTTTATGGTCTTCTGTAGTAAGCTATGAGGGCCTCTGTTTAACTACTTTTTTAATTATGTAAACTTTGACCCTGTTTATATTGTAATGTGCAGTAATTTCCAGTCCACTAGATGGCAGTAGTGAGTAACAGTCGGTTTAGTCAGTAGCATTGGAGAATGTAAGCCCTGCTGATTGAACTTGTGGAAAAGTCAGATATACACTCAGTTTGTTTTATTGATTGTCCAAAACATTTTAGTTCACACCTGACTTGTAACCTGATAAAATTAGAAAAATGTTTTCATTTAGTTATCAAATGTCCAATCTGGTTAAATCTGATTACTGTGTGATGTGTAATGTGCAGATCAGTCCAAATACAGAAACTAGTCTTGACCTTGAAAATCAGTTGTTCATGTCATTATTTATTTAATTTCACCAAATTTTCACTACCAGTGTGTATAAAGAGTCTAAGTATCTCTAAAATAGCAACTTCACAGGAGTGAATAAAAACATTCTTTACTTTCACTGTAAATCAATGTAAAGAGGTTTTATAGCATTTTTACTTCACAGGATATAAAGAGCAGCTGTCGTTTAAATAATAAAGAAAAAAGACAAAAATGGAGATAAACAGATTATCATCAACATAAATGACATGTACAGTATATAGCAACAATAATTAAATTAGCTTTGTCTGTATTCTACACTTCCTAATGTGAACAACATGCTATGTGGACAAGTTTAGATTTTTACAGACATAAAAATTATCGCTTAAAAAAATTATTATTATTTTGTACGTACACAATGTGAACATAACAGGAAACATCTTCATTAATATTAAAATAATGTATTAAACATCATTAAACTACACTTGTAACAGTTTAATGGCTCATTTAGACACAAACTAGCTTTAGTTGGTCCGTTTACAATGATTGGTCTGCTGGTTTTTCAGCAGGCGTCTCATTTACTGGCAATCACCACATTCAGTCGGCCGCGAGGTGTTTATTTAATTCAGTGTGTTCCTTAATCTCATTACCTTAACATCTAAAAGTGTTCAGTTCAGTTCAGTTACCATCTTAACTGCATACAGAATCTCAGACTCCACAACAGACTGATAACAGATGTGGCACTAATGAGATAGTTAAACATGAAAATAGTAGCCCCCTATTTTATTTTTATATCTAAGGCCCCCTTTATTATTTATCAGCGTAAAGTAAGTTTCGCCAGTCGAGGGCGCTCGGTGTCATATGCGCCAGTGGCTGACGTTCTGACCGGCAGAGGAAGTCGGCCAGTACGTGGTGGAGCAGTTAGCAGCAACACCGAGTAGCTCCTGTAACCTGCTGTTGTCTGTGTTTCGCAGCGAATCAACAAAATAAATATGTTGCACCGGAGATGAGTTGGCCCATCATTTTCTGGAGTGTAACATATTTTGGCGAGCCAGCCAGGAGGGAGTGCTGGTGAGTCAACACCATCACCAACCACCTTCCTTTCCAAGAGACGAACCACCGAAAAAAATACAGCTTCTGCGTGATGAAGTGAGTGCAGCCTTGTGGCAGTTGGAGAGAGACACTCTCGTGGATGTCTGCAGGCGGCTGAAGTGTTCCGGCCTGGACAGCGGAGAGCCTCAACGCAAGACCAAGAGGACACTCATCAGGTTAGCAGAGGGCATGTTTGATGAGATAGAGAAAAGGGAAGAAGACGAGCAGGTGGAACAGTTTTACAGAGACATAGCCACATACATCCAGACACTGAGTGAAGAGAAGTGTCAGTCAGAAGAAAAACCCCCAGTTAAAGAGTGTGCACCTCAGAAAGAGCTTGAGGGCACCATTCCACGTGTCATTTCTGTCCAGTCAGTTGATTATCTGTCCAAAAGCCGATCAGAGCCAACACAAACTTTGCAAGAGATAACTTTGAGGAGAGAGTTTAAAATCTCAGGGCAGATTGGAGAGAGTGGGCAGAAGGATAAGTTGTCCTACCTCAGTTTAGTCCGCCAGATCGAAAATGGGATTGAAAAGGGACACTCAGAGATTGAAATAGTTGAAGCAGTAATCAGGGGTATTAGTCCAGGAATGCCCCTAAGAGACATGTTGGAGATAAAACGTGGGCTCACACTCAGCAAACTGCTTACCATATTAATGGGACATTACAGAGTAGACAGCCCCACTGAGCTTTACCACCAGCTTCTCAATATTTCTCAAGAACCCAAAGAAACAGCCCTAAATTTTGTATTTCGGGGCATCGAACTTAAAGAGAAACTGTTGTGGAAAGTAGCCAATGAGGAGACAGATGAACTGTACAGCAGAGCCACAATTCAGCGCAGGTTTCTCCGTTCCAGTGAAACTGGGCTGCTTAGTGACTCCATTAAGTATCAGTTGCTGCCCTTCCTGAGTGACATGACCATAACAGATGAAGAACTGATTGAGAAAGTCAACGAAGCTTCAAAGCTAGAAAATGAAAGATCTGAGAAACGGAAAAGGTCCACTGCAACTAAGATTCCCAGGGTACAAGAGCTCCAAGCAGAATGCCAGACAGCCCTGACACCTGTTGAGAGTCACTCAAAACCCAGAGAACCTCCCACTACCGTGGCCTTGAAAACAGTTAAAACTAAAGAGACCAAACCAGACACGCAGCAGATCATAGAAGAACTCCGCAAGGAAATGAAAGAAATGTTTCGGGCTGTGATGGAAACTAGTTCCCCCACCATGGCGCTAAAACAAAGACAAAAGGGTTGTAAAAAATGCAGAGAAGAGGGGAAAGGAGATAACTGTATGCACTGCTTTAAATGTGGGCGAGAGGGCCACTACTCTCGTGGATGCAGGGTACAGAGACTGTCGGCGGGAAATGGGGAGGGACTACTGAGATGGGACCAGCAGTAGTCCAGAGCCAAGGGTCCCATAATGAACAACCAAGCTTACCACCATCCTCCAACGACATGCCAGCTACTGCCCTATCAGCTGTAACTGAAGTTCGCTATCTACCTCCCCAACGTAAGTCAAGGTTAGTAAGCCTAGTGGGAAAACGCTGTACTGTGAACTGTTGTATGGATAACCATCCAGTCAAAGTGTTGTGGGATTCAGGGGCACAGTCCAGCATTGTAAATGAAAGCTGGCGGCAAAACCACCTTCCCCACACGGTGGTCAGACCTTTTTTAGAACTGCTAGAGAATGAGACACTCACAGTGTTTGCTGCAAATAACACTCCCATCCCCTACATTGGCTGGATAGAAGTCAGCTTCAGACTAGACAGTGATTTGTCCCCAACCAGTGAACTGCGAGTGCCAATGTTGGTATCAAGTGACCCATCCGTGGCCAGTCAACCTATCATTGGCTACAATGTTATTGAAGCTGTTGTCAACAGGAGAGGGGTGAAGACTAAAGACGGAAGAAAACAACTTACACACTATGTAAGTAAAGCCTTTGAAATAACTGTACAAACTGCCCATCATGTTGTCAAGCTTGTGTGGAATGGCAGTAAAGCCTCAGAGGCCGGTGTGGTAAGGACTGGAGCAAAAAGAGTGCCTTTACCAGCTAATCAAGTCACCACAGTATATGCACGTGCACATGTTACTCCACATGCCCTGGGTTGTTTTTTGTATGTTTTTTGTAGCTGACGTGGCTGACCCACCACCAGAGGGTGTTGTAGTCAATGAGGTATTGGTGCAAATTCCAGACCGAAAAGTGCCATATGTGCCCATTCCAGTGACTAACACCACAGACCACACCATTTATCTAAGGAGTCATGAAGTGATTGGACATCTGGAACCAATAAAGACAGTATATGCAGCAGATATCCAGACAAAAGTAAATGAGCTGACACAAGAGAGCAAAAAGAGTGCGGAATTAAGGTCACAACCTGAGCAACACAGAGCCGCACGAGATCCGACAAAGACCAAAGTCATGGGATCCCCCAGTGGATCTTCAACACCTGACAGAAAGTCAACAAGTAGCTGTAAGGAAGTTGTTGCGGGAGGAATGTGAGGCATTTTCATATGACAGTGATGATGTGGGCTGCATCCCATCCCTTAAGATGCATATCACCTTGCATGACTCAAGTCCTGTAAAAAAACCCTACATGTCGGTCCCAAAACCCCTTCACAAGGAAGTGACGGAGTATTTGCAGGACCTGCTTAACAAAGGTTGGATCACACCTTCACGGTCTCCCTATTCATCACCTGTGGTGTGCGTTCGCAAGAAAGATGGTGCCCTTCGCCTTTGTTGTGACTTCAGGGAGCTCAACCGCAAATCGGTTCCGGATCGGCACCCGATACCAAGGATTCAAGACATGCTGGACGCACTGGGTGGGAGTGTTTGGTTTTCAGTGTTGGACCAAGGCAAAGCATACCACCAGGGTTTTTTGGATGAAGAAAGTCGCCCGTTAACCGCCTTCATCACACCCTGGGGTCTCTATCATTGGGTGCGTATTCCTTTCGGACTCAGTTCTGCACCCGCTGAGTTCCAGAGGAGTATGGAACATTGCATGGCAGGCCTCAGGGACACCATTTGCCTCCCATACCTGGACGACAACCTGGTGCACAGCAGCGACTTTGAAGAGCACCTCAAGCACCTTCGCCTGGTCCTCCAGCGTTACAGAGAGCATGGTGTTAAGCTGACCCCAAAGAAATGTGAACTGTTCAGGCAAAGTGTGAGGTTTCTGGGTAAGCTAGTGACAGGCGAAGGTTACACGATGGACCCAGCAGAATTGGCCCCGGTGATGGCCTTAAAGGAGAGAACCCCTACAACTGTCGGAGAGGTGCGTCAAATGCTTGGTTTTCTCTCTTATTATAGGCCCTTCATCCCCAACTTCTCTCGTGTAGCCCATCCACTCTATAGCCTGCTTAGTCCTCCCTCCTCTGAGAACCCTGCTCCAGTCTCAACTAACTAAGTCTAAAACAAGGGTGAAGAAAAGTAAAGGCCACTTACCATCACGCATGCCCATTCAGTGGACTGGCTCCCACCAAGAGTCATTGAACCAGCTCGTAGATGCACTTCTCAGACCTCCTGTGCTTGGGTACCCCGACGTCACCGAACCCTTTGTGTTACATTGTGACGCCTCACAAGTGGGGCTAGGTGCTGTCTTATACCAGCGTCAGAATGGCAAGATGAGAGTCATAGCATATGGTTCCCGTACCACCTGCACTCGGGAAAATGAGAGTTTTTCGCAATGAAGTGGGCCATTTGTGAGCATTTCCGAGATTATCTGTACCATGCCCCATCATTTGTGGTATACACGGATAATAACCCGCTCACATATGTGCTCACGACCGCAAAGCTCAATGCCACAGGCCATAGATGGGTTGCAGAGCTGGCCAGTTATAACTTCACCATCCGCTACCATCCAGGGAAGACCAATGCCGATGCTGATGGGCTGTCGCGGATGCCACTGGACATTGACAGCTACATGAAGAGCTGTACGGCTGAAGTGGGACAAGAAGCCATAAGCGCATCTATGGAGTCTGTGGAGGTGGAGCAGAGATGCCCTTCCCAAGGTATTGGTGTTGTCCAAGTTGGTGCTCTGAAGTTCGTGGAAGATTCGGTCAGTTCCCAGCCTTTGACATCAGACCAGATTCGCACAGCCCAGGAAGCGGATGAAGTCCTGTCAAGAGTTCTCTGGTACAAGTCACAGAGCAAACGACCAAGTAGGGCTGAGGTGAAGTCTGAGCCCCCTGCAGTCGCTGCACTGCTTAGGCAGTGGTTAAAGCTTCATGTCGACCAAAGTGGGGTCCTGCGTCGCAAAACAACCCGCCGAGAGCAGCTATTAGTCCCTAAAGCGTATCGTCCCCTGGTGTTCAAAGAACTCCACCAAGACATGGGCCATTTGGGGGTGGAAAGGACGCTTGACCTGATTCGAGACAGGTTCTACTGGCCTCAGATGGCGAAAGAAGTTGAACACTTTGTTACTGAAGTATGTGAGTGCATTAAGAAGAAGCCGAGTAAGCCGACCCGTGCACCTCTGACCTCGATCCAGTCCACTTACCCATTCCAACTTGTCGCCATAGACTTCCTCCACCCGGAAAAGTGTAAGCAGGGCTATGAATACATACTAGTGGTCATGGATCACTTTACCAGGTTCGCACAAGCTTACCCGACAAAGAACAAAGCAGCTAAAACTGTCGCTGACAAACTCTTCAATGACTTTGCACTCAAGTTTGGCTTCCCGACTAGAATACACCACGACATGGGTAAGGAGTTCGACAACAAGCTCATGGCAAGATTAAAGGAACTCTCAGGTATCCAGGGCTCCCACACAACAGCCTACCACCCACAGGGTAACGGACAGGTGGAGCGATTTAACCGTACCCTGTTATCCATGTTACGAACCCTGGAGGACAAGGAGAAGGACGATTGGAAGGAGTCACTGGCTAAAGTTGTCCATGCGTACAACTGTACGAAGAGTGAAGCAACAGGATTTGCTCCATATTACCTCATTTTTGGGAGGTCCCCACGCCTGCCCATCGACCTGCTTTTCCAGCTAAGGGAAGACAAAGCTCATTTGGACTATGATGACTATGTTAGCTGCTGGAAACGGAGAATGCAAGAGGCTTACAGTGTGGCTTCTAAAACGGCTACCAAAGAAGCTGCAAGAGGGAAAGCCTATTATGACAGGAGAGTTAAAGGGAGAGATCTTCAGCCTGGTGATAGAGTGCTCCTCCGAAACCTCACTCCTAGAGGGGGACCTGCAAAGATCCAGTCCTATTGGGAGAACCAAATCTACAAAGTGTCGGGGAGGAAAACAGATGACAGCCCAGTGTATAAGATCAGCCCTGAAACTGGTCATGGAAAAGAAAAGGTGGTGCACAGGAATCTCCTACTGCCATGTGACTTCCTACCCCTTGAGAAGCCGCCAGCCCCAAAAAGACCCTGTAGCTGTTACACGGAAAAAGTTGAGACGTCCGGGTACACAGCAGCAACAGCCCGGAAATGGTGAGACTTCAGACGATGACTACAGCGGCACATACCAGTGGTACCTCCGGCCTGTTCCAGGGAGACGACAGAGGCAGATTCCACTCAACCCTTTGGCAGAGCCATTCCAGCCTGAACCAAGTCTTCACGTTCAAGAAGAAGATTTGCCACTACAGAGCGAAGAGGATTTGCCACTACATAGCGAAGAGGACATACCCAATCAGATTCAAAGCTCTGACATTGACCTTGAAATGTCAGGGAAAAGTAACGCAGCGATTGACGTTCCAGTTCCAAACCGGGATGGGACTGACTCTGTGAGACAGCGACCCAAACGACAAAGTCAGAAACCAAGGGTCTTGAGTTATGACACTCTAGGTCAGCCGACTCTGGTTAGAAGAGATGGTAAGATAACTCAGGCTAATGTTATTGAGAGTAATGCCTTCTGGAGACCATGGACTGTGGGACTGTGTTCAGGCTAGGGGCAAATGTAATTGGCAACCAGAAATGTCAGGAGACATTTAAATTTGTGGGGGAGAGTGTGGCACTATTGAGATAGTTAAACATGAAAATAGTAGCCCCCTATTTTATTTTTATATCTAAGGCCCCCTTTATTATTTATCAGCGTAAAGTAAGTTTCACCAGTAGAGGGCGCTCGGTGTCATATGTGCCAGTAGCTGACGTTCTGACCGGCAGAGGAAGTCAGCCAGT